>JAMXBB010000005.1:27486421-27926897 GCA_024138015.1 Lumnitzera littorea
ACCATAGACAAAACACACGCAACGATAATCTCCACTGTAGCACTGGTATGTGACTCCTTGACGCGAAACCTTGCAACTCCAGTACACACACGCAATACTCCAATCACTGCCATGGACATGCTCAGGTCATGTTTGGTTTCTTTCAATTTTTTTTAATATTATTATATTATATTATTGGATAGTATATAAAGGTCTATGTATATAGTAGGCTATGTTTTTTTAATATAGTTTTCTAATAGTGTGTAGATTAGATAATGATTTAATAGTAGCTATTTGGATATAAATATATGTGTTAGTTTAGAAACCATTAAAATTAGTTTTTATTATATATACATTGTTATATTAGTACAGGGGTTTCAGTATTAGTTTTTATATAAGCATATTATATGAATTATTTTATTTTTAGTAGATAGTTATATTTTAGTTTAGAGGTTATTAGGATTGGTTATTTTTTTTTAATATTTGGTCTTATTTAAAAATTCATCACGGAAAGAGTTGGTTTCTTCTTTAAATAAAAATTAATAAAGACCTTTTTTAAAAAATAAGATCATTAGAGCTTTTTTTTTTTTTTTCTAAAACAACAACATTCAATAGTTGGGATCTCCTTAGATTTTTTTTTTTAAAATAAGCTAAATCTATTTAATACGTAAACTCAGTTAGTTTTTTAAAAAAATTAAAATCAACCAACATATTAGGATTTTTTAAAAAGAACTACGATTGTCTAATCCCGGCTAATAGGTACGTAGGTACTTTCGGAGTGACGATAAAATATATAAAAACTTAGATTTTTTTTTCTTTTGATTATTTTTTTATTTATTTATTTTTAAATATTATAATTAAAAAATAATCCTAATTTCAGTAAATAAATAGTGGTACCGGTTAGGGTTTAATAGGTTAACCCCCGAATTTGAAACCTTTTGATTCTTCATTCAAATTGAAATTAAAGACCGGTAGTCAAATCATAGTCAATCTATCCAATTAATTACGGTTTCTTTTCTTATCCAAACTTTGGTCGGATAGTGACTCCAAAAATTATTTTCAATAAAAAATCGAAATTTCTCAATTTTTTAAATTGGGGATTAATATTAAATGAGTTAAGATTTAATATTAATAAAAAATAGAGAAATTAATTTTAAATAATAAAAATCGAAAAATTTAAGCTCGACAATAACTTTTTTCCCCTTCCAAAATGTGCACATGCGATGCATGTGACTAAGCTAACTGTATCCCATTCAATTATTCCCATAAATCCCAAAAAAATTCAATGAGCACGTATAACTTATATTTAAACTTATGACAATAATGGTGTACGTATAACCAAATGAATCCTTCATAAATGCCCTTATGTCCATTCTTCATATTGGGTACGCCTTTCGAACGGAGGGAAGGGCATCTTCTTTTCTTTCAAACATGGAAGAGAAGAAATGGAGTGGTAGAAAGACCCGACTTTCCTGCAAATATCAGCAACGCAAATAAGAAATCAAACCTGAATTTCGAGCTAGAAAAATCTATTAGCGTCCCACGGGGTTGTTTGTTTTGGTTTTTCCAAAGAAGGAAGGTTTGTTTGCTATTTCTTTCTCTGTTTTGAAAGTTTGGTCACTGTGCTTGTCTTGTTCATTTCGATTCTTGTAGAGGTGATGTTCGCTAGGGTTTCGTTTATGTTCTTGTTCGTTGAGTCCATACCCCACTACTAACATTAAAACAACAAAAGAAGAAACAAAAACGGAAAATCTGGAGAGACCCATAAAGGATTGAAATTTAGAAAAAGTTTTTTAAGTATAAGAGTCATGTTTAGTACGATGTACATCGTAGTTAAGTATGCGTAGAATGTGCGAGCAAAATTGTTCCACCTCCAAGCAGTTTTGATAGGCATTACATGCCTACTAACGCTCTTGACCAGGTATGCGATGAGAAGAAGTTTCCGAAAATTAGCCATTATATGTTTTTGTTACGTGAGATAAAAAGATACGTTTTTCCCCCTTCTCGTCAATGGAGTTGCTAAGGAAGACGTATTTTTCATTGTAATCCATCTTTGAGGGTACACTAGTAAAATTTCAATTAAAGAAGCTGATTTCTAAGTGCATGTAATCCAAAAAAAGCTCAAAAGCTTCATCTAGGAGAAATGAACACCATGTCCTTTCTAAAACACTCTCAAACACGTAAAACCCTCTTTCACTAGAAATCCTGCTTCCTACATTTTCTCTCGCATAAGGAAAAAACGATTGAAGCCAATTGAAGAGCTTGAATGCGAAATCCTAGAGGATGAAGCCGAAGATACTCTGCATCAAGCAACAAACCAAAGTCAAGGCAACACTAGTGAACCTTTAAATGCACAAGCTCAAGGCAAAGAACGAGAAAACCAACCTATAAAGATGAAGTAATCCATAATATTCCGAATGCATATGCTGCAAGCTTTAGACTATAAGAGCAAATTGAGGAAGATGACACAAGGTGAAGAATTATCGTTTAAACAAATACTAAGGACAATTAAGGAAGAAAATCATCTTCATAGCAAGTCAGATATGTGCTTTGTATCTTTCCCACAAGATATAAAGAAAAGATTATAAATACCATGAAAGAAAGCACTTATCATTAAACTGCATGGGCAATCATTGGGCTATAAAGTTCTACATAACAAATTCCAGTTCCTATGAAGATTTTCAGCTGGATTTAATATGATTGCACTAAGCTCAGGATATTATACTCTCAAACTTTTTACTCAAAAGAAAACTTAAATAGAGTGATATGTGATGGGCCATGGTTTAAGTTTTTAATAAGTTCGAGCTTTGACTCGATTAAACATATTTAAGCTTAATTCATTTAAAAAAATATTTTCTTTCAATTATAGTAATATTAATATCGAAACTTGACTTAATCTCGATGAATATTTATACTCAATTCAAGCTTGATTAGACTTGCAAGCTAGTTGAGCTAAACATTATCTTAAGTTCGACTTAATTAACTATTTAAATAACTTTAGCTTAAGTTTAACTTGACCTTCTATGAGTCAAACATGAGTTGAACTCAAGTAGCTTAAGAGTTTTACTTATCTACATTAAATATCATAACATGGTTAATTTTCAAGTTATTAATCCACGTCTTACTTATCATGATCCGAGAGTGGTAAAGTCCTAACAGTTTTGCCATGTACATTAATTTTAGATAGAAGCTAGTCACTCAGTGGCTATTACAAACTTAATATACATAAGATAAATATGACTAAACAACTTTGAGTATCTAAAATAAAATAGAGACATTTGATTTATACAATTCCTTTGAAAAAATAGAAATTTCATATATATATATATATTTCTTTTAAAAAATAGAAACTTACAAGGAGTCTTTTACAAAGTAAAAGAGAAAATTCTAAATCATTGTTTACAATAAGTGAAATACTAGTTAGTTTTGGTCAAACAAGTGGCTTAGTTGATTCCAAAAGAAAAGATAAAAGAGTGATCCAAGTCCATTTTCTCCTTACTCAAAGCTCGTTTACCCATCTTCTTTACATTTGGAAGTTAGATGATATTGGCTTCTATCTGTTGGGACTTATAAAAAAATTATGGGAATATAAGCAACAATTGCTTAGTAAGTGGATAGAGATGGAAGTATAGACAATACAATAAACAAGCAAGGTTGTTAATTAATTAGTTTGATTCAATATAATACAATTAAACATATATCATTCACACTATATTATCTGATTTATTGTGAAGTTAGAGAAATTATACCCGCTCTAATACCAATTGAGAATATTACACATACCAGTGCAATATCATAGCTCATGACCAAACATAGGCTTGTGTAATGGAGATATGGCTCCTTCAGTAACTACCTTCAAACTTAGTGCCCCCAATCTTATCACAATCTCTTCTCTTATCGTTTATTTTGACTAAGATTAGGGAAAGGCCAATTATGTTGCTTAATCGAAGGGTTGGTATTTGGTCAAACAATCTTAATCACTCTTCTAATGGGTTGCAATGCATTTCGGGTTAGTGTTTTAGTCTAAGTTTAGCTTAGTTTGTTTTAGTAGTGATAAACTAATTGAAGACAATTAAATCTAGAACAAAGCATAGTAAAGCAATCATAATATCTAGCAAACCTACCAAACAACGTAGTATAGTGGTTTCCAAGCACACACTTCATATGTGGACAACTAACTACTTTATAATAACAAACAAGTGTATACATCAGTCTCTAAGTATTTTTATATAATACTTTAAAATGCTATTAAGTATCAAACTCACTTACCTAGATTTACACTCTTGCAAGTCAAAAACCTTAGTCCTTCCATCTTCAATAGTCTATATATTACAAATTATATTTCAGTTTTCATACAATTTATTGAAGTAATAGTGTTTTAGTGGTTATACTTTTGATTAGGCCTATTATTCTTTTAGTATTTGTTAAGTGTTTGTTATGAGTATTAAGTACTATAACTTTTACATAAGTTATTTGGGTCTTTTAGCTTATAATATCCCATACATAACTTTCTATTAGGATCTTTTAGGCTTATAATACCTTCTTGGGTCTTTTAGAGTTATGGTATCTTCTACTCAACTTTCTACTACAATCTTTACTTGTATTCTTTACTTACAAGAACCTTCTACTTAAGCTTTTGTTAGTGTTTTAGCTTATATTCTTTAATATGGAACCTTCTACCCAATTTTCTACTAGTCTCTACTTATGGCTTCCATAGTTATTAAAATCACAACTATACTCGTGCGATTTTATAAATTTACGATTTCATGAGATTTTTTTAAATTAACTCGTGTATAAAATTATTTTCGTGTAAAAATTTACGTTTTTAATCAAGTTTATATGTAAACTTGATAGAAACTTATATTTTTGATTAAATTTATTGATTTTAGATATTTAAGTTGAATGGGCTAAAAAAATGAAAAAATATAACTAACCTTTTATAACCTATCAACTATTAAGGCATTACATCATCTTCCCTATTTTATTTTAATTTTTTTTTTCTCTTTCTCTTTCTCTTCTTCTTAATCCCTTATTTTATCTTCATAACCTTTATCCAAGTTTTAGTTGTAATAGCAAATATTATAAGGAAAACTATATTCTTCGGTTTATATAATTAATAATTTAAAATCAATTAAAAGGTTGGGTCCTCTTTAATTTGTTCCTAAAAAAAAAATGAAAAAAATTTAGTTCCAACTTTGTTTGCCCTTCTTCAATACATATTAAGCTATATATTATTAAGAATTTTTTATGAAAAGAGAACTGCATTTCTTTGTTTCTTTGTTTCTTTCAATCGTATATTTCAAGTTTTGAATAATTACTATGAGAATATCTACAGTTTTTTGAAGTTATTTTATATAAATTGTAAAAACTTATATTTTTACATTTCAATTTCACGTTCCAATTCTACTAATCTTCTAGCAATTTTAGGTAAAGTTGCAAATTTGATAACCTTGATGGCTTCCATTAAAAAGATCTTTTACATAATCTTCTACATGAATTTAGGAATAGTTCCACCATAAGGACCTTCTACACAAGTTTCTATTAGTGTTTTAGTTCATATTCTTTAATATGGAACTTTCTACTGGTATCTCCACCCATGACTTTCATTAGAAAGACATTTCACATAACCTTCTACATGAATTAAGGTATTTATTAAATCTTATATAATTTCTTTTTAATTCTATTTATTTCATTTTTCTATTTATTATTTCCTATTTTATTTATAATTGTAATTGTTAAATTTTTTTTCTATTTTGATTTATTTTTTCTATTCTATTTTATTAGTTATTTTCTTTTAGTTTATTATTTGTTGAGTGAGGATATTATATAATATAATAATTTGAATTAATTAAATTATATTTAAATTTGATTTCAAGATCTCTTTCCTTTTTTTACAATTCTAATTCTACAATAGAAAACCTTCTACACCTATGACTTATAATCGACTTGATTAGGGAAGTTTCTACTTTATCTTTTATATGTCACCAACTCATTTCGAAGCTTTAATAGAACCTTCTAGAGGAACTAAGATTTTTCACCAATTTATCTAGAACTTCTGTAAAAGCTTCTATAGGTGTCATAATCCCTTTGTTTCGTTAAAACTCCACATTTCACACTTTTATTCACTTTGTTTAAGCCTAAGCTACTGACATCGACTTATATGGCTCGAAACTCATCTAAGTTAGCAAGCTAAACTCAAAAATTCCAGCCAAAAGGGTGTCAACACAACTAATGAACTAATATACCTAAAATACACATATAAAGCTGGAAAAATCATGGTTTTAGGGCAAAAATTCATCTTGTAGCAACTAATCTCTTCCATTTACTACTGATTTTAAGTGTTTTTTTTTTGGATAAAAACAATTAATCTAAAATCATCAAATTTAACATCAGAAAACGCATCTCTTTCATAAAACTCGATAATTTCTTCTTAAACTTAAGATCAACTTACTATATATAATCAAATATTACTCAAAATGTTGTGAGAAACTAGTTTAAATAAAAAAAACTTGAAAAATAGTGAATTTCTCAAATTTTCAATTTTTTTTTATTTTTTAAAAATTAAAAAGAAACCCTAATCAAATTAAAAGGTTTAGGAAAAATTTTTATGCAACAATTACTATATGATATAAGATATTTATAAAAAAAATTTGAAAAGGAAATTACATAGTTTAGGCCTTTAAAAGTCAAATAAAAAATCAGTTTTGAATAATACATTTTTCAAAGGCAATATATAAAATGAAGAGATTTTTATAAAAATTACAAATTTACATTAATATATACCTAAAATTATGCAAGAATAAATTTCCTATAACTTTTAAATAAAATTTTCTATTTTTAACAAAATTTCAAAAATCTAGCATGGATTGGTATTCTCAATGGTGGTGGCCGTTAACTACTAGGTCTCGGTCGTCCCTAGGATCTCTATGATCACAACTGCCACCTATATTTTCCTAACGTTTTTCTAAATTCCTTCAAGAGCCTTAAAATTTTCCCATGAGCTTCCTCATGGTCCGGTGCATCCAAAGGGTCTTACCAAGGAAGAAAGGGGGTATTGATATGCCTTTGGGGAGTGGGTTAGCTAAAGGCATGATTGACGTGTGTTGTTGTTTTTTTTTTTTCCCCTTTTCACTTTATGCCATGTGTCGAACTTATCTACTTAGCCTATGGTTTTTTATCTATGGTCTTTCAACGAAACCATCAACCTGCATTGTTTCTAAAAACCATAAACCCATTAGTTTATTATTTAGTTTAGTTAAGAGATGTAATATATTTTATTATATTCTAATACTTTAAGTTAATGATTAGCTTTATTTTTAATTATTTTATAGTTAGTTTATTATTTAATTAAGTTAATGAATGTTATTATTTTTCATATCGTTTGTTAATTTTCTTGATTATTTAATTTATTTCTAAATTCCAGTATATATCAAGTTTTGGTTTTTGAAATACCGAAAGTTAAAGCATAACTTATATTAATGTTTTAGTACCTCATTTCTAAAATCGAAATTTACGAGTTTACTTTAACTAACTTTTGTAATCCTATTGTTAATTTCGAGTCAAAACAAACTGATTTCTAAAATAGAGTTAAAGAATTTTACTATTGTAATTAGTAAATTCTTTTATATATTTTTACCATTGTTGTTTTGGAATGTTGTTTCAAGTAATTTGTTATATTTTCATTTTTATTTAATTTATGTTCGAGATTTTGTTAGTTTAGTTTTGAGTTTCATTTTTTTTTTGTTTTGATGGATAATGAATAAATTTTGAAAATTTTATCTCTTAACTAGTGCTAATATTTCATCATTCCATTTTCAAAACTTAAATTCTCTAGGTCTTTTTAACGAATTTGTGACGTACTGTATATTTCGAGTTATATCAAGTAAGCTTTTATGGATATCCTAAATTTTAGCATTAAGGTCTTATTGGATAGAGTGTGTGTCTTACATTTTTACCTTTTTATAGAAAAGTTTTATCCTCAAAATTTTGGTATACTTAAGTTTTTTAGCATGAGAGGTTACTTGCTGTTGTCATATTCTTTATCTATCATACATTCCTTGGAGGCTACTGATTGGAAACTAGGGAAAATAAGGTCACTCTCATTTCCATTGAGTTTTTTTTTTTTTTTTTTTTTCATTTTTAGACTCGATTATCTAATATTTTAAGAAGTTATTTTCCATAGTGATCAATGCCCTTTTCTACCTTCTTTAATCTCCAAAAGTTTTAACTTAACCCTACTTCTTGTTTTTGTTTCAAATATTTTAAGTTTTCTTTATTCAATATTACTCCTACAGATGTTTTTACACCTAAGGTCTTTTCTCTTGAAATCAACATAATCAATTATATATATTTTTTTCTCAGTCTCTCTCACTCTTATTAAATTGACCTTATGATTTTGATATTCCATTTATAGTTCTTTCTAAACCACAAGGGTATTCATACCATTTGAAATTTGTTAAGTTCTATAAATAGATTCTACTTTTAAGTTAACTTTCCTTATCGCCCACGTTAATTCTCTCTCAAGTGTTACAGTCTGCTACTGTTATTGTACCTCGTGGTTTTCGAGATTTGACTGTAAGCTAAACTTTAGTTATCCATGTCATATTCCTCCATCTATCATTTAATAGACTTACTTATGGCTCGTGGATATTTTTCTCTATCACTTCTTAAATAAGGATATTTCAAATATTATTTTATTTCTTATGTCTATGTTAGCTTCATCTTGTTTTTATTACAGTGTTTACGATTACTATCTATATTGTTTTTATAATAAAAAATAATAATCACACTCATTTCAAAGAATAATATGAAATTTTTGGTCTCGATGTTATTTATTATTATAAATATTATTGTTTTAATTTCGCTAATAGTAATTTTGTTTTGGGCTTGAGAGATGGGTTTGAATTTTGCAAAAGAAAATGCAGTTAGTCAACACCCAAATGTTGTCCTATATGATTATTTTAATATTTAAGTCGGTAAATTTGTGAGATTAATGAAGGAACAAGAGTAAGGTAGCATGTGTGTGTGTTTAAGGTGTTTTACCTATAGAATTTCACTATATTTATTGGCTTCATGGAGAAAATCTTGCATGGATATGTATCATTTCAAAATAGGCAAGTGTATCTTCTAAAAAGTTACATTCCCAAATAGGAAGTGATAGGGTCATGATGTTCTTCACACTTGAGGTCTAAGTCTACAAGTGGACTTCCATGGTTTGAGGTCATAGTAGCATGGACACCACGGGTTTAATTATTATAAAAGGACTAAGGTCTCAACTCAACCGAACCTTGGTCCTAAGGTTGGCTAAAGTCGACTCAACTATAACCAGTCTTCCTAGGTTAGGGCTTGGGTTACCTTAGGCCAGTCGTAGATCAAGGTTAGTCAAAGCATGATTTATAGAGGTTGGAATAGATCTTAGGAGTCTGTAGTCCAAAATTGCTTATCAACAATATGTGTATAAGTTCTTAGTTTTATCCTTGATTGTTTATATATATATATATATGTATTGTACATATTATGCCATTTCAATTATCGAATTTTATAGCTTGAATCCATTACGACCTTATTAGTTATTTGATTTTTGAAATCAATGCTTCCCGATTAATCTTAATCTTGTAATTGTAAGTATACCACTAGTATTATATGGTTTTTATTGTTAATTGGATCATGATATAGATTTTGAGATTTGTTGCTTCTCTTAGTTTCTAATTATTTGCTTAATTTATCTTTTGTCGTTATATGCCATGCATTTGAGTGTTAATCGTTATTCCTTTATTTTTATAGTCCTTTCATTCCATATATCTTAGTACAACAATACTAATAGAAATGAGCAATAAATCTTGATTTCCCATGGACTTAGACTTTATCAAGACAATTAACAACTAACTTGACTAACTCGATACACGTGACCTCGTTTTTGTATAGGGGGAAGAGAGAGATTATAAGGATAAATAGTTAGTTTGACTTTAGATCGTTCGTTAATCGACTCATATGTTAAAAGAAGTGGTAGAAAACACCCTAGGTTTCTTTTGTAGAAGTTTAAGAGGGCAGAAGTAGGTAGATGGCTTAACTTTAGTTTATTTGTAATTAAGTTTGTGTGGTATAGGAGTGGTAGGAGTCACTTTCCAAAGTAGTTCTTGTAGAAGGTTAAAAGGGTAGGGGTTTGAATTTTGATTTCTTTTCATACTATTAGGTTATAATTTTTTTTTTCAATTATTAGATTCCCTATTCTTTAAATTAATTAGTTAACCTAACTTATCTTGTTATTCCCATTTTATGAGTTTTTAACAGAAGTGGGAAAGTGCAAAGAAGGCTCTTAAGTTTTCACCTTTTTTCTTTCAATTTTTTGAGATTGCAGACAACCACACCTAAGCTTTTACTCAAAGGAGTGGGGAAAAAAAAAAAAAAAAATACCTACCTAAGCCAAGTAATTGGCGGCTAACAATGTGAAGTAAACCGCAGGGAAGTAGTATGGTATATTTACTATCAAAAGTCAAAATATTATTAAGACTTATATACAATGCATACATATACATGGTGTGTCTTCTCCGATATATCTTTTTTGGTTCGGTTTTGGGCAGGAAAACTTCTCTGTAAGCATAGATCTGTCTACTGTGGAACAAACAAGGTTTCCTCCTTTTAATTTTTGACGGGTGGTGGGGGCAGGCCTTTAATTTAAAAGAAAGAACGGATAAAAGATTAAGAAGGAAGAAGTGTGCCTTTACTTCAGCGGCCTGCAAGCATCTGGTCTTGGTCATATCGCTTCGGCCTCCTTTTATTACCTTAATAAATCTAAAAAGTGAAAAGGAAAGGATAAAAGTATAACGTAGCAAATATATAGATACATTTTACTAAAATTACGAAACAA
Source organism: Lumnitzera littorea (assembly GCA_024138015.1). Taxonomy (NCBI): domain Eukaryota; kingdom Viridiplantae; phylum Streptophyta; class Magnoliopsida; order Myrtales; family Combretaceae; genus Lumnitzera; species Lumnitzera littorea. The sequence goes on from JAMXBB010000005.1 coordinate 27,497,268, forward strand.
CATGTTGAAGTTGTAATTGGTAAACGAGTTCACATATTGCTTAAAAACTAAGGTTGGGTTTAGAAGTTTCCCGTACCCTCAAAAAAGGGTGATTAAATATTACATCCGTGTTTGTACACGTAATAAGTAAGTATTAATGACATTTTCGAAAATATATTAATAGAATAATGGATGGTTTCTAAAACAATAATCATTTATGTATATTATTAGTATTTATACAATATATATAATATGTATTACCTAATGAATCTTTACTCGTTCAAGATACAGACTTTTAATTGATCTTTAATGTAATCGATGAGATAATTCGAAATATTTGAGATTATTAAAATATATTATTACATCCTATGCACGAGATGTGAGAACTTCAGCATATATTTACACCCCAACATAAACACAAAAAGGTCAAACTGATAAATACGATAGAGAAAACTCTCAACTACTAAAAATTTCTAAAATTTACAATTGTAAAGGTTATAAAATTTCATTATCCTCGTCTTATTTGAATTTACTTATAAGTTGTTAGCTTTACTATTGCCGCTCTATCTTAAACCAGAAGTCTAAGCTAAACAAATCTCTAAAATTGAAAATGTCAACAAAGCAAGCTGTGAAACCCGGTAGAAGTTGTTGAACAAACATATATACATCTAATACTTGTACATAAGCCTAAGATAATTAAATGTAACATTTAACATATTATTTATCATAATATAATTAATCTACCAAATCAATCACAATTCTAACAATTAGAATTTGAAATAACTCACATTTCAATATCCAACAATATAACTTTATTAGATCGTAACCCATTATTTGCCAATGGAATAATCCATAGGACTGTAGCCTCAACAAAATTTCTAAATCACAACTCAATATCAACCAATATCATATTGTTAATATCTAGATCATAGCCCATAATAACTCAAATTGCAACTTAGTATTATCATAATAAAAAATCATCTCATATTGATTTTTATCACCCATTAACAGTCATCAATGATCCAATTAGTAACACTAGTTTAATGGGCATCACATTCCTCCGCTTAGCCCCCTCTATTGTAACGTCATCCCTTTTTACTAATTGTATCAGGCATGATTTTCGAATGACTAACTAAGCCACCAAAATGGCATAGTGCCTAAACCCTAATCTCACACATAATCAGCAAAAGAATTATTTAATGCAAATATTCTTTAGTCAGGTTTATTTTATCTAATAAACACAATTAATAGACAATAATAGCTACATATGATAGAAATCTTTATTAAGATCAACATTTAATCCATTATATATAGCATATAAATCAATATTTAATGTATCCAAAGATCATAAATTTAAGAGAAAAATACATAAAACCCCCTTAAACTTTTACAAGATACGGTTTGACCTCTTGAATTTTCAAAATGTGTTTTTTGGTCTCTAACTTTTATAAATTGATAAATAACTCCTTTAAACTTTAATTTTAATGTGTAAATATGCTATAAATTTTGATTTTAGTGTGCAAACACCCCTTAAACAGTTTATGGAGTGTTTATACACTAAAATTAAAGTTTAATGAGTTATTCTTAATTTAGGGGATTATTTGTTAATTTATGAAAGTTTAGGAACCAAAAATCACATTTTAAAAATTTATGGGAGCAATCCACACCTAAGTCAAAATTTAGGGGGGTTTTATGTAATTTTTCCTAAATTTAATATTAAAATTGTTCCCTCATTTATCAAAGTGATAAAAAGCTTATTAGATCTAAGATTAGAGTTCCAACTTAAATCATAATTAAGGCTTAAGAATCCACTTACCAACCTTAAAGAAATTGCAACAAAACAAGAGAGAAGGAAAAAAGGTTTTTAGGAAAGGGGTTTTCTTACAGCCAACCATAGCTTAGTTGATTGTAGGGTGGTTAGCATACAACTGATTGACCACAAGTCCTAAGGGGTTGTCAATTGATCATGTTGTTGGTTGATTAGCTATGATTTCAAAGGGTTTATCTCCTAAGTTTATAGTTTTAGATTGATTCTACGTAGTTTATGGTTTCTAAATAATTGCAATTTAAATTAACCTACTTTAATTACTTTAAAGACAAGTTTAATTAGATGCAATATTGTTAGATCTAGGTTAACTTTCCCAGTCCAATTCGATTCAACTTGACCTCTGTATAAAACCGATCCAAGTTATTCATTTGACCTTCATCAACGGTGACCTTAGCTCTACAAGTTGACTCGAATAGTCTAACTCGATTTCTATATAAATTTGTAGGGTGTTTTTTAGGCTAAAATATATTATTTTCTCTTATATTTTTTAGAAAATACACTAGATTGCTAAAAAAAAAAAAATTAGATCAAAGAAAAATAAAAAATAAACTGTAAAAACTTCTCAACTTTTAATTCTTAAGGATGTAGATAATTTTTATTATTTTAAATAAATATAAATTATATTATAATATTTTTATTAATTTCAATTCAATCCCGATTCAACCTTGATTGACTCCTTTAACCTCTAACTCCTTCTCATTTCTGAGTTAGCTTTCTAGTTCAAGTTTGACAACATTGATTAGATGTTTTATTCATTTATACATTTAGTCTTAGGCTATTATCAAAATCTACAATTCATGTTTTATTCATTTAGTAATTTTAGACATTTAAAAAAAAATAGAGGAAAAAGATTGATGATGGTACCTTAGATCCTTGAGAAAAATAGAAATCCTTGTGAAAATGGAGCCCATACATGTTGGTTTATCGCAAACTTTTCTATTAGTTTTCTATTGATTAAAAGAAAAATCAAAGGCTTATATTCCATTGCCCATGTTTGTCATAAATCCAACGTTTGTTCCCTATAGTGTTAGGAATAGGAAAGGATCAAATTCATTAATCCTTAGTGGAAAGTAATTGGTAGAATTAAGAGGAGAGGGGGAGAGGAGACTTACTTAAATATGGAGAATTTTGATACTATACCAATTACCATCAACACAAAATCTTACTTAAAGGGAGAATAGAGTGCTTGACCCTAACCTTAGGAAAAAAATCATTTTTAACATTTTTGAAAAGGAAAAAATATAGGTTAAATATATATTTTAAATAGTAAAATACAATATAAAATAGGTATAATTTAATGGTTAAGTATTTAATTTTACAAATATGAGGTCTTGGATTCAAATTATTTTATTTTTCTAGATTCATTTATTACTTGAATGATATTTGTCTTTTTTTTTTTCATTTATTAAATTTTTTTTCCAAATAACCAATATCATTAAATTCATTAATTATAAATTACATTTAACTAAATGTAATTATCATACATTGTTATTTTTTTATTAGTAATACATCATAAATAATAATTAAATTATTCATGTTACAAAAATTCCACTCTTATCACATAAATTATTAGAAATTAATACCAATTATATGATTTGGTTTAGTAATTCTTTTTTTTTTTTACCATTAATGCCGTGAAAATTACTTAATAATTCATATTCAAAATAATAGTCTTTTTTTTAAAAAAAAAAATAGGGCTAATGAAATAATCAAACAAAATTATCATGAAAAGAAATAGTACAATAGTTATATCTATGTTAATTTTTTTTTTCACTTCACTTGTAATTGCCTTTTCATATATTTTTTTTATTTATATTAAAATAAAAAATTGCTCAAGTTTTACATGTTAATGTAATTTGTTTATAAATTAATAGTTAAATTTTATTCAATATGTACGCATAATTTTTTACTTCTTATGAAGTGTGCTCATCACCTTTAATTATTTCTTAAAAAAAATTTTCCAACCTATTAAGTTTTATAAATTATTATATGTTAAATCATTAATATGATCTTTATATATATAAATACATATACACATACACATAAGGTATAATATAATTGCGATAATAAGTATTCCTACCAATGATTTTAATATTGATTTAAACTCAATCTCCCAATTATTTGATATTTGGGTCCATCCTTGATTTAGAGTTTCCATATTGTTAATGGTTATGTCATTGGAATGAAAGGTCTTTAGATAATATAAAGGTTAGAAATTGACACTAAGAGAGCAAAAGGTGAAATTACTATCTTGCTTTTATTTTTTAAATAATTTTGTGGGCGATATTTATATATGTATGGTAAATGTTTACGGATCCTAAAAAAATTACATAAATAAATTACACAAATACTATTGCTATATCACATTTAGACGTTGCAATTTAAGAATTCACAAAATTGTCACATCTTTAAGATACAACGTTGGTAATATAGTATTGTAAGAAAATCACATTTTATAGTTGCAATTTAGGATCCACAAATGTCTTGCATCTTACACATGCAACATAAGTGTGACAAAATTAAATAGAAAATGCACCTTTAAGATGTAATTTCCTTACAAGGCTACAGATTACATGTCTTTACTACAGTAATTCTGTCATTTTTTTTTTATGTAATTTGTATTTGTACAATTTTTATCAAATTTGATTAATGAACTTGAAAATTACTCATATATATATATAGTATAAAAGATGCCAAAGATATGAATATCTATTATATTGGAGATTTTACAATCCTATTTTCTATTTTGACGAGACTGATCTCGTACTCTATCTTACCATTCATTTTCATTTTTTTAAATCTAAACTATTGAATTCACAGTTTATTTAATGATTTAGATTTAAAGGAGTACAAATTAAGAGTGAGATACGTAACTGTAGAAAAATTTCCATATTATATATGATATAATATTTTGGAAGCTTTTTGAATGGTAATAACTTTTCAATTTTATAGGGATAAAAGCAAAAAAGGTATAATTATTTCTCTTCTTCTATCTTTTTCCTTTCAAATATAAAAACAAATAAGAAAACTATACCTATTTCCTTCATTTTCTTCCTCACTTCACTTTCATCTCTCCAGAAACAAGTGCTTGGCTTCAACTTTTCAGAATTTCTAATTCTATTTAAAACACAAACCAAATGCCAATATAGAAGAAAGCCAAAAGTAACTACTTCTTTCTCTTTCTTTTTTTTTTTTTTTTCATGAGATTACTTCTTCAAGTTTACATTTCTACGAATTGTTCCCTTTTACAATTTCATTACCTATCATAATTTAATTCTACAAGAAAGACCTCAAGTTCACTTCTTTTATATTTACATACTTTATATATATTATAAAGGCTCTTCTCTTATATCGGGATTGGTCTTATAGGTATCACATTTCTTTCTCTTTATTTAATATTCCCAACTTTTTTCATTATTCTACTTCACGTCTCATGTTCATACTTTACGTTTCCAATAAATGAAGAGACAGTTATTTTGTTGTAGTGTAGATATTTAAAACATGCCATGTTAATTTTAATACAAAACTTGCTATTCAAATGATTATGGTTATTGGTGTTGATTTGGTAAGAAGATAGTGATCAAATGCAAAGTGATTCAGAGTTTATATATTTATTTGTTTCTTTTCTCCTGTGTTTCGGTATGTTGTATTTTTTTTCTATAACTTGTATGGAAATTTGCAACGACAATGATGTGGATGTGGTTGGACTAAGTATCATTTGATTTCATATATTTATACATAACTTTCTTTTTTATGGGATATTTTGTTCGGTATTAGCGCAATAAGCATAATTAAATGGATACATGTACTAAAATTAACAATCACGCATTTTTAAAGAACACCACTTATTAAAAAGAAAGATTACTTATGTAAAAATATTCGAAATATATAAATCCTAACCCAGTGAAAGATTAATGAAGTATAAATTGAAGAATGATATGTCAATGGAACATATATATATATTTTTTTTTATTTGAACTTTTCGTTGATGCATTAGAAGGTATTCTAAACATTATTAAATATAATTTTGCGTTGAAAAACTTTTTATAATAGTAAATTAATATGCTTTTTTAAATAGGTTCGTGATCATTATATACATATTATTTAATATAAAATATTTTTCTTAACTTTTATTATTAGAATTTTATATTATATGAAAACCGTACATTGCATAAGTGTGAAACTAGCAATATATAATTTTGAAAGTATTTTCTTACTGTATTACTTTTAATCTTACTTTTTCATATGCTTATACTTTATGAAAAGCCATCAAGTTAATGATGGCTATCAATATAACATAACATTTTTTACTTAATCATTATTTTTATATTGGTTTCACTATTCATTTAATATCTATTAGATGTTGATGGTTGGCAATATGATTAATTTAATGGTTTAGATGTAATTAATATTAAATCAATGGTGTGATAAAATGCGACATTGGTACTGTAAAAATAGTGGAAGGAATCGCACAAAAATCCTACCATAAAACGCTATCAAGTCTATACTAGATATTTACTAAAACTAAATTTACACAGTTACTTTTATTAAAATAGCATAACTAATAATCTGAACAACAGATTAATAGGGTAATTAAATTGGAAAAGAGGAGGAAGAAGTTAAACTATTAATCTCTTATAGTAGGTTGTTTTAGTCAGTAATGCTATATTGCTAGAGTTATTATAAAAAAATTTTATCTTTTATTAACAATATTCTTTGTTGTTTTGTTATTAATGTGTTTTCTTTTTTTAAGAGACATATCCATTTATATGCAAAGAATGATATTTGTAGAAAAGTTGTAATCTTTACATAAATATAAGAAAAATGATGTAACTCTTGATAGTTGATATATTATACTATTTTTTTTACCAATTAAAGAATTATAGCTTTTCTAAATATTATAACATTTTATATAACTATCAATAATGGTATAAATTACAATATATATGAAACACCCTAGTAGTTTAGTACTTTTTTTAAATCGTAAACTCACTTAAATTAGAAATCGAAAACTAAGGTCCCAATTTATTTAATATTAGCATTGTTATTTCACATATATATCGATTACATTAAATTTCATATTTTACACAAAGGATATAATAATTTTTAGTACTTTACGTTATAACATTTACATTAAAATTTATTTATCCTACACGGTATACATATATATGTATATTTACCTATTTTATTCTTATTTTCCTTTTCTATATATATATTTTCTACCTTACATTTTAGAAGGTCTAAGAACCTACCCTAAAACCTTAATCCTAAACCCTAATTTATTTCTTAACTAGCTGCTTTTTTTTTTTTTTTCTTCCTTCTCTCTCTCGCTTGCATATAACTCTCTCGATCTATCCCCTGTTTCTACCCCCCTCCCAAAATTCTTAAACCGAACCCCACTCCTTATGCTCTCTCTCTCTTCTCCCTCAATTCCTAATTCTTAATTATGGCTATGAATTTCCAGACGATGTTCTCTAAAATAAAATAAGAATACATTTATCTACATTTTATACTCTCTTTTTTTAATAATTATTTCCGCCTATGTGTCTTGCTTTTCACTTATTTCCGCTTATACTATTCGATAAAAGATTTGCCAAACAAACAGTGCAAATCATAATTAAGTCGTAGAAAATTCCAAAAAAGAATCTCCGACAATCCTTTTTCTGTCCTTGAGCATTGGATTTTCCTTTTTCCCCTTCCCGGTACTAAAACTAAACGACTGGCGCACGGTTCAACAGCACAGACACAAACATTCCACCCGAAGTTTCAACCACATAAACAGAAATCATCTACATCACTCCACTGCGGCGTGGGATACTTTTCATGGAAGTTTCCTCAATACGATCGTCTTCTTCCATGAAATCCATGCCTTTCTTTTCGTCTTCTTCAACCCCTTCATTGCCATCTCTCAATTCCAACATCCTCTCTTTCCATCACACCTTGAAACCTAAACCCAAAGGCTCCCTCCTCTCCCTCACTCACTGTTCCTCAAAACCCAACACCAACACCAACACCAAACCCCAAGGCCCAACATCACCCATTTCAGACACTAACAGTAACAACACTACTAGTGACAATGCTAGTGATGCTCAAGGCAACCCCACTTCCTCAAATTCTTCTACATTGTATTCAAGAGGGCTTGTTCTTAATCTGGGTCCTGAGGACTCGTGGGACAGCGTGGAAATTGGGTCTCCTTTAGTGAAAAGGTTCTTGAGTGATGAGGAAGAGAGATGGTACATGTGGTACCATGGTAAGGGTAAGGAAAGTTCGGGTTTTGATTCGATTGGCTTGGCAATTTCGAGTAATGGGGTTCATTGGGAGAGAGGGTTTGGAGCTGTGAAATCGGCCGAAGATGCTGGTTTGGTTATGAAATCGAGTAAGGATTGGTGGGCTTTTGATACGATGAGCATTAGGCCTTGTGAGGTTGTGATCATGTCTAGTAGTAAAGTTAGATCGTCAAGTGCTGTTTATTGGATGTATTATACAGGATTTAGTAATGAGAAAGTTAAGTACTTTGATGATTCTTTAGGGTTTGGTTTGCAAAATCCGGATAGTTTATCGAATTGTATGGTGAATGGTGTAGATGGGACTGATCAAAATGATATTTTCAGCTCATTGCCGGGTTTAGCTATTAGTCAAGATGGTAGGCATTGGGCTAGAATTGAAGGGGAACATCATAGTGGTGCTTTATTCGATGTTGGATTAGAGAACGAATGGGATAGTTTATTTATCGCCTCACCCCATGTTGTTTTTCATGGTAATGGTGATTTAAGAATGTATTACCACTCCTATGATGTTGAAAAGGGCGAGTTTTGCATCGGGATGGCAAGGTCAAGAGACGGGATCAAATGGGTGAAGTTAGGAAAAGTAATGAGCGGAAGAACAGGGCATTTTGATGAATGTGGTGTAGCGAATCCTCATGTGGTTAGGAACAAGAAAGACGGGAAATATTTGATGGCATACGAAGGGATTGGTGTTGGTGGGAAGAGGAGCATTGGTTTAGCAATGTCTGTGGATGGATTAAAGGATTGGAGGAGGATTGAAGAAGAGGCGATTTTGAAGGGTTTGGACGATGATGCATGGGACTGTGTTGGAGTTGGATCACCGTGTTTGATTCAATTGGATGGGGATGATGATCAATGGAGATTGTATTACGCAGGGATGGGAAGTGATGGGAGTACAGGAATCGGGATGGCAGCTTCTGAAGGAAGTGATTTTAGAAGGTTCAGAAGATGGACTGGTTTTCATTTGTGAAGAGTTTTAGTTTTCCGACTCTGTTCCATTCTTATCGTGTATTGTACAAGGTAATAGCATTTGAAATTCGATTCTTGGGTATCGGATTAGAAGATAGATTTGGAGATTCTTTGCTGAAGTTACCAACAATGAACTTCTGATCAATCGTGAGTATGGATTCAAAAATAAATTCAATGTATCAAATCTCCGTGTTCATAGTGATTCATCTGATCTCGATGAGCTATTTTTTTCTCTTAGAAGGGGTTCCAGCTAGCGTTGTACTTGTACCAGTCGTGCCTTGTGCTGGGCTGTTACGGATCAATATCGATTTTAATTGTGTGCTGGACGCGTATTAGCCTTGTGAGCAGTTTCAGTTTTTATTTACATACAATTCGTCTCGTTGGATACACCAATTACTGTTTCTTCATCCTGTTTAACAGTTGGGCATTTTAATGGTTGCTTGGAGCGACTACTTGGCAGTCAGTGCCTCAAAATGCAAGAAGCCCCCATTTCTGAGACTTAAATATTCACAATGTCCCGCAAGGACTACTTAAATATTCACAATCACCGGGTTGCTTTGGGGACAATTTCCAAGGCACTTCAGATACTCTAGGCCCCGCACCGTGTCGAGCTTTTCCCGATGCGGCCCAAGGCCTTCAAGCATGGATTTTATAGAGATAGCAAAGGAGACAAACTGGTGTAGACATGACATCAATCTGAGTGGTGCGTTAACACAAGTCAAGCCTGGGCGTGTGATGGGTCGTGTTTGGGTTTGAAATTATTACCGTAATAATTTGAGATTTATATAAATACCGGCTTTTTTTGAAAAATATTACGAAAAATGGTTTATTTTAAAAAATATTACGAATATAGCATATTGAATGTGCATAAGTAAATACATCTTCAGTATTTTATGATTTTTACACTAAAGGCGGCTTCAATATAATTAATGCGCCTTCAATTATAATAAATTACACTAAAAATACACACTGCATATACCTTTTATATATCAGCTATATAAGGCTCAATCCACGGGGTTAGAGTCTATTCTTGCCTATATCAATTTTTAAAATTTTCAAAACACTGAAAAAAATCGAAGAAAACCATAGTTGAAGTATCGAATTATTTCCAAACATGAGTGTATGTCTATAATAAGTAACAATCTATAACTTATGAAAATTTTATTTATTTAATTTTTTTTATTATTTTAGTAATAATCAATATTATGTAATATTTTTTTTTCTTAATGACGTAAATTTCGTAATTATAAATGTATCATAAGTTGTGTAAATTATTAATATTTGATAAAAATATATTTTATATCGTCTAAATTTAGGAATTTTTTGTATTGCGGTAGATAAGTTATACGAATATAGGTATAAATAACGTTGGAATGTAGGTGAAAATTATTGTGTGTATATATATATATTTGGTATTTTTATTATATCAGGTCGAATTAAAAAGTCAAAGTTAGGTATTTGTGTTGGCGACATAACTTAACAAGATGACTAAGTGCATTTTGTAAAGTCGTTACTCAGTGTTTAAATGAAGTTTTTTTATGTTATCTAAATATTTGGTTTATCATGGCATTACTAGAGTGCAAATAGCAGATTACGTAAAAGTTATTATTTATGCGAACGGAAATATAGTGATGGGTAATTAGGAGCTGGAGTATGACAAGGAACCCGTTAAGAAGTTGAAAATTATGAAGGGTTCGAACTTCTCTCATTTCAATCAGAGAATCTGTGAATACGTCGGAGTTTACCGAAGTGGTGTTGAACTCGTGTATAGACATCTCTTTTTCCATGATACTGGAGTTGTTTACAAATTAATGGCCATTAGAGACGATGGGGATGTTAAGAATTTTATTAAAATGGCAGAGTCTTTTAGGGAAGAAGTATTCAAGAAATGTACATAAGACACATTGGGGAATCAAGTGTCCGGGGTGAGTATGAAATACATAAGCCAAACAATTCAACTCTTTCGGAACCTAATGTGCATTCAACAATGACCGATACGGAGCAAACAAATGTGGATCAGTCTAATGAATTGTAAATGGATTTCTCTAAATACGAGCACATAAATATCACAAAAAAGCAGCTTGACGAAGCATTGGGTCCCATTGTCGAATATAAGGAGTCTTATGATTCGTATATAAAGAGAATGTACATGGATATAAATGTCGATAATGAAAAGAATGCAATAAAAGTGGATGGTGATGACGATGATAGGGATGGTGATGAAGATGATGTTGGACTCGAAGATGATCATGCTAAGGATTTGGGAGAGGCCCAAGTGATACCACATGTTGTCGGGAGTAGTATATCGATCCGAGCACTTCGCGGCAACGGCCCGAGCAGGCTCTACTGTTGAACTGGTGAAGTATTGTCTAGTAGACAATTTCAAGACTTTCCACAAATAAATGAACCTATTGACAGACTTGTAAAAGATCTTATCTCATTTTACAATAGCCAGTATGATGGTAATGACTATGTAACATTTGGGAGAGATGTTAATCAAATGCACAGTATCATTGTCAACTTTGATGACTTGAGTGTCAATTTGCGTTTTAACACGAAAGAGGATCTCATAGATGCAATTAAGTTGTTCCACCTAAGGAACCATTGTGATTTCCATGTGGACATTTCAAAACCGACTGTATATATAGTCTACTGTAAGAAAAAAAGAATAAGGTTGTAAATAAAGGCTACGGGCTTATTTGAAAAAAGTAGAAGGTCTTTTCAAAATAACAATTCTAGAGGGTCCGCACACTTGTGTGAACCCAATGATGAATCGGGATCACCTTTAGCTCGACAACAACATAATGGCTACATTATTCATCAATAGTGTACGGAACAACCTTGATGTTAAGATATTTGATCTTGCAACTAACGTACAAACTATGTATGAGTACATGGTAAGCAATAGAAGGGTTTTTGAGGCAAAGCGAAAGGCTTTTGAAATGATATATGGTAACCAGGAGAAGTCATATAATAAGTTGCCAAAACTATTAAATGCAATAAAATTAACCAATCTGGGGACACAAGTGGATTGGGGTTGGAATAGTTTGCCGAAGTGAGGTTAGTCCTAGTTCAAGTAGGTTTTTTGGGCATTTGGGTCATATGTAGAAGCTTTCAAATACTGTCGACCTATTATATGTATCGATGACATATTCTTATATAGAAAGTATGGGCATAAGTTGTTAGTAGCTTGTAGCACGTAGCACGTAGCACGTAGCATGGATGGAGACAATTCAATAATTCCATTGGCATTTGCTCTTGTTGACATAGAATTGGCAGAAACATGGTGGTGGTTCCTACATAAGCTTAAAGCGCATGTAGTCGGCCAGAAGAGCGACATGCTATGTCTTATATCCGATAGAGCATCCGATATTGATTCTGCATATAAGGACTCGTCAATAGGCCGACAACTACCGTTCGCAGTTTGAAGATACTGTCTGCGGCATATTACTAGTAACTTCAACATAGTCCACAAAAACCAATTGTACATGAAACTTATTTGGTTTGCAAGTGTGCAGGCACAACAAAGGAAATTCGAATGTTTTATGGAGAAGTTGGCCTAAGCTAAGGAGGACGTTCCTATGTAGTTTGATAATGTTGATTTGGACAAGTAGACTCTTATAAATGATGGATGTTACCGTTTTGGATACATGGCATCAAACATTGTCGAGAGTTATAATTCCGTTTTGAAATTAGTGTATAGATTACTTGTCACTGCATTAGTGAAGAATATATTTTACAACTGTGTTGCCTATTGGGAGAAGAGGCATAAGGATGCCGAGGAGAGGCATAAGGACGCCAAGGAGGCAATCAATTCTGACAAGACATAAACTGATTACACCCTAAAGATGTATGAAACTTGGAGGGGGCGGGCAAGTACACAAAGTCATCTCGTTTAGCTTTCAGAACGGTATTTTCGAGGTTTTAATTAGTAGTCGAATGACGAGGACTGGATTAAAGGGAGGAGGAAGGACTCTTACAGTTGACTTTAGGGGCTACACTTGCACTTGTCAAAAGTGGCAAATATATAGGATTCCTTGATCCCATGCATATGCTGTTGCAGCGAGTATGAGGGTAGCTAGCAAATTAGCAATAGAAATATGGTATAAGTGGGCAAACCGGATAGATTGTTACCAAGCTCATTTCTACTTGATTAGTGACGAACTGAATTGGCTAGAAGTTAGCTTCCCTTATCTACACTTAAACATTGACTTACTACGAGCAAAAGGTAAACCTAGGCGTAAGTAGTATCACATGGAGATGGATGTTCAAGAGCAGTCAGACAAAACTAGATACAACGCATGTGGGCGGGAAGGATATAATAGGAGGAGGTGTTCGGAGATTAATAGGGCTGATACGTATTCCTTTCTATTTAGGCATTACATTATAATACATTCATAGTTGTAATGATTATATTATATTATCTATTTATTTGGTGTATTAAACATGTTTGTATGTGATTGCAGTACAGATGGACCTAGGACTGATTGATCCACGCGTACTTGCAAGGCAAGCCAGTCACCATTCACAAGCCATCTGGGAGGGCAGGGTGAGTAATGTCATTATCATTTACAATCAATTCTCTTATTAATAGTGTGTTACTTGCTAACTTAACTGAATGTTTGTTTAGGAAGCGGCCTATACATTACGAATGTGGTGTAATGAGATGCCATTACACAAAGATGAGCAAGATCCCTATACATCCTAAGATAGAGCCATATATATGAGAGGCTAGGTTTTGGGGAGTTACATAACTTTCATTTATTATGTTGGATTGGCATCTGATTACGACACTTGTCGAGAGATGGAGGCCCGAGACATGCATGTTCCACCTACCTACTGGAGAGGTGACCATCACACTACAGAATGTTAAGGTCCAATTTGGACTTCTAGTTAAGAGGTTCACGGCAGCGGGGTGGATAGAAACAAATGATGAGGAGAGTTAAGCTTATGTAGAAGAGAGGCTATTGGGTGTGAAGGCTACTCGGATGACGGGTGCTCGCTTATCTCTAACGTGGTTGCAGGAGCACTTTCGGATTCTTTTTCGTAGGGCGGACGACAAGACAATCCAACAATATGTGCGTGCATATATACTCAACTTGATAGGAGGATTCATATTTGCAGATAAATCCTCCAGCCTTATTCACCTGATGTTCTTGCCATTGTTGAAGGACTTCTCAGTAGCTAAGTAATTTAGTTAGGGCAATGCATACTTGGCATGATTGTATCAACAGCTATACTCTGCCTTATCATCCGACGTGCATGAGTTAAGAATGGCCACAATTCTACTGGAAGTCTAAGCTTGGGATAGATTCCTACATATCGCCCCCCTTAGTTGATATGAGTTTATTATCGACGAGGATAAGCCATTAGCGGTCAGATAGGGCGGGATACGACTTAGCATTTGATGCATGTCATAAATGCGTATGGTATAGCTTTTGACATGCAGACGACGTAGTAAGTATGATAAGATAAGTTATCCTCTTTACTATTCTTTTCTTAACCATAAGTGATAACCATTGTTGTTTGACTAGTTGTTTTTTTTTTTTCTTTTTCTTCTACCGTTTAGATTGTTTGGGAGCTTTATACAAAGCAGTTGTTGCCTCACTTTTGTATTGCCAGGCAACACATTTAGACTGCCTGAGTATCACTCATATGTTTCTACATCATTGAGGGGTGCTTTTCAAACCATATCGTTCGACAGTTTGGTGAATATTAGTACGTTCTACAGGAAGTTAATACCTCAGAGTAGCTCCATTAGCTAGACCTTCGGGGTAGGACGGATGTTGACTAGATCAACATACACTCTTCTTATATCTATGCTTGGAGACAGAGATACAGATTTCTAGTACACATCCAGGGTCCTCAAGGAGTCAATGGGAGCTACTAGTCGTAATATAAACAGATCATCGAGCGTTATATTACATACTACAGAACTATCATTAGTCGATTGATACGTACATCTAAAATTATCCATTATTTTATTTTTCACTCGTTTATACTTACTATCATATATATCAACATCTATTTTCTTTACTTATTTCAAGTGAACTTACTCAAGAGTATCAGACTGGCACCTGATTATCCTACAGCACTAGGTATTACAGATGGGGCAATTGACTTCGTTGAGTAGTACAGTAACCTTATCCTTTACCTACAGCAAGAGAGCATATATAAGCCACCCCATATAGATCACCGTGGAGAGCAGGGACTACTTGTTGACGAGGAGATGCCAACTCTTCGTACACCACCTAAAGATAAAGCTAGAGTTTGAAGAGGTAGGGCTTGAGCGGTACGTCGTCGGGCAGACCTCGATGACGATATCTCACCACATGCCCGTCATTCTGTAGACCTAGGATATATCAATAGGGGATATAGCACATACCTTGAGTCAGGTGTTGCCTTCACTTCTGGAGCCAAATCCAACTTTAGGGCTAGATTTAGTTTATACATGACTCTCAAGTTCCAGCAACATTTTAACCTTGTGACTCCACCAGCTTTTCTAAAGCGACGTTCTATCCCCATACAGTCATCCATGGGTGAAGGCTTCACTCAGCTACATCCAGGCCATTCAGCCGACCCAGTTCCTCTTAAGGAACTTCAGCTCGATGATCCACTACTTGAGCCTACTCAGACACACGCTAGGCGGGGACGTTCACTTATTTCTCGTGCCATAAGGACCTTTATACAGCATAGGTATTAGCAGATATGTTTAGTTTATTATTTTTGTTTTCTTTCTTATTTTTCCATTATATTAATTTTGTCATTGACTCATTACAACTTTTCTGTATATACTGATTATTCGAAATACATTTCACTTTTTATCATATATTGCAGTTCAAAGTATTGTTTATTTATTCTAATTTTACGTTTTACGATTTATAATTACTTTTTCTTCTATTTTACTCATATGGTCATTAGATGATCATCTTATGCCCTTATTTCTTCCCCACTTGCCATATTTGTTGAGGTGTTCTACTAATTGTGATTTTATGTAATTGATTACTATATCAAACTTTCCATTCAGTTTGCAAGTTAAGGGTTGAAAGAACATTATTTTATTGTTTTGGATGGGAGTGAATTAGTAAGTTAGTAAAATGTGACACTAAAAGCACATTCACTTGATACGCCTTTAGTATATGTACCTTTAGTGTCACAATTTAAACTGAATGACACATTCACTACGTACGCCTTTAATTATAATAAACTATACTGAAGACGCATTTACTGCATATGCCTTCAATGTAAAAATCATAAGATGCTAAAGATGCATTTACTTGATGCGTCTTCAGTATATCATATTCGTAATTTTTTTTAAAACGAGTACTTTTCCGTAATATTTTTCGGTAAAAAGTCTATATTCGTATAAAACTCTAATAATTTTAAGCTAATCCCCTCAAATATATGTGAAAATATTAGTCGTCCTTAGAATTAACAAATATGACGCTATCTTGTGTGTTTTATTAGAAAAAAAGAAGGCACATAATCTTTGCTTAATTTTCGACGAGTCCAATGTGATATCAATCGAATGAATAGCAATGTTATGAAATGATTAGCATAGGAGTTTTCACATTTATAAGGTTATTATAGTTTAATTGTACGAATATTGATCTTTTAAAGGAATAGATTAAAATAGATTTGATTCGAATATTCTCTTTTTAAAATTATATATGTAATAGTTGGGGAGAAAAATAAAAATAAAATATCTTTTATTGCCATTAGTACAAAATCTGTTTATATTATACTTAGGTCTTATTTACCTTAAAAACCTAATGGACTCTCTCTCAAGTTTAGAGAGTATTAAGGAAGGGACAATATTCTCCATTTCTTTTTATAACATTACATGAGTAGTTATACAAAATATTGTTATTATAATATTCAATGATCCATCTTAAACTCAAGTGTGTGTGCACGTACTCGCATGTATACACACATATATATACATCAAGTTTATATATATATATATAATTTATTCTTGGATCTTGAATAGACGTTTGGTCATCAAAATAAAATTGTCATATTAAAGTGAAATAGTTACTCCTTTGTTTGTTTGCAAAAAGTTATGCATAGATAATGTTTGTTCTTGTAATGCGGAATAAAAAAGAATTCATATTCTCTCTTTCTACTAGAAGAATTGTTATTCGTTATAAAACGTAACTTTTATCCTAAAAATGCTCCAACAAATTAATATAAAAGGAATTGTAATTATTCCATTATGTTAAATCAAACATAACGTTAGTACTTCAAGGGATGACTTGTAGAGATCATTACGGCTGCTATATACTGTGCTACATGGACTAGTGATGAGAGAGACGACAGTGATCCACCAGCTTTCGAATACTAAAGCAATTTGGAGAAGTTGGATGAATGACAAGATTATGGATTTGATAGTTTAAATCTTCATATAGCATTATGCTTTTATTTCTTAATGAGATGAATTCTGTAAAACACTTTGGAAGGTTTCTAGAGATTATCTTTGAGTCGTTTATATTTACGGACTTCTTGAAAGTATAAATTGCATTTTTCTCATGATAATATGGATATTATATAATGTATTAGACGCAGGTAAATCTTATATGTTTATATCTAATGAATTGACATGCTTCTAACATTAGATCATGGTATACATTGTTTTAAGGTAGCATACAATTTCCAAACCTTGAATTGTTCGTTACGCTTTCAAAAGTTTCTTACAATTTTGCTCGAAGGCAAGTAGCATTGTTACAAGTAACCAAAACCCACGACACCCTAAGGCTATTTGTTCCATACCATACATATCTATTTCATATGTACAGCATTAACTAGTCGTTCATAAAATCACTCTTGTTCCATAATAAAAATAAAAGAAAAAAGTATAAAATATACTTTAATACTTTATTTGAGTTTTCGGTCTTTTTTTTATTTTTTATTGAATATTCAAATCTTCAACGTCTAATAAAGTTTACAAAATTACACTATTTTATAATGCCATTACCTTTCCGTTTGTATCCGTCAGTACCGTCACATCACAATCTCTGATTCGTCCATACGGATAATTCAATGAAATATTGTAAATATAATTTAATCAACTAAACTAATAAACATTAAAAAAAAAAAAAAACTGAAAAAAGAAGAGAATAAATAATAAAGGCCCGACCTTTGAAATTGGTGGGTCATTGTGGCTCACGGCTCACTAGTTACTTGGTGGGCATTCTAGCTATCCGAAGGCTAGAGGGTGGCAGGGGTCTAGGCAAGATTAGGACAGTTGGTTTTTTTTTTTTTTTTTTGCGATTTTCTCTTTCTTTTTTGTTTCATCTATTGAAGACAACATATGGCCCTATGTTAAATTTTTTATTTTAATTCTCAATTTGAGAAAACTTCATTGGAGCACTATAATTTCCCAATAATTCCCTATACGCATATAGATAGGTCTTGTAACTTTCATATACTTCAAATTGCTATAATCATTTTTGGCAAAAAAATATAAAAAAAAAGTTGTTGGTATAATTGAAATTGGTAAGGAACTTTTTTTTTTTTTAATTGGAAAGAGTTTCTTCTTATATTATGAGAATCAGGAAAAGCTAATTTTTTATTCAAATCCAAAACTCGTTTCATGAATTTATAATCATATTTATCCCTTTTAATAGCTAATGATTCCAATTCATCTTGTTCTAAAACTATTTTTTTTTTTAATTATTTCAGTTGATTAATATATATTGTCATCTTATTTATTTAGATTAAGTATTGGACGAACTAGGGACAGCCTGTGTCAAAAGTAGATAGAAAAGTTAACGGAGCTGAATTAAAAAAAAAAAAAGTCTAACTTTATAAATTTTTTAAAATATTAAGGACTTGGTTAAAAAAATTAACGATTCTTATAAAAAGTAGTTAAATGTTAAAAAATAAATATATGTTTAATAAAGAAGTGGCACTAATACATGGTGTGGTATCATTTGGTTACCATATTTTTATAGTATAATATTGGATGAATTTTTTAATCCATTTTTTGGTTTGTACATTATCCAAAGTTATTGGACTAAAACTAAAAAATTTGTCCTATATATTTGGTGATAAAAAAATTCATTTCATATTACAAAAACAAATATATTTGAAATTCAAAACACCCAAGTTTCCAAATCACAACATTAAACTTTATTGCTCTTTATAATATGATTAATTAATTTTTAATTTTTTAAAATTTTTTAATTATAAAAATCAATATTTATAGTACTGCACACAGTAAATATAATATACGAGGATGTTATTATCCTATTTTCCCTTGTCCCTACAACTAATAAAGAATGGCACCTGTTGAAACTTCAGTGCAATAAGGATAGCCACTTAGAAACTTATGTTTCCCAAGTGTGACGATACAAATACTCATAAGCGTTTAAGGAAACGATACTTACGTCACTCCTTATTCTTACATGCCAACTTTATTTTATTTTATTTTATTTTTCAAATTCAAACAACCATGTGCCTCTTTCATGCCATCCGATTAATTAGCTCAAAATCTAGTTGGCTTGGAATCGGATTTTAAAGATTTAATTCCTTTTGCATAGCCAACATTGGTTTTAAATTTCGAAATTCTTTTCAGCTTTGGGTCCAATTTTACTCCGAGTGCTTGGCACCTAATATTGGCAAGGAACGAGTACATGGATCGACTATAAAAAATTGAATCGGATCTGAAAATCAGAATGAACGGATTATGGCGTGCTAAGTATAATTGTCCAGAATAAAACTATTAAATGAAACTTAGATTATCAGTTCATGGTTGTTCAAATCATAGTATAAATAAATTAAATTATTTGTGAATTACTTGAGTTTGACTTGAAAATGGTTGAATTAAACTCAAACTTAAATTTGAACTATTTGAGTAACTGATCAAATCGAACTTGAGTTTCATTGCTATTTGGCCAATTAGCTCGTGAGTATAATCAAACTTGAGTTAAGCATAATATTGATGGGTCGAGTTTAGATGTTTATTATTATACTTACAAGAAAATAATCAAGTCTCAATAAATTAAGTTTAAACTTATTAAATATCACTTTCAATCAAGCTTAAACTGAATAACATAAAGTTGATGAGCTTGTCTAACCTCTAATTCGGTATTATATCGTCTTAACTTGACTTGTTGATAATTCTATCTTAAACTTATAATGTTATACATCTCATGTGATTTGCATCTGGGTTACTAAGCTTTATCCTTATCCCTTGTCATACTTAAGTATGTAATTATCACAAGAGATGATTTGTGCCTTGTAAAGTATGGGTTGGATTACATATTCGATGAATGAGGTACCTACCATGATGGATATAAGTGAAGCAAGGATGATGAGTTCGAGATGGCCCGCTATACTTTGCAAAATGGAATGATACTAGCACAATAACTATTATTTAGGTGGTTAAAATAAAAAACTATTATTTAAGAATGGAATAAAGTTATAATAAGTTATAAACACCTTTAACGATAAAACTATAATATGTTATCAACAAATATTATATGGTCATCGATTAATTTAATTCAAGATATTTTATGGAAAAAAAATCAATTAT
Organism: Lumnitzera littorea; assembly: GCA_024138015.1. Classification (NCBI taxonomy): domain Eukaryota; kingdom Viridiplantae; phylum Streptophyta; class Magnoliopsida; order Myrtales; family Combretaceae; genus Lumnitzera; species Lumnitzera littorea. The sequence goes on from JAMXBB010000005.1 coordinate 27,517,864, forward strand.
AATATTAAATAGTAATGAATAACTATTCAACATTTGATTTTTATGATAGGGATTTCTTGTAAAATTATTATTGTGGAATTAAGATGCAACTAAATATCCTAATAGTCTTTCTTATAAAAAAAAAAGGGTAATAGAATTATCATTAAAGCAAAGCAAAAAAAGCTGTAAATTGAATATTATTGAGGCACTTACGATCTTACGATACTTCTGATGATTGTGGGAATGTAATACAACTGAGGTTTCTACCCCAATGAGCTTGTCTTTCAATGGAATTACAATAGCAATTTATTTTAGTGGATCTGATATTAATACCCCGTGATGAATTTTCGTGTTATGTTTGTACCTTAAATCGATTAATATTGCGTGTGCAAGTGAGCCTTACACGTACGGTCTGGTGGCGGACTCGTCGTGGGTTGTCATGTCATGACAGTTTCGGGGAGCGACAGTGTCCCCGTGACTTACAACTCTCCTTTTACAACACTTAGATACATTGGGCTTAAGATTGTCTGTCTTTCTGCTGATGCGCAAAGATCGATGGCTTTCCAACACGATACGAGCAAATTGCGGTTTGACGTTGATATCGATTATGTGAAGTGGGTACACGGGAAAAATGGGGATTCTTGTGCGCGCTTTATTTTCCGGCTACCTAAATTCCAGAGCTAACTTTCAAGACATGTTCTTCAATGCCTTGAACTTTCCCAAACTGTCAGATCTTCTTATTGTAATATGAAAATTAAATTCATGCATTTTCCGTTGTTTTCCTTGCTAATCATATGAGACTTCAAAATAAGAAGGTTTTGGCATTTCAGGTTGCATGGATCAAGATCGCTTTGTATGAGACATGGTGCCGATTTTTTATGTTATTATATAATCCAATAATGCCGGTTAGTGATCCATTACCCTAAAATGAACTGTCGAACCATTGCTTCCACTAAAATAGACGATCGCCCAGCCCACTTTGGCATTAGCAATAGGCCATATGACCAAATGCTGGGGGTGGTCATGATGAGACCACTTAAATTAGCATCGACCTCAATTTGCTTTTCATTTTTTTAATATTTTTTATCCAGTAGAGAATTTTGACTAATTTAAAAGGGTATAACAGTAAACTAAGTACTATAACTCTTTTAGAGTTACAGGATCTAAGGGCACATCTCCGAGCTTAAGGGACAAAGTTCTCAAATATCTTTGTAACAGAGTTTTTTGGCTATGTAACTCTTTTTGCAGCTTTTCCCTCCTTCGTGAGATACATTTGGAGCAAGTTGCCTTAATTTCAAGTCTTAGAAAACATTTATCATAACATTATCAGAAATGATGGCATTGTTATAAAAAAAACAAACAAACAAAAATTGATAGATAGTAACTTTTATCGCTTTTATACAAATATTTAAAAAAGTAAAGTATTACTAAAAAATGTAAAAAAAAAAAAAAAAGGACTTAATGTTAAGTCACTAGCCCCAAGAAATTCCCCTCCTTTATTGTCCTTTGTTTTTTTTTTTTCTTTGCCCGTGCTCTATATTTATTTACTAAAAGGTAAACTATAGGAATATCCTTCAAAATGAAACAAAAATACAAAAATATCCAATCTTGTACGAGAATTACATTCACACAATTCCTTATTGTTGAAGAGTCTATCATTTTTATTGAAAAATCCCGCAGTTTTTATACCCAACTAATCAAATTAGCACTCCATAGCTTGTCGGAATTATTTAGTAGGAGCAAAGTCCTAACCCTGTAATAAAGGAAACAAGAATTTTTAACATTCATAATTCGACTATTTAGTTTATCGTCCATACATTTAATAAATTGATTTCAACCGTTAAATGATAATTACCGAATGATTCCATCCCTAAACGATACTATCACTGTGAATGACATTCAGACCGATAAATGTTGCAAATTATTGACGCGAACAACGTGGCACTTCCTCTCTAATAAATTATTTTTCCAACGCTCTTTTTAATGAAAATAAACCAGGGGTAGTTTTGTTTTCCTAGAATGGAACCCATCTACTTCTGCACTCCTCACTTGATGTTTAAAGGATAATACTATCATATTTTTTCCCCCCAAAAAAAAAAAAAAAAAGGTAAATCGAATGAACTTGCTTATGTTTGGTTTTTCTTTTTCCTTTTCTATTCTTCTCTTCTGTGAAAAGGACTAAAAATAGGAATATTTGATTTCTATAAATTCGTGTACAGCGTATTTAAATTTTATTAAAAATTCACTCATGACCACATCCTTGTTGGTTACTTTTATCATTGTAAATATTGGTAATCTATAAGTTGAATATTACTGGGAAAGTTGATTGTTCATGTAACATTACGATTTTATTGAACGACTAAAAATATCATATAGAAATATCAATATATTGATATATACCTATAAAACTCGTGTATCACGTACTTGATTTTTATTGAAAAATCATAAACTATAACTTCCTTATTGGCCCCACTCATCATTACATATATGGACAATCCGAAAATTGAATATTACCATCGAAGCGAACAATTTATATGGATGAAGATGTAGAGCATATGTTTTCGTTATTAATATACTTATGTCCTAAAGAGCTTATGAAAATTCTACGGAACATAAAATCCAAATGACAATATATAGTGCTTTAAAAAATTCATATGTAATTTAACAAATAACTCGTTTTATTCGGTTCTCTCTTAATCTTTATAACGATTTTTCAAATAAGGATATTTCCTTTTTAGATCCTTTCTCCTCTACTAGATAAATTAAGAAAGAATTTCTTTCACATAATTCTCAATAAGAATTTTTATAATGTGTCTATAAATTATTCCCCTAAACTCAATAGGCAACACAAACATTTTACATCCAAACTCATCAATATTATAAAGCACATTATATATATATAACTCTTACTCAACTTACCATCATTCACTTTTAGAAAATCTACCACTACAAATATAAAAATCATAATATCCTCCTTTTTTTTTTTTACTCAAAATTACAAAAGAGCGTACCCTCTAACTCATCTAGAAATAATTAGGAAAACCCATCAGTATGACTCTCTCGAATTCTTTCTCAAAATAACAATTAATTATCAAGTTATATGATGAATTCAAAGAATCATTATCTACTTTATTCTCGCAACCAATTCTTGTTGTTAGATAAAAGAGTTTTTAAATGTAGATTCTCTTTTTCCACCTCTAAAATAAGTTAATGAAAAGTATCTTAAATGTCTATCAATGTCAATTTTTGAATTAATTTTTTTGATACTAAATCATTCTTTATAACCATATTCTACGAAGAAATCTCGAACTTCTTCTTGCGACATAAACTCCATCCCAAGTTTAGAAATATCAACTTCACCTTTTATTTTAAACTTTTAGTGGTCAAAATTTTCTAAACTTGCGCTTCATCTTCTTTTTTCAAATTATGTATTTTCACTTCCTTCTCTAACACATTACAGAGAAGTCTAAAAATAGTTGTAGAAGAGTATGTTATATTTTTATATATAATATGGAAATCAAACATTATAGAAGGTAATAAATGTAGTTTCAGAAAGTGAATGAAGATGAACAGCGAGATTAGATAATGTGTGTAGACAATTATCATATGGGATACATGTTATTTATGATACATGTAAGAAAAAAGTAAAGTAATTATAAAAAAGAAAAGATTCATTATAAAAGTTAATGTACTGACCTTGAATTGTCAGCTCTGAATTGCCTTCCATTTGTTAAAGAGAAAGAATATTAATTGTTTTTTTTTCTTTTTTTTTTTCTAAATAAAGAACAATTTAATTTGCTACAGGAAAAAGGTTAGTAGTGAAAACTGTGTAGGGTAAAATGAAGGAAAACTATCCACATTGCATGCATTCAAAAAGACAAAGCTACCCTTGGTTTGTTTTCATTGAAAAGAGCCTAAGAAAAGGAATGATCTATTAAATTGCAAGTGCCACGTCGTTCGGCCGATGATTCACAAAATTCGTGGGTCGAGATATCATTTCTCATTATCTTGTTTTATAGTCAGTCTTAAAGAGTATATTGAATCAACATTAATCCAATTATTTATAATAGAGTAGAAATAAAAAAAAAAAAAAAACTTTTTAAATATGCCTATTTTTTAAGTAAATAAGATAATAAAAATTTGAAATTGAATAATTATTTTATTCACTTTTGTATCCCTTAAAAGTAAACACAGGCCGTTAACTTATTATTATGTTATTATTATTATTGCAGAATAGAGCTGTCAGATAGTTTTTATTCTTTCAAAGGGCTTTTCAGTTATCGCAAGGGGAACGTGGCCTTGGGATTGTTGGACACAAATAGGATATCGTAAAATAGTAATGGAGTCAGACAAGAGTTATACTATGTAATAGGAAAATATACTTTCTACGTGGACTAGAAATCAGCTAACTAGGAAAATGACAGAGATAGTGGACAGGTAGAAGCACCTTACTAGGGGTCTCCTTGGACACCATGGTCATCTACAAAGAATATTAGATAGGCCAATAACTAGCTTGGCTTGCTTTTGTAATCACTTTCATTGGGTTAGTCCCTATTTTTTTTAAATTGCGTAACAATTTAGTATTTTAAATTTTCATTGTTTTTTCTATTTTTGTGTGTTAATACATTCCATTTAGTATCCGCGTTTTTCAGTTTCTGTTACTAATTTAGTATCTAAATTTAAATTAAAATTATTAACAAACTGAAAGTATGGATAATGAAATGCAAAAACTAAATGTTTAGATAATAAAAACCTAGGAGAAAATGAAAATATTGACATTAATGGTGCATTCATCCCATATTTTATCCCACAAACTCAATTTTTTATCTATTTTTTTTTATCCCAAGTGATAATTAAAGTAAAACACATATAAACCGATATAATAAAAAGGATTCTTCAACCACTATACTTCAATACTATAAAAATAACTCCCAACTACATAGATAAAATACAAACAAAATAAAGTAATATAAACTCAAACTTAGTTTGTGTTTATTTTATAAATATTATTGCTCACTTTTCTTTTCGATATTTATTTATTTGAAACTTCATAATATTTAAATATCATCATAATCTAAAATGGTTGTGAATACCAATAACTCTTTTAGGAATGATGGTGGAAGGTGAAGAGGTACCTGATCATCTAAGGTGACAATTAACCATAATAAGAGGAGATATCAATAGAGAAATGGAGAAAATGATTTCCACATTAAAAAAGAGAAAATTATTTTTTCTTTTAGTTTTCCGATTGACATTTTACGTGTTTGTTAATCACCACCTAAGAAGGCGGATTATTGTAGCTGTCCTCCATCATCAATTTCAGCAATACCCTCCTGATATTACTACGATATTATTTGAGGGTTGTAAAATTTGAGAAAAAGAAAAAAAAAAAATTAAGTTTGGGAAAAAATGTTCTTGACGTAGCAAATACACCCTTAGTAATTAAACTAATCGAAAAAGTAGCTCAAAGGAACAATTTAGTTAGTTCAAGGAAAGAAAAGCGGATGGACAAGGCTCTTGTACGGCCTAAGGGTTGAAAGCATTTTTCTAATTAACTGCATTGTAAACAAAACTACAATGTTGCACTTTCGTGTGTCTTCACCACTTTAGACTTACAGGTACGACGATTCATAGCTTTACTTCCCATATGCTTTTGAGATTTTACAGCAAGCAAGAAACGTTAAATCTAAGCTATGTTTCATATATATATATATGTGGACAAAGAAGAAAATGAAGGTGCCAGAGCAAAAACAAACAATAATCTCTAATGAAAACTTCTGCCTGATATTGTGGTACAATTTTGGTGGCCTTTGTTTGTGGCCATAAATTCCTTATTCAGCTTCTTTATCTCAACTACAGATCTAGATGGGTGCAGCTTCAGGAACCAGGACTGCTAATCTTCTTGCATTTTCATCCACAAAGACTAGGAGGATGCCTAATCCAACAAATCTAGGTCAAGAGGCCTTACGGGCCTCTCCTTCCCTGATGTCGGAGACGCCTGGTCTTTTTAACTCCAGCAAAGCTACCAGCCTTAGATTTCCTGCTCAAAGAAGACTCCCCCGTCTTAAACCTAGAAATAATGACTTGCATCTTGTTAGGAGCTCAATGAAACCGGGCATTGATAGCAATAGCGCCAGAAACCGAAATCCAGCAATCGAACTGGATAAGAGTTCAGAAGGACAAGGACTAGAGACTTCATCACCTAATCGGTCACTTGAGTCATGCTCTCGAGGTTTGGTGTTTGATTTAGGTCCTGGAAGCACATGGGATCATGAAGAGATAGGCTCACCAGTGGTTAAGAGGTATCTTGGTGATAATGAAGAAAGGTGGCACATGTGGTACCATGGAAGAGGAGACGGCAAGGATTCGGCTGATTACATAGGGCTTGCGGTCTCAAGCAATGGAATTCACTGGTCAAGAGCGGCAGAACATGCTAGGTCATCTGCAACTGAAGGAATGGTGATGGATTGCAGCAAAAACTGGTGGGCTTTCGACACAGAGAGCATCAGGCCGGCCGAGATGATACTAATGTCTAGTCCAATGTACAGTGCAGTTTACTGGCTTTATTATACAGGATATAGTTCAGACGAAGTAGACCTTTTAGAAACAAGAGCTATTTCTTTAGGAAACCCGGGAAGACACTACTATGAGAAAAATGGTCTTGAAAGGGATGTGAATAGGAAATTTCTTAAGTCCCTTCCGGGTTTAGCATGTAGCCAAGATGGCAGGCATTGGGCTAGGATTGAAGGGGATCATCACAGTGGAGCTTTGCTTGATGTAGGAACGGACACTGATTGGGATTCTTTGTTTATTGCTTCACCACAGGTAGTCATACATGATAATGATGATCTCAGGATGTATTACTATTCCTTTGAGAAGGAAAAGGGGCAATTTTCGCTCGGGCTAGCCCGGTCCAGGGATGGAATCCGATGGATCAAGTGTGGTAAAATAATGGAAGGAGGATCTTCAGGGGCATTTGATGAACTAGGAATCAAGAATGCACGTGTAGTAAGAAACAAAAAAGAAGAGAATTACTTAATGGCATATGAGGGTGTTGCTGCTGATGGTAAGAGGAGTATCGGAATGGCGATTTCGCCTGATGGTTTGAAGGACTGGACAAGGCTGCAAGAAGGCCCTGTGCTACAACCATCTGAAGAGGATGGATGGGATAACGCAGGAGTGGGTTCGCCATGTTTGGTTCAGATGGAAGATAATGCCGATGAATGGAGATTGTATTACCAAGGATTCAGGCAAGGAGGGAGGACAGGGATTGGAATGGCAGCATGTCAAGGCAGTAATGTTGGAAACTTTAGGAGATGGTCAGGAATTTCTGCATAAATTAGGCGTAAATATGTACCATGAAAACATTTTGCAGACATAGCTTGAATTGGTTTCTTCATTATGGTCATCTGCTTCATGTATGTGTGTTATTAATACATGCATATACAAATCATTCACATCAAGAAACTATCTGACAACCTCAAAGCACACCATTTATGTCTTTACTCCATATAATACTGCATAAATTTTACAGTAGATTGCCAATTGCCTTAACAAAGAAGACTCTTGCATCAAACATACAAGAAAATGTGGGTCAAATTTTATTATATTATTGCCCAATATTTATAGACAAATTCAAGGGCTTATATCCTATTGTTCTCATGATGTTCTTCTTTATGACTTTATCGGTAGCCTCGGCTTAATCGTTCGCTTGGGGATATAGGATATTGAATCGATGATGCTGAAACCACATTCTTGCAGAAGTTATTTTACAAAGACTTCATTAGAAACAATGCCTTAGTTCAGTTGCTATTTGTGTTATCCCCCATCTAGAGGTTATATTTTCTTTAAGCAATTTGATGATGTTGGTTTGGTCCATCTTGTTTTAGCATTCCACTTCGATCCATTCAGTAAAGTGGTGGTAACCACTAGAATAAACTAGCATTTACACGAAGCAAGCATGATTCCTCCTATGTCGTTCATTGTCCATCCTCTAAATAGACATGGTTAGACAACATGAATGCAACTCTGTGCCAGAATTTTACAAATATCCTTATGCTTTTACCGTGCTTTGGTGTCACGGGACAGGAGGTTTGTCCCCTTAAGGTCCCCATGCAGCACTCAACCAAAAATCTCCCAATTAAGATAAAGCAACCATACGAAGTGAGAAAACTAAAAACAAAGTCTTGAAAATAGAATCTTATTGTTTTCAACTCCTTCATTTCCCTTCAACTGAGGCATACCGTTTTGAAAACTTTATTCAAAGCAGTTGGTGGAAGAGCGAGGGGCAAGAGCCAAATATAGGAACTAGAGAGTAATCAAAGGGATTTGAATGCAAAGATTATCATTTATTTTCCTTGATCTCATTGTTCTGTTGAAAGAGGCCTGAGTCCTCTTGAGAAGGATCACCATTTTTACCACGAGAGTGTATCAGATGGATTTTATGCAGAGACGAAGGCATGAGTAAAAGGCAGGGGACGAAAACCAACATCATCAAAATCAGTCTATAATATTGTAATTATATAAAGGAAAAAAAAAATACAACGATCAAATGCCAAATTAAAAAATATATATATTGAAATTAAACTCGTCATTCTTTCCCATCATAAGATTCATCTATTCAACAACGTTTCGTAACTTTTTCTCATAGTTCTTAACATTTCTTAGTTAACAGACGTAGGTTATTGTCATTTCCATTGGAAATCATTCTTTGGATCGTCTATATCTTTCCTCGAAATCCAATAATTTGTCTACTTCCTTCATTTTGTTGATTTGGCAAATTTCATAAATCTTTTATTGTGATATATGTTAGTAAAATCTTATATATATAGACTTCGTGAGAAAATTAGTAGTGATTTATAAAGTTAAAAACAGTAAATACTGAGTTAATATTAGATAGGAACATTTAACCTTGGTGGTTGAAAATTGGTTTAGCTATTGTCTATATTTGTCTATGATATTGCAAATGGTAAGTAAACAATTCAAGGTTGTAGAGGGTTGAAAATTATTATATTAGTTATTGAGATAAACTCATTATTTATTTATAGTTAACTCCTTGAGCTAAATGATAGGATCTAAGGAATCTGATCCATATTTAGAATAATTTAAGGAGAATTGGCTTAGTGGGTTTAGAATAAAGATCGTTGGATTGGTCCGTCTGCTTCCAATCTTTCTTAAGTAGGCTCATATACTTATAAGGAAGACTACTAGCCTTAAACCTATTAGCTAATTCATTCTAAATAACTATGAATTAAATAAACTCCATCTTATTCATTGATCATCTAGATAGTCCGATGTATGTTATTATGCCTAAGAGTCTATAAATATCTAGTATTTTCTCGTTATTTGGAACTCCTAAAGAGATTGAAGAAGCAGTGTTCTACTGTAAAAACTCTACTCCTTAATATCAAATAACGTTTAGGTAAATAATTGATATCATTTACTTAAACTATAAGGCAAACGCCTGAGGTATCCTAAGGCTGTCTTGTCTGTCACTTGTGTATTTGAAATACCAAGATTATATGTTCCTCCTTCCTACCTTATTCTCACCTAATTATCTCTTCAGGTGACAGCCTCACTTCGTTTTTTTGAAACCACGTATAATATGTTGCTTACGAAGCATGTACATGACTACTTCAATCGGATCACTACATCTACAAAGGTCAAACGAAGATGAAAGCTCATAAGGTTATTTTCACCTAATTTAGAGAAACTATCCAAAAAAATGCTGTAAGTGTGCCATCAAAGTGCAATTATTATTGTGCTTTTAGGATGATTAATTGGTAAAATGCAAAGTAATAAGCCTAAGCATACATTTAAAAAGGAGAAGAACTGGACTCAATTATAAAATCTCACAACCAAGATGTGGAATTTTGAAGAGCTAATTATGAGACAAAATTAGTAGTAGTTTATAAGATTAGATAATGAATACAAAATTAATACTAGTTATGAACTCTCAGGACTAGTGATGAGAAAGTCCATTGGTTACCTATTTGCTTGCCCTGGTTACTTTTACGCTAGGGCATTATATCTATGAAATTCATAAGACGAGTGTAATTTGTATCTTTTAATTGTATTAGGTTTCTTCCTTAAGAAAATGATCATTCTTTTTAAATTGGAAAAACACAAATTTATTCCTCCAAGTTTATGTACTTCTCTTTTCAATCTTAAGCTTCTTCTTTTTTTCCTTCTATTTAAATCATCTATATATTTCAATTTTTAAAAGAGTAATGTCATAGTTTATATCTTAATTTTACTATTTTTTGTAAATATAAACTCGAAACTTTGATTTATTTAATAATACCCTTAAAATTGTGAACAGCCGTGCACAGCTGTTAATAAGTCTTGATACCCATATTTTTTAAATGAAATACAATCTACTGTTTTATAGGAAGTGGTCGACGAACACTTATCGACAATTGTATAACCCCCTAAGGTCGGTGGTATAACCCCCTAAGGTCGGTGGTCATCCCATTAGTTAATTGTGATTATTGAACTAATAATGTGAATTAGAATTAATTGAGGTATAGATGATAATAACTAAATCTTCAATTAGGCGTATAATTAGATAAATCGAAATTTCAAATATATGATTCCAAAAAATAGCAAAATTGAGGCGTAAATTGTGCTATTAACCCATTTTTACAAACTAATAACTCATATATTTTGCTAAATGTAATAAAATGACAATGTAAATGATAGAATATAGTTGTAATACCTTATCGATAAAAATTGTACTATTATTTATTGATTTTTTATTGCGGGTGTTTTAGGGAAAAAAAATTGAATTCTAGCATTGAATAACTATTTATAGTTTTGAGTAATAAATGACTGTTTATATTATAATTAGATGTCATTATAGTTCTTCTATAGAAATGAGAAAAGAATAGAATGGGCATTACGATTTTCACTGCCCCTATAAGATATTCCTCTCACGGACATGTATCGAGTTTTGGTTGGTGTACAATGATTAATCTAATAAATAACTATTATTAAATATGTTTAATTAAATGATATGATATGGAAAATTAAAAAATACAAAAGAGCAGAAGATAAAAAAAAAAGGAAAACCCATTTTCCGGCCACCAAGCTGCTGATTTATGATCTGACAAAGCAAAAATCCCAATGTTCACGATCTTTTGTTTAGCCTTGTCCTTTTTTCCTAGTGAAACAATCACGTTTTACACGCATGAAAATGATTAAGACTTAAATCCTAGGAGTAATAGTTATTTAGGAGTTCATAACCAATCATTTATAATCTATCTACAAAGATTAGACTAAAAAGAGAAAAAGGTGGAAACTAAAGTTTGAAGCAAATAATATATTCTATGCTTCATCTTTGTCCTCTTTTTTTTTTTTTTTTTTATTCTAATGTATCACATGCTTTAGTTTTAACAATTATTCGCTCTTCATGGTATAAATAAATGAGATTACAGTGATTGAATAGAACCATACCTTTCCCCAAGACCCTAAACACACGCATTCTGTAGGATTTTGCGAATCCTAGGGGGCGGTTTGTATTGTTTGGAGCTCGACTGCATAGCTTCTTTGATTCAGGTTCTTTTTATCCCCTTTTCCTTTCCCTGTTTAGTTATTTATTTATTTTTGTTTAAATTGGCATGTGCAGTACTCCCTTTTACTATGAATTTTTAATTCCTTCATGTTTGATAAGCGAACTTTTGTATAACCTATGTAACATGTAATTGAGGGACTTAAATGACTTATGTAATATGCGATTGCCCTATCATCATTTACATGTATTACTAGTGCAACAAGATATTAACTCAAATAGGATATGTTTAGTCTAATTAAGCCATTTGAATAATCTAATATCAGAGTCATATAGTTTACATAGCTGAAATTGGTAATTATATCGAGGGTAAATTGTAACACCCATTTATCCTTGTAAAATATGCATTTGTGCCCCTTAGTTTTCATAATTAGTGTTCAAATCCCCATATTCTAAAGTATGTACCTTTGAATCTATATTAACCATTTTATCATTCACAAATATAATAATATAACTAAAAAGAATTTGAAGAAAATAACAAGCTAAAATGAAAAGCTAAATCTAGCTTATTTTAAGATCAATCATCAATTTAGATGGTAAACAATAAAATCGCTCCTAAAAAGTAGACATTAACCTCAGAAAATTGATAGGGTTCATGAACCATCATTTATGATGGATCCAAGGACTTGCACTTTATTATAAGTAGCACCATCATCAACCTCATTATAAGTGACATTCTACCTTAGGTAATGGGTTGGGTCCATCATCTAGAAAAAGAAAAAGAAGAAGAAGAAGAAGAAGAAGAAGAAAGAAAGAAAAAAAATCTAGTTAATCTTGGCTTAGCTCAACTCAAGTTTAATTTCTAATAAATCGAGCGATCCCCTGTGAGGAGATCTGTGGGAATAGTTTTTTCGATAAATTAAGTATCTGTAAGCAACCAATTTGAATGCTGAGCCATATGAGATAGGAAACTCTCAAGTACGGTTCTAAAGTTTGTTTATCTAAACGAATTAAATATAAATTTCTATTTAGGCTTAAAAACCAAATAATTCATATTCTTAATAAGTTCGTACAACTCTAAATAAATTCATGATTTAAAAATATATAAGAATTGAAAAATATAAAGATAATGGGATGCTTGGTATTATATTATCTTCTAGAAAGGCATAATTAAGGTTTATAACACAAAATCTCCGCCCATGTGGGGCCTACTAAACGGCACAACTTAACATTATCACGATTTAATGGTCCTTACAAAACCTAGCTCACAAGTGTCTAACTCTTCACCGTACATGACTACATGTACAAATCGGAGGTGGACGGATCCTCCGCATATCTTCGTCTTATCCTGCTAGGAAATCTATAGGCGAGTAAACATTTTTCGCATCAAGAGGTAGGAGATTTGTGCTTTACAATGCACAACAATCAACTACCATTGGCAAATGTTATGTTAATGCAATGCACTCAAACAAAACCCATCAAATACATCGCTGTTTCTGTCCAATGTTAGAATAAAGAAACTGAACCCACTTCAATCCGGGTTCTGAGGAATTGGGTTAGGATGAACATGTTTACTCATTAAACTTGCGCTACTGCAAAGGCACGTATACCTGCTCTTGCTCAATAACCATGTCGAGTTAGCTCCTAATCCCACGGTGACAATAACGAACTAAAATGAAATTACAATTCTGAATTCTATTATCATCTTTTTTGTTCAAAAACTATTTCGAAGTTAAAATCGTAATTTTATGAAATTAACAATTCTAATTTTAAGGAAAAAAAGGTAGACTTCACCTTTGAGAATGTGGGAGAACGTGGAATTGCGATTTCATTCTCACTTCATTAATTTCGATTAATAAGTTAAAATCACAATTTCATTCCCACTTCATTAACTATAATTAATAAAAATTACTTTTATAAACTTTAAAGAAATTATAACATATAATAATTAAGAGTGTTTTAAACGAATAATACTCTTTTAAGTATTTATTTTTGTTATATTCCGTAACCATTTCCAAACGTAAGAAAGGATTTTTTTTTTCGATCCCCATCTCCTTTCGTTCTATTTTATTTTAAACAATTCTTTCATATCAAATGTGATATTAATTTAATTTTGAGGTTATGTGACCTTATCACACCATCTCTAAATGCCAATATTTGGTGAAGGAAACTATTGCGCTCTGTGGATGCAATGCACATCTCATTCGGAGTTCTTGGCTCATCCATTTTAATATCTAATTAGTGGTAGAAAAAACAATTTTAGGTATATCTTTTAGTTATTTTTTTTTTTAAAGTATACATTTTTGTACTTATATATGTACGTAATAGTATAAATCTTATCATTTTGAATCTCACTAACATACATCGTCTTGATGTATCAAAACTCATATGTTCATGTATAAGATATGTATCTAAATAAGTAGTAATGTTTATTCATACATGCATATATACACATGCCTTATATGTTAGATTTATTTTAGTAAAGTAATTATTAAACCGATCAATGGCAAAGTGTAGTAGTTACGATTATATAGAAAGATCCAACTTATGGCACAAAAACAAGGATCTTTTGAGCAAGACAAATGCCATCATCCTCATTGATTTGTGAATTTCCTGAGTGTTACAAAAAGAGTTTTGTTCTCCTTAGGAGAATTTTTATTTAAAAGTTCCATCAAATTTCATAAATCTTCTCATAATTCTATGAGCTCTATAATTTGGATGCATGTTACAAATGATAGGAGAATTATGAGAAATTCTTTAGTTCTTTGTATTTCTAATTTTCTTTTTTTTGTTTGATATTAATGGTCGGTATATTTGATTGGTTTTATATAGAAGTGGAATAAAATTGCTATTATGTACAACAATTTTCTAGAACTAAAAGAACAATATTATTCTTCGATCATTTGTAACAAACTTCAAATTCTACATATAAGATCTCAAAGGAAATATAAAAAAAGTTACTATTATTTCTCTATTACGATCCTAAAGAATTGCAATTCTAATGGTATCTTATTACATTTCACAAACCAAATATATCGTAATTTTCCTTTGATAGTTCCTATTTTCACGATGTTTAGTTTAACCGTTTGCAACCTGTACTTCTTTTCCCCTTTTTTTCCTGTCGAAGCATCACGTTAGACACGCATTAGAGAGATCAAGAATTAGATACTAGGGATATAGAGATTAAACCAGAAAAGAGAAAAAGGTAAAATAAAAGCTTCAAGCAAATAATCGATTCTAAGCTTCTTGTGCCCATTTTATTCTAATTATGTACATTATAATATGGTATAAATAAGTGAGATTACAATCCATGATATAAGTCACCCTTTCTCAAACCTCAATCACAGACACATATTGTCCGATTTTCCAAAGCCTACGCCTACTTCTTTTGTTTGAGCTGGACTACATCAAAAGCTTCTCTCATTCAGGTTTTATTTCTTTTTTCCTTTTTTTTTTTTGGTTTTTACTGCTTTACGTAGACATACTGTTTGACGTGTAACATTTAATAAATTTATTTTTCATAAATCAGACCGCATCTTTTTCCTTTCATTAGTGGCTTGAGGTTGGCATGTGTACTGCTCCTGCTATTACTAACTTTTAATGTCCTTCTTGTTTTTAATTCAACTTTGGAGTATAATTAGGATGGTGTTCATAATTTAAGAAATTTTTTATACATCTCTTAGTAGGACTACGAAATTGAAGCAAAATCGAGTTTAGTGTCAAAGTAAAAACGTCTCCATATGATTATTCTTTTATTTTTTTAAGCCAATTATTATATTACAATTGGGGAAGGAAGATTTGAATTTAACTCATCTCATTAAAAAACCGATATTCACACCATTTTATAATGTTTTCGCCGATATCATCATTTTTTTGGGTGGCTATTTTTTATTTACACGTGATAGGAATTCAAGTTAAAAAATTTCACCAATGGCAGATGTATCATCTCCTCAGGGACTATACAAGTTAAGATTGCTCCACATAATTTATTACTTAATTATTTAACTTATTTTAAAAACCTCATTGTCTGTCACCAGCATGATTCTTTCTAGGATAGTTCATCGGATCGAATTTAGTGGAATTGAATCGAACCGTGTAATATAATTCTCTTACATTATGATGGTTCACATTTTAGATTAAAGTTTGGTTTACGATTTCCTTGGAGGAGGATTTAAAAGATTCATAGTTTAATTTAAGGGATTGAATTAAACCAACCCACTTCAGAAAAAAAAAAAAAAGAAAGAAAGAAAGAAATAGATTCGACAAACTTTAAATTTTTTCATGACCAACCCAAATCACCAGATCTGAATCTCAGTTCTCGCACTTAAACTTATCACTTCCAATCCTCAATCCTCCTTAGCCCCAACCCTCAATCTAAATCCCTCACAATTAAGCCAATAGCATCACTCCTCAGTCCTCCACTACATTATGGCACTACCATTTTCTCCTGTAATGCAAGCAACGACCAATCTCCAATGCCAACCCATATCCCACACATCATTCAACAATAGCAATGACACAATCAAGTCAACAATTTAGGTGAACTGATGATCTAAGTGCTTCTAAAAGCTATTTAGTCAGAACCACTTTGAAAACTATTTTTGTTTCCATTTTGATTCATCTCTTCCATTTTTGCAAATTTCTATGCTAGCGATGTTTACTGAAATGACCATCAAAAGCTATTAAACTATGATCCAGGTGCTTTTAAAAGGCACTTAAATTAAATTGAATTGCAATTAATGCATTTCAATTTATTTGGAGTGACATAGATGGAACCATAAATACTCCTAATATCACTTTTATTATAGAAGAATGATTTGAAATGAAATTGATTTGAATTAAATGGGATGAAATTGGGTTTGAAATGACAATTTCGTTCTTGTGTTTAGAAACACCTATGGAATCATTGATTCCACTCCAATATTATGTCAGTTGGAACATAATTGGAATAGAGTAAATAGTGTATTTAGTAGTATTTATAAAAAATGTTTTTAATTATTAAATATTGTAATTAGGTTAAAAATTAGATAAGTAATTTAAAATTAATGAGAGTGAAAAGAAATTGCAACTTCACTCCCTCAAAAGTATAATTAAATTCCCTCAAGCCAAAATCACTAATTTTAAGGAATCATGATCCTACATTTTAAAAACACTTTCAAATATGGAAAAGAGAATGGAATTAGAAAATGCAATTCCATTCTAAGTCCATATTTGAAAGTGTTTTTGAAATGTAGGATCATGATTCCTTAAAATTAGTGATTTCCATTTTGTATACCAAACATCACATGATTCTTTTAATTGAATTTACTAGGTTTATTACTTCTTCCTCTCCCTTATAAAATGTGAAGCATGTTTTGGAGAGGGAGGGAGGCAGGTAGACAAAGGGAGAGGGAGGGTTAGAAATTGATTCAACTACATATCTTGTCTGATTAAACCTCAATATTTAAATAGATAAATATCGTAGAAATCCTCTATATTTATAGGAAAAAAATCCAATTAAAATCCTATATGCTTTAAGTAAGCCGTTCCAAGTCATCTATGTTATGCTAAAATCTAATTACATCATCTAGAGAGAGTCATTTGAGAAAGAGCAAATGTCATCTAGTTAGCTAGTCTTTCTAATTACTTCTTAATTTATCTATCCAATTGGATAGAATTTATGCCTCATCCACATTTTGTTCATTCAACATACGTGCTAATACGATAATTTTAATAGACCAAGATAAAATAAATTAGTAGGAGTGGGTGTATTTGGTTTGGTTTGATCCACCCTTTAAGCAAAACCAAACCATAAGGAAGAACTCAATATTTTTATCACTCTAAACATAATCATAGTCTTACTAAAAAAAACAAATGTATATTTTGACCTATGGTATGAATCATAATTACTAGAAAGTTATATTTTTAAGATGTGAAATAATTAGGAGAGTTCTTTTTTATTTGATCTTACTTTTTTGTTTGAGTTCTTAATCTTTTCTTTTCCCTCTACTTGAGTCTGCAGCATATGAAAACTTTCGTATTCAAACCCTATTAACATTGTCTAAAAATCCAACCAAAATAAATGCATGTAACTTCTAACGAGCTCACAATAATCAAAATAATAATACTAAGAATATTAAATTAATAATATAATAAAGAATTATAATTAAAAAAAGGGAAAACAACCATGCTACCTCACATGTGATCAGGCTAAAGCCAAGAGTGGTTGGACACCAGTTGCTACCACTTCTTAAGGAATCTTGTTATGCTCCTCATTTTGATTAGACCAATTTGTTTCCTACAATCATACCAAAGTATTCGCATTTTCTGCATTCCTTTCACTGAGCAGTAATACTAAAGTTCCATACATTGAATTATCATTCTAGCTTTATTATTATAAAATTTCTATTCCCTTGTTTAGTTTGTAAGAGCATAAATAATTTCTATTCTATGTAATATGGAATGGAAAAGGAATTTTCATTCATTTCCTTCATCAAAGAAATTGCTATTCCTGAAAGAATTTACTACAAAAATACTCAAATTATATATATATATATATATATATATATATATTTGTAAAATTATATAAATATATGTATGTATAATATATCAAAGGAATTGTATTCAATTTTACTAAACCAAATACAAATGTTAAAAAGGGGAGAGTTAAGTTAGCCTTAAAGAGTTAAAAGGCATGGGATAAAGATAAGAGTAATTGGTTATTGAACTTTCGAAAACTACACGATCATAGTGTGAAATTACTCTCCTTGTATCTTTAAGACTAGTATTAAGTATAAGAGTAGCATGAGCCAATATATGTACATCAAGTTAGCATAATCAAGAGATCTATATAAGACTCCATATTATGCTAACTCTACAAAGTAGTGTTAGGATTTTGGGTAATATAAAAAATTTCTCAAAGTTTTCTATTCAAAAACCTATTCTCAAATGAGAAAAGCTTTAATGGTATAAATATACCATATGAATAGATTAGTGGCATACAATTATCCATTAAATTATAAAACAATAAAATATACAAGTATCCATTAAATTATAAAACAATAAAATATAAATGGTAGTATTGATTTTTATACATCATTCATCCAAATATTAAAGATATTAGTATTATTTGATCTTTTTTCCTCTCAAATCCATGTAATAGGATCATAATTCCATCTATTTCTTAGATTCAACAAACATGAATCCGTGATTGTTCAAACCAATGGCAAAGAGGACAATGAAGCTAAGAGGAAAAAAAAAGTAAAATAAATAAATAACTATAACACATATCCTTCAAGTATGCATCAATGCTTTGCACGGTTTGAATATAATCGATTAAACAAAACAAAACGGTAATTTACAATGTACATTGTTTAACTTTAGCTCATTCTTGCCGATCTAGAAGGGCACTTACCTCAAGAGTACCAAAAATAATTTCTTATTTCATGGAATCCAATTCGTACAAATGTGTGTGCAGATATTTTTAATAAAATTCGAACCAGCATGACAGGATGATATATAGATAATCGGTCGAAATGTTGAGATGAATTCATTATGAGAAGAAAATATTGATTCATTTCTTCTTCTACATAGGTATACTAAATGGAAGCAAAGTACTGGATAGTTCACGAACTGTGGCCACTGGCCCAGAAACTATGGGAATCATGGGGAATTCAGTTCCTGGTAACAGCGAGCTTTCTATTCCAGGTCGTACTTGCCATTTTGGGAAGACGTAGAAAGTACATGAATTATTTCTTCCTTGAGTTGATTATATGGGGTTCTTATCTGCTTGCCGCATACATTGCAACTCTTGCTCTTGGAAAACTGACAGTAATCACTCGGGGCGAGAAAAGCTCGGATTACAATGTCGTGTTAGAAGCCTTGTTGGCACCATTGCTTCTGATGCATCTTTCTAATCCAGACAACATGACTGCATACTCTGTTGAAGATAATAGGCTTGGAATACGGCAGGTGCTTAACCTAGCCGTTACAATTTTATTCGTGATATGGATTCTTATCCGCTGTTGGGATTCATCGCTTCCAGTTTCATGGTTATATATTCCATTGTTCATCGGTGGAATACTGAAGTCAGCTAGCACGGTTTGGGCTCTCAAGTCTGTTTACGATCAGAGCATTAGTGCGGAAGAAATCGACATAGAGGAAGCTGAGCCTGTTGTTATGAAAAACCTTGAAATCGTACCAAGAAATTCCAAACCTCTAGAGATTATCCTGAAGGCTTATTATCGGTTTAACTGCCTAAGACCTCACTTGGTTAATTGGCTTTACCATCCTGACTTTGTTTCACGCCGTTGGATGTCGATAGGCAGCTTATCACCTAAGGATGCATTCACTGTGACTGAAGTCGAACTGGGTTTCATGTATGACGTGCTCTACACAAAGGCACCTATCCTGTATACAAGGCTAGGTCTCATCGGCCGGTTTTTCTCATTTGGGTGTCTAGTGTCTACATTGGTTGGATTCTCTATAATGTTCAGGAACGCATTCTTAATCGACATGCATGTGACATATACTTATGCAATACTGATTGGTTCTACCCTCGTAGAACTTTATCAAATTGTGCTCCTGCCATTCTCAGATTGGGCCATTGTTCAAATATGTAATCGCCCAAAGAGACTACTTGTATCCAAGGTCCTTCCATTTGTGGTTTCAATTTGCACTAAGCAGAAAAGGTGGTCGAACGCCATGCAACAATTTGATCTGTTGCAGTATTGCATGAACGGTCACCCACCAAAGCTTTTGAAGTTGATTGCTAAGTTATTTCACCAAGAAGATGAACTTGAAAGGTATTGGGTCTCTACTGAAGAGATCATCCCCTTATATGTGAAGGAAGTGGTGCTTAATGATGTGCAGAAACTGGAAGATAAAAGACACCTCTTACCTTTCACCAAAAGAGGCCAGTGGACTTTGGAAACATTTAATATCAAGAGCAAGACACTCTCAGACAGCTTGGAAACCGCGTTTGACAAAAGCATCATCATTTGGCACATTGCAACAGACATATGGATTGAATTGGCTTCTGAAGATTCCATATATTGTCAAGCAAGCAAATTGCTGTCAAACTATATGATGTATCTTCTCGCTAGGCGTCCTTATATGTTATCCATGACCACTGCAGATATAACATTGGGCTACGCTTCATCTATGCTCAGCAATTTTATCAAAGAAAAAGCATCCTTAGAGCCAAAAAAGAGACTTCTATCAGAGCCCATTCCAGAGCCCGATTGGACACAATATAAGGATACTCTAATCACTAGGGAATGGAATTTGCTAGCAGACATACAAATTCTAGCAAAAGAGTTGGAAACAAGGGATGACAAATGGGTATTAATAAGTAGTGTGTGGGTGGAAATGCTTTGTTATGCTGCATACAACTGTCAAGTGTACCACCATGCTGAAATGCTTAGGCGAGGAGGTGAACTCATCACACATGTATGGCTTCTACTAGCTCACAAAACTGACAAGTTTCACACTCGTAGTGAATCCATTGGGAAGTCCTCCAAACCAGTGAGCCCAAAGAAACCTCAAAAGACATCAACTTGCCTGGGTAGGTCCTGCTTCTAAGAGCTATGTCTCCTTCTGCTATATCATTTCCCTGATTGTGCTTGCGACATCTTCTTCTGATGAGCTACTTTACCTAGTTATACACTTCAAGTAGTTCTTTTTAATCTGCTTTTCTTTTGGGTTTGTTTTGTTTCCATCATAAGTGCGTGTATGTTTATATCATATATTTTGTTCTTTGTACCATCTCGTTACTTGAAACATGTGAACATTGGATAAGAAGAATAGAATATGTTATTTTCACTAGTTCATGGATCCCTTTCTATAAGCTTTTGGTTATGTGAAGTGAAATATATATAGTTATAATTAGCTGTAGAAACTTGAAGAACGAACGAGATTTCATAGCAAAAACAGAAGAATGTTATCAATGTATTATTCAATGCAGCAAAGACCAAACAAATGCATATAAAGGGACAACTTGAATTTACATTGGAAACCTGGCGTTTGTTTTGTACAAAACGTTTACAGCCTTTTCTCAAGATATTGTGATTATTAATGGCTTTTAGACAAAAGTTGCAACCAATGCACAATGATGGTTTACCATTATGCTACATGCTATGAAAAATGGAAAAAGGGATCTCCTCTTTGCATTTATCATCACCTTCCATCATTAATTATTTATCGTTACAAGTTATCAATATATGCAACCTCTTGAGGCTAATACAATAATATCTAACAATTGCAAAGTTTTGCTGATAACAAATATCGATAAAGATCCAGAAATTTTCTTCCACAAAACTAGCACATCCATAGAAAAGAAAAGGTGCATTAGAATTAGACCTCTTTTTTCTTCAAAAACTGATGCAAATCGTACCAAAAAAATTGTTTGCAGAAAGGTATAGTTTTCTTCAAGAACTGACGCAAAAGGCATAGTTTTACCCCTAGTATGTTTCATCAATAAATATAATTTCAACAAGAAGAAATTTCTTTTCCTTGTCTAAAATTTCCTTGGAATTCATAATAACACGTGTTATTATTTCCCTCTCTTTACTTTATAGCTAGTTAGCTGTATACTTGTATCAACTTTTTGACTTTTAACAGAAATAACAACTTTCTGTTTTGCTCAAACTCTTTCCTCTCTTCGTTCCGCAACCACTCATCTGCACACACATGCAACTTGATTTTGCTTCCTTTTAGAATTTCATCATGTTGTCATCAAAGCATTGAAATTTTCTTCTTTTTCTGAATTGTTTACTTCGGATCAGTTGATATCTTCCATGGTGCTTTCACCACTAGATGATGTGTCATCACCTTATTTTATTGAAATTTCAACAAGAAGAAATTTCTTCTTTTTTTTTTTTTTTTTTGTCTAAAATTTCGTTGGAATTCATGGAAAGAGACATTTATGCCTTGACACGCAAGAAGGGAGAAAATCTTCATTGGGGACAAAGGCTTCATCTTCCAGTGAGTACCGACAAAGCTTTTCTCATGGTAAGAATAAAAAATAAACCAAACAGCTCCAAAACAAAGCTACAATAAAACAAAAGTGGGAACTTCAAGAAGTTGGCAGTCCAAAACGGTGGCAAAGTATTAAAGTTAAAAAAAGAATGGATACATTGACTCAATCCATACTTTTTTCTTAGTACATGAGCAAACATTGGATAGAGTATGTTATGCAGTATCGTGCTAGTCTCCGCATTTACGAGGATGATTAGTTAGGAATTATTAAAATCTGTTTTGATGCAGAGACCATTCATTGATTGTGCACATCGAGAAATTGGAGTATTCAGTTTGTAATTGATGGATGTAGACATAATATTCCGTTGATTTGCACAGATTGGTTGGATGACATGTGCGTGCCCAATGGCGGGATGACTTGTCTTAGTTGGTGGTTTCACATTTGCCTATTGTAGTAAATTTAAACTTAATGTGTGTGAATAAGAGTAGTAAATGCTTGCTATACGGTTCAATATACATGGTGATTATCACAACTTGGATACCCTTCAAGACGTGACAAACAACTAGTATAGTAATATCAACATTGCATAGTATGAACCATATACAAATCATTGTTAAAGTCGAAGAAATGAATGGAAAGGACACTCTATTTCTTTTATAAGGGGAATGCTTATCCCCTCTTATGAGAGAAACGGCATTAATTTTGGAAACCACTGACCCCTGAAGAACTTGCCAAAAATGTGAATCCGCAACTTGATCTCTAAAATAGAAAGGGCATTTCAATCCAATCCATTGCATCATTCCAAACAAGACATAAGTTCCATGGAAGCAATAAACAATCTCAATCACTTGGACATGTAATAAAGTTAATGCAACATCAGAGGACAAAAAAGAAAAACCATAAGTACTGCATATTAAATTTATCAATATTCAATTTCAGTGGATTAAAAAATAACATCACTTGGCACGGAATAAAGATTGTTAAAGCACACCAGTTTCTTCATCCCTTTGGTAAGAAACTAGTTCATGGAACAACTGATAATGCATCGCTAGATCATAAGCTTTAGAGCTAGTTAAGCTCAGGAAATTTGAAATTAATACTTCTATCAGCTTACCTCAATAATGAAATTCTCCTTTTCAATAGCCCACAATGTCCACATGCTCTGGGCTGGCAGCATGAACTGAAAAAATGAAAAAGGCTACATAATTTTGATACATGCAAAGACACGTGCATGCTCCTGAATGTTCAGCATTGTCTTCAAAAGTTCTGATAGAAAAATGAATGGTGGAGGGGGTACAGGCAGTTAGGCTAAATATGTGCTCCACCTTAAACATGGTGCCTGATATAAGATTCATGTCCAAGAATCATCCAACAGTATTTGATAGAACATCTTTGCTATCTACTTGGTTTTATTATCTGGAACAAGAATCCCTGCACATAATCAATCAGAAGGAAGATAGACCCGTAATTTTCCGAAATTTCTCATAAGACACCCAGAAAACAAATTGCCAGGGACCAAGCCTTGCCCATGTAGGAGAGAACCCCTTCCAAAGAGCTCGCAATCCTTCAATCCTAACAGTCTTCACCAGGCAATCATAAGAGCTATTGTACATAACCTTACCTTCTTTGCAAGCTGCCTGATTCATCATTCTCGTCTTCACCACGTCGGCTGGACAACTCAATGTAGTTGCTGATAAACCTGACATAATAGAAGCTAAGGTGTGAGCATATATATTATCTTCGGCTATATGTTTCTGGATGATGAATCTTTTCGCCTGATCATAGCAGGCTAATTCTCCCATATTCACCAAAAATGCTCTTTGTGCATTGGGTATAACCCCTCTCCAAAGTCCTCTGATGCCTTCTTCGCGAAGTATTTTATTGAAAGCATCTAAGGGCCCAGAATATCTTGGTTGCAGACCCAGGCTTACCATCCGACCATCCGCTTGCATTCTCACTTTCACAAGATCAGCTGGACTTGCCACAACCTATATAGCTAACAGTAATGTAGAGACTAACATCATCTTATGAAAGAAGACAAGAAACATATTTGAGGAAATAAAAAATAATTTGTTAAAATCACCTATGCAAGAGCAATTACTACTGAGATGAACTAATGAAGTACTCTTAACACATAATGTAGGAAATATATTGTATCTATGGATGCAGTTGTCCAGGATCACACTACCATAAAACTCTTCATTTTACACTATCCTATCCAGGTAATAAGTAAGAATAACCAATTACCTCTAGGCACTATTTCAGAAACTTCCTAGTTCGAGATGTGCTATCTAAACCAGTAGCAGCAGCAGTAAACTTAGTTATACCAACTGATTAAAGGCTCCGATTTTAGTTAAGCTAAAAGTTGTTTATTGAATATTTACAAATTGAGAAACTACAGTTATTATTTTAGGAAAGCAGAGCCAGCATTCATGTGCAAAACCATTAGATTTATAACCGCTATAAGTACCTTTTTCAATTAGGGCAGTTCATGATAACCTTAATTATATGAATTTGACAATGTGAGCACTAGTTAAGCAAAAAAGTTCTTTTTTTTTCTTTTTCCTTCAGTAGTAATATACTTAGAACTGCACTTGTTCCTGAAGCATAATGTGTGCAGATTACACAAGCTATCACCAGCACCTGGCCTCTCATGACATATGAAGTGGGAGCAAAGATTAGCATTCGTGTACAAGGCCATAGGATTTCCAGCCCACTATATCTTCTATTGAATTAGAGAGCGCTAAAGGTCGTTCAATGATGATGGTCGATGAATATTTCGTCATATTTATAGTTTAATTATGGAGATCTCCTTCTAGATGATATGGGTTTTGATTCCATCTAACAGATACCAGGTAATGCTTCGTTTTTCCTCTTCTGGAGAATTTCCGATTGTGTAAAAAACTATTAGTGTCAAATCTTGAGATAATCAAATGATCGAAGATAGAACAAATTATCTATTCTAGGCTGTTTCAGCCTTCTGCATTATGCAAACGGAAGGAGAAAGAATATCGATAAGATCTTGTAGACTTATCGGTTCTACAACTTTCCATCTCATCAAGGTTAGCTATGCTCTAATAACATTGGTGAATATCAATAAACAGTAAAATCTTATTGGCAGGATCCAGAAACGATGGCTTGCAAATCAATAAGAAAGAAAATGATGCAACTGATCAGTAACTCTACTTCATCAAATTTAAGCTAAGAGATCAGAGAAAATAGTAAATAAATTCTGAACTAACGAGGCTGTAGAAGTCAGAAAATTTACAGCAAACATGACATCCACAAACCAAACATCATCATTTCTAGCTCAACTTATCTAAGCGCGTCCATAATGGCTGTTACATCTCACCTACACAGACTATTAAGATCGGAAAAAATCGAAACACGTCGTTTAATATTATCGAGTGAGAGGTTATTGCTTGATTGATCACAATCCTGATTTCTTTATGGATCAATGGGAGGAAACAAGGTGTTTCTGCTTTCCAACCATATACCAGGTCCGTTTTGACATCTTGACGTTCGACGTAGCCGAAATCTAACCGCTAACGTGTGCTTGTATAAGTTGAAGCACCATAATAAGTAAGCAAACTAAAACGCTAAAGAACAGGAAAGTTCGGTCACTTGAACAGATGCAATGCGAACCCACGTACTTCTTCATCGGTACAAATTGACGAAATCGCATGTCTTGAAATGATAACTGAGCGATAAAATTACAGGGTATACCTGAGCAATGACTCCAGAGATGCCTCCAACGAGAGCCTTGGTAGAAAGTGAAAGCGACCCATCACGAGCAACCTTGTTCCTCAAATTCTCGTACAACACGATCCTAATGGGCGTGTAAAATAGGTGTCTGATTATTGCTGGAGGCAATCCCTGGTAAAGACCCAGAAGACCCTGTTGGCGTAGGATCTCCACCACCACCCGGAATGCGGTGGTGGGGCGGGTGGAGGAGACTGACATGGACTCGCCGTAAAGTTGAAGTCGAGTCTTGGTTAGGTCTATCGGGAATGTTGCTGTCTCGGCACCCATTGCCGAGAGTGATGTGAGCAGGATCTTTGTGGGAAGTTGATCTCCAGTCTTGTCTTCACCATGGTTTGCTTTCATGGAGTTTCTCCGTCGCGATAATTGCAAGAGAGCTTAAAAAGTTCACAAAGTCATTTGTTTGCCTTTAAGATGGAGTTTTTGATCGGTGTTGTCACGTCCGCTTTCAACCGATTGGTCCAATTGCGTTCGACTTACACTGTGTTTAGATCCATAGAAATCAGATGAAATCATGGAAAATGAAAGGGAAATTTATTTTTTTTAATTTAAAAAGGAAATGAAAATGAAAATGAATAAAAAATTTATTTATTTAAATTTGAAAAGAAAATGATAAAAATGAATTGAAAGAATTGAAATTACAAAGGCTCACACCTTTGTAAACTTGTTGATAGTAAAATAATTGAAACCATTTGACCAGCCATAGATGGGTATTCTATTTTTTTTATTTTTTTTGTATTTTTGGGATAATGCATCCATTTATTAAAAAAAAAATTAAACATAGAGACAAGAATAGTTTTATTAACCCCGATTTAATTTCCAACTCTTACCTTCCTTATTTCAGATTCAACTCCCAATCTCGGTCTAACAAAATTATTTTCAACAAGTAACGGTCAACAGTAATTACAAAAATAAGGGGTATGATGGTTGTCTTTTTCTTAAATGATGATCGTGTATATATAGTTTCCACATCAAATCCATTTTACAACCTTGGTGCCAATAAATCAATTTTACGTACGTTACAAAGAGCAAAAAATAAATAAATAAAAAGAATAGTTTCATTATGAAATATTTATTTATGGAACATCTACTTGGAGTTATTATTTTACTTAGTAAGCAAATACGGTATACCAAAAAAATTATGGAGGACAAAAAGTGTTTGTTGTAATTTTAAAATGATGAGTTCATATTACAACATGTTTGTGAAGAAATTTACTCGAATTCACGTTATTAACTTTGCAAAGCTAACGTTGCAATGGATTTATTTGATGCATTTCGAAACAAGTAAAAAATAAATAAAATTCAAGAACCTCATCATCAAATGTTTTTTTTTTAAATAGATTTTAAACGAAGCTCCACGTAATAATTAGTGATTACGTGAATCTCTGAACCACTTACTATTGTATTCATGGGCCATGTACGATGCTTTTGGAGCCAATGAACATCTAAAGATCATTGCTGGATTAAAAATATTTTATTCAATCCCAATCAAGCCAAAATAAATTAAACGTAAAGAGCTTATTATCCAACGTCTACCAGCGAAATTCTTAGAGCCCAAAAACATCAAGCAAGACTTGGAAAGTTAATATTTTATCTCCTCAAGTCCATGGATGAAGAATGAATTATCGTGAAGTTCTGAATTGTCTAAATTACGTATTAAACCAACTTGCTTTATTGAATATTCAACGAGTCCAAGCAGTACGAAATTCAATAAATTAATTATTCATCGTTCATTAAGGGGAAAAAAATTTATAAAAATAAAAAATAAAAACCTAAAGTCCTAAGTTTCTACAAATGTTCAGACATCATCAATATCATGTAATGGATGTTCAACTACTATACCGAAGGCAACGAGACAACGGCACAAAAAGCAATATATCACAACTAAAAGGCAGAATACTAGTCTCAACAATATAGATGCCGAAATATTTTACTACAATTCATCGACAAGTGGAAAACAGTAAGTTCCACGAGCAAGCTGAATGATGGAAGTATCGACTCAACATCTTGCACGTGCTCTATAGCAGATGAATAGATTGACCCGATAAAATCGCCAAAATCCCCTAGACTTTGTCAAGGGAGTCAAGGAACAAAATGTAGAAAATTTGATGCAATTGAGTGGTTTCTTGGACTAGTGACGAGATTGGGGAATTTGGCCTAGATTAGAATGTTTCAGGAATATATAACTTTCTCGGCATTATTTAATTGTTTTACACATGACAAATAGACTAAAAAAAAAAAAAGGATTCCTATGAGTTTTTTAAGGTCTTATTTGGTTTAAAAGCCTTAAAGAAGACTTGTATTATGTTTGAGCTTATTTCATAGAGAAAATGGTTTGGTCTTTAATGTTAAAAGGAGTTGAGTCTAATCTAAACCCATTATCCAAGCCCAAACCACGAATCCATAAAAATATGAAGGTTTCGGTGTAGATCATTGGTCATTAAGAATTGATCCAACGTCTCTTCGTAACAAGTCATTTAGTTCACCCATCTCGACTTTGTTAAACAACTAAAATTATGATTCAAAATCTATTTATGTGACATCCTCCTCATTTGGAACTTCAAAAGCAAGTTTCACAAAAACATAGCCAATCTATGGAAATAACTCAGCAAAATGATCAAGCATCAAGATTCCTTAAAAACAAGTCAATAACATATCAAGACTGTAGAATTCGATCGCTATAACATGTGCAAGCAAGAAAAATCAACTTTGTCTATTTCTTTCCCCCACGCCTTTCCTTCTAAAATCATCCTTTCATGTGTCATCAAATTAAAACTTCTTTAAGATTGATAGGCATGTACATTGCACGCAATTGATTAAATATAGCAATTACCAATTCATACATACATATATAAAGATAATTAGATAATAGATATTTTGATTGATCTATCTATCTACCTATATACACATATATGCATATATACATACATACAAACTCATATATATACAAACATACATACGTGCACACATATACACATGCTAATGAATGTCACACCCATGTTATAGGTGTTTAAAATGGTAAATAACTAAGTAGATATGTTACTTATGGGTTTTTTTTTTTTTTAAAGAAAAATGTAGTGTTTCTTTATATATATATATAGTAGACACATGTAACATATTGTAAGCCCCGTAATCAGATACTTAGGATTCGATTCGTAAAATTTAGAACAATCAAGTAAATAATCCAATCCGATCTAAATTTTACGATAAAGTTATGAATAATAGTAATAATGATCATTTGAATTTGGATTTAGGAAAATAAAAAATAAAATAATTACTTATTATAATATTGAATTTTATGAAAATTGTTCGTTATTTATTGAAAATACTTAAAACGAATTCCGATAACTAACGAATCAATAGGAATATTTATTTATACCATATATGAATTTACATGCAAGTAGAAATATACGAAATTACTTAAAATACTCGAAATATACCAAAATAATGTTAATTAATTAAATAAAATTCATAAATAGTTAAGAACAAATCAAGAAAAATATAAAAAACATGAGGAAATATCCAAAAGTGGGGCGTAACAACCTGAAAATTAAAGAAAAAAATTAACCAATTAAATTTATCCAAATAAAAAGTTAAAAAGAGGAGGAGATAATGCCAATATTAACTCAAATTAATAAGGAAAAAATATCTAGGTAACTCTATAAATAGTAAAAAAAAATTAGGAGTTCATTTAATCAGTTGGGAGAGTAGAAAAAATAGAGAGAATTAGGGTTTTTAAAAAATTTACAAAAAAATCTATATAGTAAAAGTAATTGGATCGAACCCATGGCTTACCACCAACTAGAACCAAACCACTGCCACCATTACACACCACACCCATTGCCTAGATCAGTTGACACGCCCTAGACCACCACTGGTGATTAGAAATCCAAAAGTCAAGTGGGTCCTAAATTTAGTCTGATTTTATGTAATTTATTAAAATTGTTAATTTTATCTAAAAAATTATGAATTTTATTATTCTGATGTTTTATTGTATGTAGATTAAAGAAAAAATATTAATTATATTTAATTACATTTGAAAATATAAGGCGCTTAAGAAATCATATAAAACCAAGTATGTTTCGATTTAAAAATAAGTAATCTTAGGAGTATAGTTTTAAACTCAAAATTTTTATGTAGACTACTTAGATGATATAAAACAGTGCTACGAAGCCTTTTTTTATAAATTAAATTTCAAAAATTTTAAGTGATTTTTAAGCCTATAAAATATATGTATAATTAGGGATTTTTTGGGTTAATTAATGATTAATTGACTAATTACTGATTTAGCATATAATTAGTGGTTTTATGATGTTTATATCTGATGTGGTGTGATAATTGTGATATTTAGGAAGTTATATGTGATTATTAAGGGTATTATGTAATAAATATAGGTAATTTTGATAATATGTGAAATTGTAATTATAATAACTATAAAATATTAAGTTAAAATGGATAATATAATAAAAATATTAATACATATTAAATCTAGTACAACACTTAAATTTAGGTAATTATAGGAAAATGTGAAATTTGCTTACATCAGGAGTAAATTCGATTACCAATGAGGATTTGAATGTACCGAGTAGACTAGAATATTGATTTAAGACAAAACGTAATATTTAGGATACTCGAGCTTGATGTGATTAATTTCACATTAAAGTTCAAAACGTATTTTTAGAAGTTATGTATAATACTTGTACATTGGAATAAAATTAGAACCTGAATCGAAATTGGATTCGGAAATTGAATCCTTAATTAACCTATAATGAACCAATAATAAATAATATGTATATATGAAGAATATAATTACATCATAACCTATAGTATATATATATATAATCAAGATATAAATACAAAAGGTGTACTTATATTATAAGACATATGGAGACAAGTCGACTTACAAAGAGTTGAATAAGCTACCTAAGTAGTTCAGGTAAGTTGGAATTAATATATTACTGTATTTTGGAGACTTGAAATTATGCTTAATTGTGCTTGTTAAATAGTTGACTACACGCATGTGTTTGTTTCTAAGTCGATACTATGATTCTGATTTGTTGTTTTAGCTTATATTTATATGAATTGTTTGACATGATTGAACACCTTAAACTAGATTTAACTAAATATATGACTTATAATTTTAAATCAGATTCGCATCTCAACCCATTAGAGGAAACTTAAGGTTATCCAGTTAAATAACGACCACTTCGAAAGGGATAGCATTAAATAGCATAATTAGTTCCGTATTTATCTTAATTAAACTAAGTGACGGGTGAGGAAGTCGTAACAAGGGTGAAGTCGATAGTTCGAAGGTAATCGTAGGAAGAGCAATGTCTCCATTACATAAGCTTGTGTTTGGTCGCGAGTTGTTACATTGATAGAAACTCCTCGATCTGAATTAAAGTGAGTGAAATTTTCTAATCTTGCGACAAGTCGAACAACATCGTGCAATGTCATTTATTTAAACATGCATTGCATTTAAGTAATTTGGTTGATAATGCTATTTATGTTTACTAAACTTTATGAGCTATGGTTGCTAACGTCCCTATAGACATTATTGCAAATATTAACTATAAAGCGGCTTATATTTACCCTAAAGCGAGCAACCGCTGAATCTTAAGAAGTAAGGAAATACATCTGAAGAATATACATATATTTAAGGTCTTAGCTTTTATTTAAAATCTTCCATTTTCAAATAATATAGTACTTAGAAAGTATAAGACAATGAAACCTATAAACATTATTTATAATACTTGAATCTTAGTGTATATATATAGTTTCATATTTTCTTAGGTAAATAATTTATTTAATTTATGAATTATTTACTTTAAAACGAGTTAGTTGTTGACACCTTATGTAAATTAGGTTTAAAGTAAAGGCTAAAAAGTCAACTTTTATTCTCGAATAGCTTATATAACAAAACTGTTATGACTTTACCACTTTGGAGCATGATATATATTGCTAGAAAAACTTATCCTAATAACTTCCATGTATACTGTTTGTTGTAAATTTCATCCTATTATTATCATTATAGCTTCAACTTCGTTTTCGTTTCTTAATTGTATAAATGCCTATAGTTTTTTCAATTAAGTAAGACACCATAATTCCCTTAGTCCATATATATATATATATATAGTACTACGATGTCATGTTGCCCATAATGCTAAATTAGTTTGCTTATTTACTTAGCATTCGTTTACGATATAGCATGGTATATAAAGGACCCATGGAAGAGTGTTGTCAACCTTGATATTTTGCTTGGTTGTAATGCTCAATTTTGAAACCTTAGTTTTACATATATAGAACTACATGCTTGATTATTAAAGGTCTTACTCCTAAGCATTGCTTTAGATATGCTTGGTTACCATTCGGATCTTAGTCAATTAGCTTGGTACAAATGTTATATAAGATCCGTAATACATGATCTGCTTTGAGTATGCAATATGTTCATAGTAGAATGTTAAATATGCAACGGCATATCATGAGTAGTTTAACTATGTATTGTGCTCATTTATTGTGAAGCACTAAACCACTTCATATATTTATAGTTTTGTTGCTGTAATATCACAATACAGAACTGGACAAAACTCTTTGTCTTATGTTTGGTTTGTATAATTGGTTACAGTGCTAAACAAAAGAGATCTTAAAGTATTGAATAAAAACTTGAGGATTTATATCATATATTTGATAATACAAAAATTATTTCACATAGTACAAAATATATTTTTAAAATTCTAAAGCAACTCACATCAAATTCTCAAATCATAATATTGAATTTTATTGTAATTTTTATTATGAAATCATTAAATTTTTAATTTAAAAATTGTTTTAATCACATGGATACGCTAACACATTGCACAATAAGATTGTACTATTCTATAATCCCTATACTTTATTATTCGGTTTTCCTTATCCTACCTAGTTTTAATAATTAAATGCTACCTTATTGTAATATTTACAAATATTGTATATGTTTCCATCATATGGATTAACAATGCCTAATGGGATGAGAGGATAAATGTCTTTATTACTCTCATATTGGGTTTAGACAAGAATTAGATGGGTATATCTCAACAAAAGAATACTGGCACATGCAAAAGAAGGAGAAGATTTATGAAGTTGGGACATATAATAAGTTATTTATAAATGATATCTTTAACGTTATGTTGCAACTTTGATGTAATGTATCGAGCTATTGTGAAATAGAATGATCATCAATTTTGAGTTTCCTTCTGCTTATTTAGAAACTCATATAATGCTCGGTCTTAGTTGAGTAGGTGGTAAGTTTTGCTAGTGACTTGGATCTGCGCTATGATAAGCCAATATAATTGAATTAAAAATAGGTAAAATCCATATGTCAATGGAAAAATAAGCCAATATTTGTAGAATGTTTGTTCTATTAATGGTGCTTCTGTTTAAAATCTTGAAAAAATTATCTCAAATAAAGGATAAGCAAGTCTTAATCCCTTCCTAGTTATTGAAGATTTTCATCCTTAGAATACTAAAATTTAATAACTTAATAAGATAAAACAAATATTTTTTTATGACAATGTAGCCTTATACAAGTTAATCAACTTGTTTTTTTTTTTTACAATTTATTTTATTAAATCCACAAATAAAACATGTTGATATAGAATATATGTTAAATTAGAAGCTATAATGAAGTTCACATAAATAACTATGTCATTAAATGCTTTGCATACATTGAGGCTTTTTATTAGGTTAAATTTCTTATCTAGCATTAAGAATTTCCTAAAACCTTAATTAAAACTCATAAGATATTATTAAAAAGGAGAGAGAGAAAGAGTCTAGAACCCCTATAAAATCCTATAGGTATACTTTGATGGATTCTTATTGAGATTTGGTTAGTCGATTGCCCTAATAACCTAACCTATTTGCCTCCCCGATCAAATCAATTTGCAAGTGTATAGTATCAAGTTTTATAGTGTTAAAAGTCAAATTGAGTTTGAATTTTTATGTATAGAAGACTAGTTGTAAGTAAGAGTGCTAGTTGAGGCTTGTATATTCACGTTCTATGCATATTATTTTCAAAAACTAATGCATATAACGTTGTGTTGTACATTGATTAAATGAGCCCTTTTACTACATGTTTTTTCATGTAAGCATCCACCTTACTAACTAAAAAGGAACCAACTTTTAAGAGTGTGAAATCAAAATCTTAATGATAAGGATCACTTCATCTATTATAAAACACAACTTCTTCCATATCTAAGTGCTATAATCTATGCATATATAGAAAAAACTCTCTAGATTATAAGAATATTGTAGATAGGTTACATTGAATGTGACTCTCTAAGTCTATGCTAACCTCACTAGGCTATGGGTCATATTTTGGAAGCCCAATCTAACCTTTAACCTTAAGCTTTGCTCCTAATAGCTAAGCCACCTTTAGTAAATTCTAGATTAAGTGCCCAAAAGCTCCATCAACCTCATTTGAGATGCGATCAAATCACTAATCACAAGCCCAACATGATTAGAATGAAAATATCCGAGCTCTTGGGGATCCAAGCCTTGTAGCTTAAGTTAGTTAAGGTTAACCTAAGAATTTAAACAAAAGAGACAAGTGAGATTAGTAGATATGGCAAGCATAATCATTATTAGCTACCTTTACAAAATCTAGAGTAGATCTTAAGATGCCATCTACTTTCCAAAAATTGCTTAGCTTGTCCTCTATAAATAGAGGATGTGGCCTCTTGGTAATAGATCCTCAATTCTATACATTATATAGACTTTACACATAGATTTTCCCCTTCTCTAATCTCTTACTGACTTAGTTATCAAAGTGACTACGTTGAAATATTCTCTAGCACCTTCTTAGCCTTTTTTCTTTGTTTAGCAAGTGATCTAACCACTTACAGAGATCCATAAACAACAAATATGTTAAATAATTTATTAATTATGTATTTGGACTTTTGATTGTACGTTTAAGTGAGAATCTTAGAATTATTAGAAGATTGGTGTTTTGTTAAGAGTAGCACCAAGATAAAACATCGAGTTGAGAATCTATCTAACATAAGATTGTTAGGATGCCATGCATGAGTTTTGGTTGAAATGGGAAGCCCTACAATCAGGTGTTTGGTTCATAAAATTTAGGACGATTGGATAAATTATCTAATTGAATCCAAATTTTATTATGAAGTTAAGAATATTAGTAAAAGTAATTTTATGAGCTTGGATTTAGGAAAATAAATAATAAAATAATTTATTATTATAATATTGAATTATATGTATATTGCTTGTTATTTATCAAAAATGTATAAAATAAGTTCTAATAACTAACGAATCGATAAAGATGAATTATATACATACTAAAAATCATTAAATAACATAAATAATATTTAAGAGTATTTATTTATGCCATATAGGTATTTATGTGTAATATAAATACGTAAAATTACTTAAAATACCAGAAATATGTTAAGATAATACTAAATAATTAAAGATAATTCATAAATAATTAGATAAAAATCAAGAAAAAAATGAAAAAGTATGGAAATGTCTAGAAAAGTAGCGTATCGTGTTGAAAATAAAAAGAAGGAAAATTAACCAAAAAAAAAAGCCAAATAGAAAGTGAAAAAGTAAGAAATAAGGGATACTTAGCAAGAAAAAGTCACATGAAAAATCCTAAACCCCATTATACATTCAGTAACCACACATCAAACTTCATTTTGGTCAATTGAAAACAAAAAAAAAAAATTTTTGAGAGAGTTTAAGAAGAGATGAGAGAGTGTTTTTATAAAAAATAAATAAACAATAAAATATTATGCAATTAGGACTTGTAAAGGGAATCTACACCCAACGTCTACCATTATTAGATAATGGACCCTATGCCTAGAGTTGTCGATAAGGGTGGAGCCATCACTGATACGTAGAAGCCGATTGAACGATGAGTTTTAATTTCTCTTTCAAATTTGTTTAATTTCATAAAAATATCAAATATGCATGGAAAATTATCAAATTTAGTACTGGAAAATTATCAAATTTAGTACTAGAAATTAGAGCTTGGAATATACTGCTCTTAAGAAATGAATAAATCCAAGCTAATTTTCGATATTAAAATAAATGACTTTAATAGTGTAGTTTGGAGATCAAAATTTTTGTGTAGTCTATTAAAGTATTTAAAACAATGCTATGAAGAGATTTTTCAAAATTTTATTTTTAAAAATTTTTAGATAATTTTTAGGCCTTAAAATAATGTATAAAATGAGTAATTTTGCGCTAATTTAATAATTAAACGAATAATTACTAATTTAGTGTATAATTAGGTGTTTTAAGATTTTAATATTTAATGTAGTATGATGTTTGTAGCATTTACGGCATGTTTAGTTCATGGAATAAAATAAGGAGAGAATGAAATAGGAATTCCATAAAGAATGAAATAAGGGTGTAATACATATTACTTTGTTTAGTTGGATTTATAAACAATTTAGGAATAGACATATGATATAATTTTAATGACTAAATTATCCTCAATTCATTTTCTTTCTCAACTAATCCTAAAGTAATAGGTAATGGTGGTTGGAGACAGTGGTAATGTTGACGGTGATGGATGATGATGGTGGTGGCGATAGTAATAGTAGAGGTGGTGACAGTGGTCAGTAGTAGTGGTGGCGGCGGTGGCGACAGCGACGGCGACGGTGGCAATAGTTGCGGTGGTGATTGGTGGTGGCAACGGTAGTGGCAGTGGTAGTAGTGGTGAGGATTCCTTGATTGAATTGAGAAATCCCTTTTACTTGATTTTAAGTAATAGGAATTTATGTAGAATTGTGATTCCGTGACAAAAAATCAAATAAATATGGTGATGGCGGAATAAGAAGGGAATGGAATCCTAATTCTATGCACTGAACGTGCCTTCAAGGTATTAAATATAATTATTAGGTGTATTATATAGTATATATGTAATAGGAAAAGTGGATATTTAAAGCTAATTTTGTCATTTAGGATTAATTAGGTATAAATTTTGATTTATGATATAATTAGATATTGTGATATGTTATTAGATGATAAATGATGATATATATAATGTTAGAAGCGTTAGATAGGTGATATGAGTGTATAATATGAATAATATATAATATGTGTATATAGAAATTAAGTTGATAGAAAATATAAGGTAAAAATTAATGGTATTATAATATTAGGAATATGAGATAAACTTGATTTAGAAAGCAAATTTATGAAATTATACGAAAATTGTAGATTACTCTCACATCAAAAGCTAATGTGGTAGTTAAATTAGGAATATAGCGTACCGTACGAATCAAAATACTAATTAGGGGCTAAATACGAAATTTAGTATAGCTAAGTGTAATGTGATTAATTTTATATAATGATTCAAAATGAGTTTCCAGGATTCATGTATAAAACTTGTAATCGGAAACTAAATTAGAACCTAATTCGGGAATTAATTCGAAAACTGAATCAAAACCTAGCCTAAATTAATAATAATTATAAAAGATTTTAAAACCTAAATAACTAGATATAATAAAACCCTAAACTACAAATAACATAAAGAATCATGGAATAAAACTTATATAAGATAGTTATATGAATGTTAAAATGATATTTATATTATAAAATCGTGGATGATGGCCTGTGCAAGATGCACTTTGAGTGAACAAGCAGGGAGTCTAGATAAATTGGGATCATTACGTTACTGTAATTTCAGAATATTATTTTATAATACTCGAAGGTTTGAGATTATACTTGGTTGTGTTTGTTATATAGTTGACTGTATGTATGCCTGTATGTGTGTATTTCTTAATTTGATAGTATGATTTTAGTTTGCTAATCTGGCTTTTATTTGTGTGATTTGTTTGAATTGACTAAACACCTTAAATTAGACTTAACTAAGTATATAACTTGTAATCTAAAATGGACTTGCATAGCAATTCATTGTCATGTCCCAAAACGGTAGAGTCGTAATAGTCCCGCCGTACAAACAATTTTAAAATAAAAGCTAATTATACAGCCACTATCTTAGACCTGATTTACACAAGGTGTTCACGATTAACTTACTTTAAAGTAAACAGTTCATAAATTAAATATGTTATTTACTTATGAACTTGATAAAAATATATACTTATATTAAAATAATATGAGTATATTTACAATATTTAACAACCTAGCATAATTTACTTGAATAATTCGCAAATTAATGCTAAAAGCTTAAAAGATAAATTTAAACTTGAGAGTATATTTAGTCTTCAGATTATATCCTCACTCTCCTAAAATCCAGCGGTTGCTAGTTTTAGAGTAATTATGGGCCGCTTCCTCATTAGCACCTGGAACAACGTCTATAAGAATGTGAGCAATCACAACTAAGTAGATTGGGACGAAGACTTAAAACCATATCGTAAACACAAAAAAGGTTATCAACCCAATTATTAGGTGTAATGCATATTTAAGCAAATGCCATTGCACAATATTATCTAGCCCGTCGTGAGATCAAAGAAATTGCAACCATTATAATCGGGGTTGAGGAGTTTCCATTAATGCAATAGCTTATGACCAAATCTAAGCTTGTGTAATGGAGACACTGTTCTTCCGTGACTACCTTCGAACTATTGACTTCACCTTTGCTGCAACCTTCCTCACCTGTCACTTAGTTCAACTAATGATGAAAATGGGACCAATTATATTATCTAACATTATCCCTTTCGATTGGGTCAGTATTTAGTCAGAGAATCCTAGGTTTCTCCCAATAGGTTGCTATGCAGGTCCAATTTATGTTTATAAGTCATATATTTAATTATGTTCAGTTTAAGGTGATCAATCATTTCATATAAATCATACAATTCAAGCTAGAGTAGTAAATTAAATCACATCGTCAACTCCAAATCAAACACATGTGTGTAATTGATTGTTTAACAAACATAATTAAGTACAATTTCAAGCCTTCGAGTACTACAAATTAATACTCCAAAATACAACAATATAGTAATACCAACTTATTTAGACTCCCCGCTTGCTCACTCAAAGTATGATTCACTTAAACCATTGTTGCTAGTCCCTATAATGCAAATATTGTTTCAGTTTTCCACATAATTGTTATAGATTTGTTTTATTCTCTAACACTTATTATTATCTTTGGTTTAGGGTTTAAAATACCTACTTATCTAGGTTTTTAAGTTTTTTACAATTATTCTTGATTTAGGCTAAGTTTAGGTTTAGTTTTTACATTGATTTCTAAATTAAGTTCTAATTTTGTTTTTAAATACGATTTTATATGCGAACCCTAGAAACTTATTTCGACCCATAATGTGAAATTGATCACATTATTTCCAGCAATTCCAAATATCGTTTTTGGTCTTTAATTAATGTTCTAATCCATACGATACATACTAATCCTAACTTAACTATTGAATTCACTCCTAATGTAAGAACATTTTATATTTTTCATATAATTATCCTAATTTAAGTTTTCTACCAAATACATTACATAATTCTATTATTATTATATTATTAATTTTATTATAGTATTTTCTATTTATTATATTTCCAACTGCACATATTATGTATTATTACTCATTATTCACTTATTTTACCTATTTAACACTTCTAACATCACATATATTATCTTTCATCCTCCAATAACATATCAAATGTTTAATCATATCCTAAATCAGAAAATATATCTAATTATCCCTAAATTAAAAAATTAACTTAAAACATACCATTTACCTATATATTTAGTATATATTATGTATAATACATACAACTAATGCCTTAAACTCCAATAAAGCTACAAAAAATATATTATACTCAGAACAATTATGGTTGTTATATTATGATCATGAAAAGTATTAAAATAGTTTAATATCTATTATTTTTCAGTATACTGATTTTAGGTTCGATTTTGCTAAAAATTAGCTTAAATTAGGTAAATGACCAAATAAAATTACAAGATTCAAATTGAATATTTCCAAAATTATAAATAAGCTTTAGAAGTCATTATAAATCAGGTTTATTAAGGAATTTAATTAAAAACCTATTATTTCTTTCATATGAAAAACATGGTAGATTTAACAAAATAATTTTAATAAATATTAAATGTATAGTTTATCAAAAATTATTTTTATTTAAATTAAATATATCATATAAGGAATATGTACACAAAAATTTAGCTCAAAATAACATTATTTATTAATTTTCAAAATTTATACAAAATTCGTTGGAATTAGACCTGTTCTTAAGAAACCTATATAAACACTTCAAATTTTAAAAAAATTGGCTTGATATTATGATTCTACATGAAAAAATACCTATGGAAACCAAATTTCATAATTTTAAATGCATATTTCATATTTTTACTAAATTAAATAAACTAGGAAAGAAAATCGGAACTTACCAATTGATAAGCTTCTAGTCACTGCTGATGACTCTACCATTGTTTACAACTCTAAACATGGGGTCTACTGTCTTTTGGTGGTAGTCATTTATCTCTAGGTGATCCTTGGGTTGGGGATTTCCTTATATGCCTTATTTGTATCATAATTTTCTAATTTTTTGTAAAATTCCTCTCTTTTCTTTTCTCTTCTCTCGTTCATTTTTTTTTTGGATTCTAAAATGTCCAAAATGAGTTTGGATGAAGGTCTTCTGTTTTTATAGTCAAGTTTAGGATTTTTTCTTCGTTTTTTTCTTTGTCAAGTATACTGTATCTCTTATCTTTTTTACTTTTTTGTTGGTTGATCTTAATTGGTTGCTTTCCATTCTCCATTTCCAATTTGCCATAGCCCACTTCTGGAATTTTCCTCATTTTTTTCATATTTTTCTTGATTTTGCTTTAATTATTTGTGAATTTTCTTTAATTATTTAGTATATTTCAGGTATTTTAAGTAATTTCACTTATTTCTACCTACATTTAAATACATATATGGTATACATAAATACTCCTAAATATTATTTAAGATATTTTATGATTTTTAGTGTACATATAATTTATCTCTATTGATTCGTTAGTTATTGAAACTCGTTTTATGTGTTTCCGATAAATAACAAGAAATTTACATATAATTCAATATTATAATAATTAATCATTTTATTACTTATTTTTCTAAATTCAAACTTATGTGATCAGTTTTATTAATAATCCCAGCTTCATCGTAAAATTTGAGCTAGATCAGATAATTTGCTTGATCGCCCTAAATTCTACAAACCAAATCCTGAATATCTAATTGTTGATCTTACACTCATTAGGGGAGATATTTAGGATTCTATTGACTAAATATCGATCTCTTTGAAAAGAATAGTACTGAATAGTATAATAGGTTCCTTCTTGGTCCTTAATCAAACTAAGTAGCAGGTGAGGAGGTCATAGTAATAGTAAAGTTAACAGTTCGAAGATAGTCGCGGGAGAAGCGGTGTCTCTATTACACAAGCCTAAATTTGGTTGTGAGTTGTTGAAATGTGTGCTAATTCCTCAATTTTAATTAGAGCGAGTGTAATTTCTCTAATTTTACGATAAGCTGGATAATGTCATGTAATGTCATTTATTTGTATATGCATTACGTTTAATTAATTCAGTTGATAATCTTATTTGTGTTTGATGTATAGTTTTAAATCTTTGTCCCAACTTAT
Organism: Lumnitzera littorea; assembly: GCA_024138015.1. Lineage (NCBI taxonomy): Eukaryota > Viridiplantae > Streptophyta > Magnoliopsida > Myrtales > Combretaceae > Lumnitzera > Lumnitzera littorea. Next base: position 27,559,671 of record JAMXBB010000005.1, read on the forward strand.
TATGCTGTTGGTTACTCACATCTCTATAGATCCTGGGAAGCAGCTTTATAATTATCTTAAAGTTAGCAACTGTTGGATTTTAGGGAGTGAATAACTTAATATGAAAAAGAGATAATTACTAAGGTCTTAGTTTTTACTTTAGAATCTTTTATTTTTAAATAATGTATTACTTAAATAATATAATGTTACTAAATCATGTAAACATTAATTGTAATATTTGAATCATAGTGTATAATTTTTTTTCTTATACTTTCTTAGTTAAATAATTTGTTTTATTCGTGAATTGTTTACTTCAAAGCGAGTTGATTCTTATGTAAATTAAGTCTAAGATAGATACTATAAGATTAACTTTTATTTTAAAATAGTTTGAACGATGGGACTATTACGACTCTACTGTTTCGGAGCATAATAATTAACTACTTTGTTTTAATCTCATATTTAAGATTTAAATGAAGTGCATTCCCTTATTTTCTAGTGTCATGTGAATCGGTACAACTTGTTTCCTACATTTGTGAATTAAGAACTTCGTTTGCACCTTATTTATCTAAGATCAAATAAAGTTATGCGGAAGAACTTTTAATAAACATATCATTCGAATCTCAATTAAGTGAGATCCAAATGAAATCTTACAAGAGTTAAGACATGAAATTTAATAAATACATCTTCAGATAAAGTGTGCTTGCAAAATTTTATTTGTGTTTGAAATTTATGTCCTTTGCTCTAAACAATATGTTATTTCAAGCAACCAAGACATGATTGTTCCATATTAAATGTCTACGTTTGGAAAACCACTAAACATTCAAACAAAAACTAGTGTAACACTTAAAGAACATTAAGATAGCTACTTTTTCCTTCAAAATACTTAGTATTGTCATATCTAGATTAGAAGGTTTACTTAATAATGAGAAAGGGTTTAGGTTTTAAGAGGGTCAAAATGGGGCTAGATTAAGTTAATAAAAATATAATTCATATTTATTTATAATGTAATAAAATTACATACCTCTAGAGTTTTAAAAATTGAGTGTTTTTTAATAGTCTATTTTCTATTTTCCTTAAATGTAGATTTATTTTTTAAAATTTAGCGTATTCTTAAATGAATAAAAAAAAAAAGGTTGGTACATCCGATTTGCAGAACTTGATTAGGTTTTGTAGAAAACAAGTCGGACCTTCTAGGTTAACTGAATCTTTTTGAGTCATTGTTAATATAAGTTAAAGGAGTGATTTGAATCGATTCATAATTAGATCAGGTTGGTTCAAATTAGACTAACTAGATCAATCTAGTTCTAATAAAAAGTAAGGATACAATTATCCTTTACAAATTTTGTGTAGAACACATGAATTCTTTCAAAGAGAGGTAGTCTACCTTTGATTAGTATTATAGTAGGTATGCATTGTCATTTACTTTTATTATTATATTTTAACTATTTTGTATTGTTAAGATGATGTTCAAAAGTATATAATTAGACTATAACAATAAACGTTTTCCGAAACATATTTAGTAATGAAAAATTATACTTTTCCTTCTTTTTCTCTCTAATTTCATAGATTTTCTAATTAACAAGAGAGGTCAACAAGAAAGTAACTATATTGTAACACTATGCAATAATAAAAGGAGAATAAAAATGAGTGCAAATAAGTGAAAAGAAAAGTAAGAAATGAAAAATGAAAGAAATGGTAATTTTTTATCTGTTTATATTTATAGAATAAATCCTTCACATGAAATTAAAATATTCCACAAAATAAAATTTTACTTTATCTCATAAATGTTTTTATAATTTTACGTTAATTTTCACTAGATTAATCATTTCCTTTTCAAAATATTAAGAAAACTAAGTGTTCCATCTATTATTATTATTATTATATCCAACTTTTTGACTCTATTTTAAAATATTTTCATAATTTCATTAAATAATAAAAAACGACATACTATATAATCCAGAGAAAATTATAATGAAAGGGATAAACGTATATGGAAAAATAATCAAGAGTAAAAGCAAAAAGCTTTCATCTATTATTATTATTATTATTACATCTAAGCTTTTTTACTCTATATTAAACTATTTTTATAACGTGATTAAACTGTAAAAGACAACATATTGTATAATTTATGAAGAATTATAATCGAGAGAATCAATATTTATGAATAAATTTAAATAAAAGATTAATATTTTAAAAAATTTAAATGAAAGATCGACGTTTCAAAAAAAAGTGTAAATAAGATATTAATATTTTAAGAATTTAAAGAAGAGATCAATATTTCATAAAATAATTTAAATGATTTTATAAATTAATTATTATAAATTTTTTATTTAAACTATTTTATAAAATATTAATTATCTTTTAAAATTTTTAAAAATATTAATTTTTTATTTAATTTTCTATTAGAATATGAATCTACTTTTTTTTGATTTTGTGGTAAAACCCAGCAACAAACCGCGGCAAACCAATTCCTCCTGCGTCCTCTCCCTCAAGACCCCAGTCGTCACGACTACCTTGAAAGGCGCCGAACTAAAAAAAAATAAAAAATAAAAAGGTGCCCTTCTCTCTCTCTCTCTGAATGGAAGAACCAGTGACAGCGTCCCCACTCTGCAATATAGGGATTTTCGATTCTCTGAGCGACGACGCAATCGGAGAAATCCTCCAGAGCCAGTCCAGTCTGTTCGTCACAACCGACGCTCTCCTCTCCGGCGCCGGTGATCTCTCTGTCGGACCCCAACTAACTATTCCCGTGCACAGTCTTTGCAGCTACGGCCTCAAGTCTCTCGTGTGTGACCACTTCCTTCACTCACTCGAGGTATACTTAGTTACTTTGTTAATGCATTTTTTATTAAACGTGAACCTATTTAACAGTACCCATTCCGATTGCCGAAGGTTTAATTGAATAATTAAACAATAATAGTGTTGAAACTTTGATAAGGATTAAAAAAAAAAGATCCTTTTCTTTGAATGATGTTTAGCATATGGTACGCAATTGGAAAAATTGTACTAAAGAGAAAGCAAATGGTGAAAGGGAAAACTTCTGTAGAATGGCCTTTTAATGTTGAATTCTAGGACTAAAGGCCGGCTGAACCGGTTTATAAATGGTGACCTCAAATTTGTTTGGCTTCGGTATATGGTTTTGAGATTATCTTCATGCAAATCTTATGATTGCTATTTTTACAAGTAGGACAAATCAAATTCTGAAAGAATATTGTATTTATTTTCTTCTTAATGAGGTTTAGTAACATTGTCTTGGAACTTTTGTGATACATGATAATGCTGTAGTCCAATACAAACGGGTGTTTAGGTGAGGGCAGGAAGTGTTGCTAATCCTTGCATTTATATAGAAAAGCCTAACGTTGTTGGAGAGAGACTTATACTCCCAATTATTCAAGCTTTTGTTTTTAGTTTGAGAAATATACAACTTTATACATCTTACAATAAGATAATATTTTGAAGCTAAGGATAAATGGTTATTTTCATATCATATATGATTATTGCTTTCACTTTTTAAGACATCATTTTACTCTCGTGGCAGTTATTAATAGGTTACTTGTAACATGTTTTCATTATATATAGGTGTTTACTACTTTGTACTTTGAATTAGTCTTATCAATATAGGGGCATGCCTTTTTCTCACATTTCAAATTGCACTACTGCAAAGTTTAGCATATCTCACTTAGCCAAAAGAAAAATTTAGCATATCAAGTGTGTGCTTCGCCTTTGGCTATCTTGCATGGTAAATTTGAAGACGGAGGGTTGGTATTTTCATGAATGACTTCATTCGTTTGCTCATGGACTTCTTATGGTATATGGTGCTTTCAGTGGCAAAAGAAGCCTTTTATTTGGTCTTATAGACAACTCTTATACACATCTGAAATGGCACACATTATAAATGCTTATCATTCATGCATCACAAGCTCATTCTGCAAGAATTGATTGTTGTTTTCCCTTATGTGATAGGAATCTTTTGAGAGAAATGGTGTCATGAAATTTTGGAAACATTTTGAGCCATATGTTGATATTTCACTTCTTGAAGCAGATGAATCACCGGTATGTATTTGTTTCCTGCCAATGTAATATCCAATATCAACTACTTTCTTGATGGCATAGTGTACTGTATCGAGGAAAATAAACTCTGTTCATGCAATCATATTTAGTTGTTCCTTCTGTTTTTCCTCGTTTTGCTCGATTCTCCAAAATTGTTTTGTTCATTTGAACAACCCTATTGATCAATTTTTTAATAATTTCTGGCCAAAGATTGATGAGGTTGAAGTGCAGCAAGTGTTGTGCAAGGCACTTGATGAAATATCCTCAGAGAAACAGTTTCAAGAGAAATGCTTGTTGCTGTTGGCCCATGCTTTGCAGTCTTACGAGGACCAGGCCATGGGGGATAAAAGAGGCACAAACTCGGAGAAGGATTTTCTCATTTCAAAATATCAGTGGATGGTCTCTTCTGTGCTAATGGCATCTCTTCCCACACATTTTCCGGGTATAGTATCAGAAAAAGTAAAACTACTAGCCATTAAAGGGTGCAGATTTCATAAAGAAAAAAAGAGAAAAGATGCAGATTTCAAAACAAAAAGAGACAAGATAAAGAAAGTTACTTTTGCATATCTCATGTGAATCTTACAATATTGTTGGAGAGTAAACTGATCAATAAAAGTAGCTCTCCAAGAATTGATAATTACAGAGGACACATTTGCTAGATTTCTATGATAACTCTAGCATGCCACTTTGACAAGCAAAACACTTGATGCTTGTCTCTCAAATTTGTTGCAAGATTCTTGCCCCTGGGAGGTCAAGACTTTGACATTTGAATGTTTTTCTCTTTGACTTTCACATATTGTTGTACCTTTTTCTGATAGTATATTTTTGACATTACATAAATTTCATGGCCTTTTTTGACTTGGACTTCCCTTTAGCTTATGATTGCAGTTACCATCTGCTGGAGTACATTAGAATACAACCCATTATTTTCCTTGCTATGTGGGAGGCTAGACCTTTTGAGTATAAATGTTCTTTGAGCCACATTATACGATGTTCCTTTGAGACAGAGTGTATCTTCATTTCATGGTTGTGTTACATGCCGTCAGATAGTTGTTGTAGGTTATTGGTGCGGGCCTTAATGATGGATTATTCTACTTGTTTTATGTTCACATGTGCTGGAGGTAGTGTCAAATGTGGGTGCTGATGTTGTGTTGTATTGTGCAGTGTTGTGTTATTACATGTGGAGTAGTATGTAGTGTTGTATAGTTGCTTTTATAGTGTCTGTCTGTAGTATGTTGCTTGTGTTATGTTGTGTAGGCCACAGTAGTGCTAGAGTAGGAAGTGTAGTATGTGTGTAGTGTTATTCATCTTGATTTGTGTTGTATATGTTTGTTCTGTGCCAGGTGCTGTATGATGGTCATATGTGTCAGTTACTGTGTCTAGGGGGAATTGGTGTATGCAGTTACTTTTATGTTTCAGATTAGGAGAAAAAATAGGAAGTATTAGTCGAATCCAACTGCTGAAGTTTTTTTTTTTTTTTTTTTTAATTGTGAGAAGTGAGAGTAATACAAGTCTTATCAGTTTCCAGAAATTTGAAATTGTTACATTCTAAAAAAATGTAGAGTTTTCTACAAAATTTAGCCCTAGAGATTATCGTGTTCTCTCTTAACGATTCAAAAAATTGCTGTTAATTTGCTCCTATAACAAATTGGTATTAGAGTGAGAAACAAGGAAGGCTTTTAGTTTCCTTCAATAATAATTTGCAGTGCTTATGGCCATCTATCAAGAAAATATAGCAAGGGATTGGGAGGACCTATTAAGGAATTGCTAGAGTAGTGATGGGGATCGAGGTCTTAAGAAACACTCTCCAGATGCCAAGAAGGATAGAAGTTTTGGGGTGGCATCAAAGAGTTGGAGACACTAAGTTTTGGAGCAAATAGGGAACATGGCCAAGCAAATGCTCATGTACATTGTCATGTTGAAGAACACATCCCCCATACAAGACAACACAGCCGTGTTGAGTGGAAGAACTGGGCCAAGAGATACATGGCTATGTAGCACGCCCATGTTGCTAGGTGCATTGGACAACACTCTTAGGACAAGTGAAGGCATGCTCCTATTGATCAAGGGAAGTGGAGAACCCGAGATGTATACATCCTCAATGCCCTCATGTTAGCACTATGTTGGTGGCATGTGACCTAATTACGAATTTTCCTTGTTTTTATCTTATTTACGCTTTTGCCATTAGGTTAGGGTTTGGTATAAATAGTCCTTATTCAATGTTTTTAGGTAGTTGTTGAGTTTTACTCTCTGAGAACTCTTTATGAGAGTTTGTGAGAGATATGATTCTCTTTTAATTAGTCTTTATCAATCAATCTATGGGCAATAGATTGTGGTGACTATCCAACCAGATTATTATATATTGTCCATAATATCAGTATATTATTAATCTTGAATTGTTGGATCGTGTGTGACATCAATCCTTGTTTGCCAATTCCTGATTAAAACACCTTTATACATGCGTGATTTAATCATAAATTCCCTCAATTTGCGGAACACATCCCTTGTTGGTGATGAGCTGCCTTAGGGTTTGAGCTGCACGATCCTATATATGGGCCTTGATCATATCAAGCAGTGTCTACAAGATTGTGATTCTACAAATGCAAGTCACAATCCATGCAATAGAAATTCACAAGCATCTTGTAGAAATCTAGACTGGAGTACCTGGACAATACTGCAGAAAAGCATTGTGTCTGAGGTCAGCTGCTCTCAGGGGACTAATGTTACATGCCCTCAGATTGTTGCCTTGGTTGTTGGTGTGGGCCTTAAGGATGGATTCTTCTAGGTGTTTTATCTTTACATGTTCTGAAATTGTGTTGTGTGTGTGCGTGCTAATGTTATGTTGTGTTGTGCTGTTACTGTCTTGTGTAGTGCCTGTCTATAGTGGGTTGTTTGCATTATTTTGTGCAGGTCGGTGACAATGCTAAAACAGGGAATTGCATTACGCGTGCAGTGTTATGCACGTTGATCTGTGTTGTATATGTTTGTCCTATGCCAGGTGTCTTATTGTGGTCATATGCGCCAGTTACCGTGACTAGGATGAGATAGTGTGTGTAGTTACTTGTATGTGTTTGATAAGGAGAAAAAGTAGGATGTAGTAGTTGACCCGAGTACTCTGTTTTTATTGTTCAAATACAAGTGCTGTCATTTTCTAGAAAATCTAGAATTATTAAATTTGAAAGGAGATCATAGGGTTCTCTCAATAATCGGGCTGTAACTAAGAGATTGTTGGGTTCTCTGTCAACTAATCCAAAAATTACTATGTTAAATAGATTCTGTAACCATGTGTTTCATTGTTCATGCATATCCAAATACCTTGCTACTTATGTTTTTTGGGATCTCGAGAAAAAGAAAACAAAGCTGAAATGGTTACTTGCAACTCTGTGTCCAACAAAACCAATGTAAAATGAATTACTACTTTAGGGAAACAGCTAGAGAGGTACTTGAGAAAACTCATTTCAAGGCACTCAGTATGGTGTCCTTTACTGCTCTGCTAATTATGAACGGTGATAGTCTTGCTAAGAAAATGCTTGTCTTTTCTTTTGGACTTTTTCTTTTTGCTTTTCTATTTCAGCATATACTTGAAATTGTCTATTGCTTGTTTATCTTTTCTTTTATCGTAGTTTAGTAATTATATGGCATGAGCTGACCCTTAGGTAATCTTTTAAATGCTTATATATGACTATTTCTTCCTCATATTGTTTTCTGTCTTCTAATTTTAACATAAATATGCAGTGGTCAACTTACCAGATAAGGGAAAAAGTTTTTTGTAGCGATTAGTGCTTTAGTTTAAAATGTATCTTTGTTTTTCTTAGGCATACTCCACTGGTATTTCAAGAAAAAGTTGGAAGAGATCAATATGTTGATGGATGGAGAGTCCAACTGTGGTAATGATGCTCAAAAAAAGGATCAGATGGATTTAGATGGAAAAAGCGAAATGTCCCTAAAATCTGGTGCAATGGAAATTGATGGAACTCATCACCAGAAGATCTCAGAGAATAATTTGGTAAGAAATATTGGGAAAGTTGTTCGTGATCTTAGAAGTATTGGGTTAACATCGATGACTGAGTCAGCCTATGCTTCTGCTATTTTTATGCTTCTAAAGGTGAGAACATGTCATGTTTTCCTTGCATTATAACTGCATTCCATGCAAGACTTGCTTACTAGTAAGACATGAACTTCTTTTTTTTTTATATTTATTATTTTTGATAAGTGGTATGACATAACTTTGGAATTGTGCTATCTTGAATTTCCCCTTCTTAGGTGATACAGATTACCTATTGTTGATGCATGATAAATGGCTTGTTTTGCTGGCAGGCAAAAGTGCATAATTTGGCTGGTGATGATTTTAGGATTTCCATTTTGGGGTCCATTAAAAGCTGGATACAGGTATTAACGCAAGACTGCCGCTAACATATATGAGCTTTCATGGTCATGTGATAGTTTTTTTGCATCATTTGTTTCTTAATAGTACTATGATCCATTGAATGTGTCCTTTGTGCTATCTTTTAGGTATTTACCTCTCTGTTTTATATTATACAGCTTTTGTCCTACTGTCTAGTGGCCCTCTTCTATAATTATTTTGCAGGATGTTCCTCTTCAATTTCTAAGAGCATTGCTCTCCTATCTTGGTGAGACTGTTAGCTATGATAGCCCATCTTCTGGTCTCAAATCCCCTCTGGCTTCGAAACCATCTTCACTCTATTGGGTTGATGTTCCATCAGAAGGGCTTGTAAGATGGCAGTTACGTTTAGAATACTTTGCTTATGAAACCCTGCAAGATTTGAGGATTGCCAAATTGTTTGACATCATCGTGGATTATCCAGACAGGTAACAAAGGCAATTTTTCACCCTTTCCCTGAAAATTATGTGGATGTGATTTCTTTTTATTCCCCCTTTCTACGCACATGATTTTCTATTTGGGGAACATTGTTCTGCAGTGTTCCTAGGAACTAGCTCAGTGGTCCCAGTAATGCTGCCTGCATGGTAACATAAAGTATCCAAAAAGCCTACCAATAGAATTATTGCTTTTGGACTTGTATGAGTATGATAAGTTGGGTTATTGAGTTATGCTGTCCTGTTGCATCACTCTGCATTTCTACAACTTTTTTCTTTAGGTAAAATTTTATTTTGCATACCTTGTTACTCTGCATTCTGTAAATTTGCATAGTTATATTTTGTCACCACTTGTCATTGCTAATTAGAGGGTATGTGCCAGCTTTTGATTGGTCTATAATATCAATAATTAATTTTATGAAATGATATAATCAAATATATTTAATTAAATAATATATATTAAGAAAAAATGAAAAAAATTACAAAAACTAAGAAAACCATCAGAAAAATGGAAACAGAAAGGAGAGGATTTATCTCGGTGTCTGAATCTTACAAAGTAAACTCCACCACTAGCAGTGTTAGTGGAGTTGCTGGAGATGGAAGCACCTCGCCATCTCTCTCTAAGCTCGTCAATTACTTTTTACAGGAAGGCAAAGAAGAAGAGGAGGATTTAGCTCCAACAAAGTGTGGAAGTTGGAGAATCTGCGGAGGATAGAACTAAAAAACAAACTGCAGAAAATGATGACCATCAAACTTAGAAAATATTAAAAGATTAAAGAAATCAAACTGATTTAGAATATAGAAGCTGAGAAGACAGGAGGTTAAAAATTTTGGATGATCTTTATTTTTCTTCACCCATCTACGATTGTTTCAAAAATCAAATAAGAAATGCACCATGTGAAAGTCTAAATTTCACAATTTTCTTCCAATGGAACTCCTCTTGCAGCTCAGCTGGTGGAATCTACAAGTTCATTGATGTATTCCAAATTAGTAACGATAATAATAGTGATAATATTAATAATTCTTCTCCTTCACCAGTCCACCTAATTGACGAGGACTTCGCCAGCGAGTCTGTGATCACGAGTTCTACAAGCCAGTACATAAAAGTGTTGAGTCATGGCCTAATGCTTGAGTTGAAGAAGATCGTGAAGGTGATGAGTGATGATGTGAAGAGATTGTTGAAAAGCTCTCTCTTCCTTCATCACTGACCCTAGGTGCTTTACCCTAGGGGCTTTGCTTTTTTCTTCCTCCCTCTTGTAGAAAGCAATTGATGAATTTAGAGAGACAACAAGGTGTTCCCATCTTGCTTGCTGCTGCTAGTGGAGGAGCTGACATGGTAAAACTCAAGAGACCGAGTTAAATTCTCTTCTTCCCCTTCTCTTTCACTAATGTTCCTTTGTAATTTTATTATATAATTTAATATTCAATTGAATATATTCAATAATTTATAGAAATAATTGTGGACTAGCAATGAAGCAATGGCATGGAGCAATGAATACAGTGTGTCAAAAATGAAAATATATTACATAGAGTGACCAAGGGTGAAAATAAAGGTATTTGAAGTAAAATTTACCTTTTTTTTTTTTTTTCTTGTATGCGAGATGAAGATCTGGTGGTGGAAAGGCAGCTAAGTATTGCATTAGTCTTATTTTTGTGTAGCTAGTTTTTTCTGATATGAGAAAGTTTCATCTTCAGTGTCCCATAAACTCAGCCCTTGCTCACTTCTTAACTTGTGTTTCGGGTTCTTCTGTCTAATTTGCTTCCTTTTTGTTTAGCTTAATAATTTATTATTTTAAATTCCTGATTCTAAATCTGGAAGCTCTTTGAATGCATGATATGCTGCATCAGCTCTAAGCAAGAAGTGCATAACCTCCAGAAGGTTTTTTTTTTTTTTTGTGCAGAAATTCGAAGCCATTTATGTGAACATGGCCATTGCTTTTTGTTCTCAAAAGGAATAGCGTTTCATTTCTGTGGGATTAATATATCTATATCTTTGGCAGTGCACCTGCAATTGAAGATTTGAAACAATGTCTTGAATACACAGGACAACATTCCAAGCTGGTTGACTCATTCATATCTGCACTTCGGTATCGATTACTGACAGCTGGTGCCTCAACTAATGATATTTTGCATCAATATGTTTCAACTATTAAGGCACTTCGAATGATAGATCCAGCAGGTGTGTTCCTTGAGGCAGTTGGTGAACCCATAAGGGAGTATTTGAGGGGGAGGAAAGATGCCATAAAATCCATTGTTACCATGCTTACTGATGGAGGTAGTGGGAATCCAATTGGTACGGGTAATGCTGGGGACAGCCTTCTGGAGGAATTGAATAGAGATGAAGACAGCCAGGAAAATATTGGCACTGAAGATGGTTTTCACACTGATGACAAGCAGGCATGGATCAGGGCCACATGGTATGTATCTTATTTTGTTCATTAACAAATCTCATTGAGGGTACTTTAGCTCTTTAGTTTTGCTATCATTGTATAGACCCAGGTGGCTGTATTCTCTTTTAGATGCATGATCTTGTCACTTGTGGTTTGTTACAAGTCCGAGCATGTTGTCTCTGCTCCTCTTCCTCCTCCTCCCCCTCCTCTTTTAAATTAAAATTTAATTTAATTTTTATTTCATTTTTTAGTATATAATTATTATTTTCAAATCTTTTAATTAATAATTATAATTTTCTTGCAGCTGGGAGCCTGATCCTGTAGAGGCCGATCCCCTAAAGGGAAGCAGGAACCAGAGAAAAGTGGACATCTTGGGTATGATTGTTGGAATTATTGGTTCAAAGGACCAACTAGTTAATGAATATCGTGTTATGCTCGCTGAGAAGCTCTTGAACAAATCTGATTATGATATTGATGCTGAGATTCGTACCTTAGAACTTCTCAAGGTGCGGAGTCTGGGCAATTTTTCTTATTGTATTTCACCAGAGGCTATAATATAAACAGACATTGACATTTTTTATGATCTTTCTAATCCTTTTTCTCCAGATGCATTTTGGAGAGAGTAGCATGCAGAAATGCGAGATTATGCTCAATGATCTCATTGATTCCAAGAGGACAAACAGCAACATAAAAGCAACCATAAATCAGACATCCCTAACAAGTCAAGTCTTGCCTTTAATTTTATAAAGACCTTAGTTATTACATAAGAATTACCTTGTTTACTTGTTTGGTGGTGTAGGTTCGGGTACTGTGTCAGAAAATACTGAGGTGTCCTTGGATATTTTTGATGCCACAATAATATCGTCAAACTTCTGGCCTCCTATCCAGGTATAAGTATGAACTATTTTATGATTTGTATATACATTAAGATTGATCATGATCTGTTTGACAATAAATAGAATCAGTTGCATTGCAAAATTTAGTTGGTGTTACACATGCCCTATGCTTGCCATTCCTTTTCTGGCAGGTCCTAGGCATAGTTTCTTATTTAAAAATCCATCGATAATTTTCACACTGAGTAATTGCTGAGCATCTTCTATAGTATATAGTACTATTATGCATTTCTACGTGCAAGCAAGTATGGTTAGCCCCTGAGTATGTCTATTGTTGTATTATGGTTGCCCATTTTGATTTTATAGGAGGATGCCTTCAATGCACCTGAGCCTGTTGACCGATTGCTTTCTGATTATGCAAGAAGATATAATGAAATCAAGACCCCTCGTAAACTATTGTGGAAGAAAAATCTTGGAACTGTCAAGGTCTGTGCTCCTAAATAATTATATCTTTCATTTTTCAAATTCTGGGTACATTGCTTTTTGATCTGGATTAATATAATGTGGGTCATGTCTTGTTATCTTGTTGGTTTTGAGTGATGGAAAGGATTCATCTTGATATCGAAATGTTTATCTTCCATTGCCATGTATATCAAATACTATAGTATTGTAATCATGCCAATTTCCCCACCTTCAGTTGGAGCTGCAGTTTGAAGATAGAGAAATGCAATTTGTGGTAGCTCCTCTGCAAGCAGCAATCATCATGAAATTCCAAGATCAAACTAGGTAACTTGGGATGTATATGCGCTAAGTGTTTCTATGACTAAGCAGCAGTATTAACTTTTTCCTCCTTTAGTTGGTCCTCCAAAGATCTTGCCACTGCTCTTGGGGTACCGGTAGATGTACTGAATCGGCGGATAAATTTCTGGATAAGTAAGGTATGTTCTTGATGCGCTCATATGAATTAAATATTACTGTGTGCCTCAGAATTAGATGTGTTCATAAGAGGTACTTGTAAAGCTTATGAAGTTCTTCCACACCAACTCATAATGCGCTTTTAGAGTAGTGGGCAACATATATTTAATATTGGAGGTGCCTTCTGCTTATGTTGACACACTATGCTGTATATAATTTTTGTAGGTAGCCCATTTTGGTGCTCATCATGGTTTTTGAAAATTTATGTTTTGTTTACAACATACAAGGAAGTTTTCTCCTTGAGCTTTAGTTTGCTGCCTTTATGCGGAAATGATCATTGTGAACTAATGTAAATCTTTATTGTGGCTACTTAAGGGGTTGCAACCTTGTTTCTATATCAATGTCCTGTATGTCGAGTTTTTAAAGCTACTTTTCAATAACGGGCCTTCTTTAACATTGTCTAATCAGGGAGTTGTTGTTGAATCAATGGGGCCAGACTCAAACGACCATATGTTTACACTTGTAGAAAGAATATCTGATGCCAATAAGAACGGTGGTAATGGTGGGAGCTGCGAGGAACTTTTAGTCTGTGATGAGGAAAGAGAGAGCACTGTTGCTTCGGTTGAAGATCAACTTCTTAAGGAAATGACTGTTTATGAGGTTCGTTAACTATGAACATTTATCTTTTTTCAGGTGTGCTTGGAGAACCATTTTCTGTCTCAAGGCCTCAGCATGGCATCTACCCTAGGTGTAGCTTAAATGTATATATCCCATAATTAATAAACATTAATATGTTAAAGCATTTCAAACCTTTTGATTTATTTAATTATCCATATGAATAACATTTAGTAATGCTGTGAAAATCTTTTGGGAGCTCAACTTACTTTAATGAGACTCTTTTTCCATGCTGAATATTTAGTCTAGCTGACTCTTGCTATCTAGTGAGATTGTTGTTAAATCTCTTGTAATATGATAGTGCCGAATAGGGTTGTAAATGAATTGAATAGAGTTGAACAGTAATGAGTTGAGCTTGACAAAAATTCAAAGCTCAATCGAACTTGAATATTTAAGCTTGAGTCCAACTTAAGGTGCTACTTTACTAGCTCAAGCCTGGCTAGAAAAATTTTATCTTCCTTTTAATGAAAATTATATTAAAGCTCAAATTCAACTTGAATTTGATAAAGTTCAATTTATACTTGAGCTCAGTTCAAGTTTAATTGGGCTTATGAACTCATTAAGCCAAATAGGTCTATGCTTGAGATCAACTCCTTTATAATCAAATCAAATTTGAGCAAATCTCGAGTTGAGCTCAAGCAGCTTATGAGTAGCTTTTGGTTCATGTACAATCCTACTGCCTACTTCCGTTGTATCTATACACAGATGGGATGTCTTTCTTCTAAATTATTGTTTATCTAATTTTTTCCATAACTATGATTTCTTACTATTGCAAATGAGGAAGTGAACTCCCAATATCTCAAATATGAACAATCTTTCTTGGATATATGTCATTTGGGATTGCAAGATAATTTTGTTCTCTCTTAACTTTATACTTGCTATTATTTTTTAAACAGAAATTTATTATGGGAATGCTCACGAATTTCGGCAGTATGGCATTAGATCGTATTCATAACACTCTCAAGGTAAATTTTCTTCTGCACTTGTTTAATTTCGTGAGTAATTTTTTTTTAAATATTAAATTAAGTTCTATGTAAAACGTGCTGCAGATATTTTGTATAGCTGATCCACCTTATGATAAGTCACTTCAACAACTGCAAAGCTTCTTGTCTGGGCTAGTTGCGGAGGAGAAATTGGAATTCAGAGATGGGATGTACTATCTGAAAAAGTGATAAAAGGAGATTGAACTATGGCCATCTAATCTCCACTGAAGCGGTCACCTACAGAATTTCAAGATTACACGGGAAGCATTCAGCTGAAGTAGGCAATCTCTATTCAAATGACTGTTTTAAGTGTATAGGGTTAAATGTGCTTCAGAGTAAAAGGAAGGAGCGATTCTGGCCAGTGTTTGAACTACAGAAGTGCCTCGTTTCTCTTTGGTTTTTGACTAAATCACTGGAATTCCTGGAGACTGCTGTCTGATGCCACAGGATGGTAGTTACGATTTTATCTTCATCGATATCGTGTGGCTAGTTGATGGGATAGAAGGACTGCTCCTGGCTACAACTGGTTGTTTCTTTGCTCCTATGAATCCTTGGCTTTGCGCCAATAGCTTGCATTCGGAATCCGCTCTCAAGATGTCGGATGAATATGATGTGAGGCTGGAGGAGTTTCAGATTCTCATGCATTTCCACTTTCTGTCTTCCCAACTGGTCACTTTGAATCATGGCATGCCTTCCATCATTTGCTTAATAGTAGGGCTTGCAAGTTCAACACATCTCTGCATAGGAATCTGTCGATGTAGATTTGTAATTATATATCATCATCAGCCTATGTAACATATTCATCAATTGTTCTTCATCGATCTGAGTGCTATCTGGAGGCAATGGAACTTGATTGCAAATTACATGCATCTTGCCCTTTTGCATTTTAAATAAGATTGTTGAAGTCCAACTTGTGTTTGCAAAAATGGGTCAAATGATGAAAATAAGCCTTAAATGTTTGGTATTATATATATATATTCACTTAAAACCGTATGAAGTGATTGTATATTTCTTTTCTTGGTTCGGCTAAAGCTTACACGGCCGTACTTCTAGATTAGATGGCAAGGAGTTCATCATACACACTGTTCATTGCTTTTTTAGTAGTTCTTGAGCGAATATTACCAGGGCCCCCGAAGGCACTTCGATTGTCCCATTGCAAAAGAATTATCTCCATTTACTTTTTCTCATTATCTATTAATTTATCTGTTTTATTACATGTAATCAATTATTAAGATTATAAAAAAGATAATATCATAATGATATTATAAGGTATTTTAAAAATTTAAATAATTTTAACCATTAATTTTTAGAATAAAGGAAATTAAGAAAAAGAAAAACGAGAGGATTTAAATCCCCAATAATGATATTTTTAATGTGATATATTAGGTTTGATTTTCTTATTATTAGATATCTTAGTTGGAAAAAAGAAAATAAAAAAGTGTTATTACAGGAAAACTTCCCCTTTGCGTATCACAGGCGTGGGTTCAAATGAGTTCCACATCTCTTACCCACTTGGTTTTTTCTTTGTTATTTTAGACTTATTATATGTATCAACTTTTGATTTTCACCCATGTTAACTAACTAAACCATGAAAAACCTTTTCTTTTATCCCCTCAAACCATTTAAAAGCTCAAATTAATCCAACTAACACTCGTAAAAAAAAAAATCATATTACATCTTCAATAATAGAAATTTTAGTAATTAATTCTCAATCTTTAATTACTTATCCTAATCTAATTGGTTAAAGTTAAACAAATCTTTGTTTCCAGTGCCCTAATCCTGAAATACACCTAAAAATAAATCCGAAACAAGGAGTAAAATAAACAATATGACATAGGATTTTCCTCTTTAAATAAGAGGATAACTCTCTTATACTTTTATGGAAACTTAGAGGAAACTCTCCTCTCTTACACGTGAATCTATTTCTCTCCCAAAGTCGGTGCACGGACGATTGCTTTTAAGGTAACTCCAAAAATTTCCTACTTTGTCAATCCCATTCAACTTATCAATTAGGATAATTGACACGAACGCAAAGCTTATGTATTGTTGTAAGGAATTGAATCTCAACAACATACGTCGAGAAGGATCGATTGCCTTATGTATATAACAATCAGGGATTCCTACTGAAATTATATGATTATAGGTTAGGAGATTTTTAATGCTATAATTTTGGATTAAAGGATGAGGCCTCAGAATAACGATTTTAGTTGGAGCCCTGAGACAAATTTAAGGATTCTTTTCTGTTTGCGCTAAAGTATGCATTTTCTACCAATTTCCGTGTTTTGATTAGTTTTAGGATTATTCCCTCTTAGGTGATAATCGTAGCTTGGGAGGTAGAATACGAACTAGGTTTAAATCACAATAAATTCTGTGTTATGTTAGAGATTCATAATGAAAGGACATGGAGATATGATATAAGTAGGAGATAAAAAGTTGTCAAAAACAAGACTTTGAAGTAAAAGATTGAATGAGGATGAATTTGGAGATCAAAAGCATGAACTTTAAAGAATTAGTATGCATGGGATGACTCGAGAAGTAGTAGTCAGTACGACTGACTGTGGACTTAGCTTGATCGACCGAATCACTTAGAAAGATATACAATAGACCGTCTTTGTAGGTTATTAAACAACATCGGCATGGTTTACTCGATCAACTACTTGGTTGATTGAATAAGTAGTTACTCACCTTGGTTGACTGCATGCTCTCTTAGGACAAATAGGTAAAGCCTTAGGGGATTTAATATGAATTAAATTAAGGTGTAATCAACAAATTAAGTGGAAAATCATGTAATAGCATTGGGAGTGGTAACTTTTAACATACATGAATCATTGATCTAAGATATGTCGTATGATTTAAGATTTGAAATCAATTCAATTTTGCTATAAAGAACTTAAGTGAAATTCAAGTACGTAAGCTGTTGTTGTTGGATGGACATATTGAATGAGGTGTTTGGTAATATGGTTATGGTTTACTTTTCGTTGGTGGTAGAGATAATAGCAAACATTATTCATATCGAGAGTAGATGTTAGAAACTAGACATTGGCAAGACTTTATGACCATGGAATAGAAAGGGAAGCAGGGTGTCGAGCCTCCCAGTCCCACCGAACTTTGGTTTATGAGTAACCAAAGCTTGAGACGAGGGGTCTTACTGCCATGAAATTGGTTTGATTTGTTTTTACTATATTTGAATCGAATAATATTTTCTTACGAGGACAATCATGACTTTGTGAGCTTTGATGCCTTGCGTGTTCATACTTCAGTATATAAGTACGTGGCAGAATTGTCCTAAACTCGGTGGGTTCCCTGGGCGTGATATACCTCATGCACGATTCTAAACATCAAAAAAATGAAAAATTGCATCAAGAAGGAAATGCAAAAAGAAGCGATGAATATACCATTGCCAAGGAGCGACTCCATCTCCAATCGTGGTTTTAGTTTTACTCATGTGCCTGAAGACGGAAGGCCTGCATTAACTTTAAGCCGTCGAATCCGGGTGTTAAGCTTCTTGGTACATTTGGGGGGCCAACAACCAAAATGGTCATTTAAGGTTGTATCATCTTTATCATTTTGTTCCATAATTGGGGCCATTACTAATTATATAAAACTTACTTGTTGATGTAGTCAAAATCTAATGATATAAGTATTAGGTATGAAGGAGTATATAATGGGTGAGTAAGAGACTCCCCTTTTATCATATCCTGTAAAGAGTATTGTGAAATGGATTGGTTTGACTCTTGAATTAGTTTTTTTTTTTTTTTTTTAATATATAATTTTTTTATTAATTTATTTTTTAAAAATATATTAATAAATTATAATAACGTGATCTCCTTTCTCTCTCTCTCTCTCTTTTAAAATGTATTAATTCATTAATAATTTCTATTTTTAATTAATTTCCAATTTAATATGATTCTAACTTTTTA
This sequence comes from Lumnitzera littorea, assembly GCA_024138015.1. Taxonomy (NCBI): domain Eukaryota; kingdom Viridiplantae; phylum Streptophyta; class Magnoliopsida; order Myrtales; family Combretaceae; genus Lumnitzera; species Lumnitzera littorea. Next base: position 27,578,252 of record JAMXBB010000005.1, read on the forward strand.
ATTTTTTCCTCCTCTAATTTTATCTTTTCTTCATATTTAATCCTTAATATTTAACAAGTTTTATAAAAAAGACTTACATTAACTTAAATTAAATTTTCGATCTATTCTTAACACATGATTAATTTATGATTAGTCATTTATAATTAGTTTGATGATATTATTTTTAAAAAATTATTTTTCACCATTGCAAAGAAAATAGTTTTAACATACCATAACTTAATAGATATCATTTAACTATTTTTTTTTTACTTAATGGCCTCCTTTTCCTCTTTCTTTGTATTTTTTTTAAGGGGTGAATCGGTTGAGCTAAATTATCGGTTCAATAACGGGTCAACTCAACAATTCATGATTTACTGGTTTGGACGATTTCGCCCTCTTTAACCATCTGGGCTCAGGGTCTTAACGACTTGAGAGACAGTTCGAGCTTAGCTATTTTTGGGTTGGGCTAGTTCATGGTTTGAAATCAGCTCTTGCATAAGTCTTACCTGTAAGTATGAATTTTTAAATTTTTATAATCGAAATTTGTCATATGTTATTTTAAAACTATCTTATACTTATATCTTATAAATTTTACAGGCTATAGAGTCCCTTGTGGATCTATAATTTTTTTGTTTCCCTTATGAATTCGACATGGCTTATATAACTCTTATGTATAAGCTAGTTAGAGACATAACTTTTTAAGGATGAAAAAAATGTAATGGTACTATTAATTTTATCTAATTATTATTATAAGATGAATATATAATACTTTTAAACTCGTATTTTTATACATCAAAGTATGGGTTCAAGATAAGTATAGAATATCCTAACTTCATTCCCGTACCTTACTTTGTACGAGTAAATTCCAAGAAATTACTTAACCAGAACTTATCCTATAACCTTAAATACCTATGTAGAACTTAACTTGATGAAGCAAGGTTCGATGAGCGTCTTGTATGAAATAATTACTTGCTTATCCTTGGTAAGTATGAACATTATTAATATATTATATATAATTATGTATATAATTAAAATGATTAGAATTACTTATACAACATAGTTACAGATATAATATTATGTTCAACCTAAAAAATACAATCATATATACCTTATATGCTAATAACATTGAACACTTAATTTGATCAATATGAAAACACATAATTTTATGAAATAATTACAGTACATATTTATACAACTACATATTATGTTTTAAATGTACAACAAATATGCAATTATATGACATTTACGAAAGAAATAACTACTTTGATAATTGCATCTATGCCATGGAATTCAATCTAGTGAATATTTATTGGTAGGCATCTTCTTTTTTGTATGAAATTGGAAAGTTTTTAATTATTGAAATCTTGGAAGGATCTAACTAGAAAATCCTTTAAATTAATTTGTATAAATTAAGATCATAAATGAATCGAGCTGAGGTGATATAATATAAATTTTGAATTTAAACTTTGCTTAAAATCTCAAAACTTAAATTAAACTCGAATACGATTGAGTTTAGAATTTTAAGTTAAACTTAATTTGAAGTGATACTCAATAAGTTAGGATTCAACTCGGCTCATCTAAGTTTGATTTATGTATATATATATATATTTTTCTTCTAATTATAATAATATTTATATCCAAACTTCAACTAAATTAAATTAATATTTATACTAAATTCGAGTTCGATTATACTTGTAAGCATAAACATTATGAAGTTTGAATTCGACTTGATACTAATACTCAAGCGGTTCGAGTTTAAGCTCGACTACTTGGAGTTAAATCAAATCAATATTCAACTAAAATCAAATGACCAGTTAATAGTTTGATTTATTTGTATATAAACTATTTTAGAAAAAAAGAAAAATTTGGAAAATATGGATGAAGTTCCATTTGATATGAGTAATTACTCTATTATTCACCGAAAAATAATAACCAAATTTATATGAATCTTCATTACTAAAGGGCGCAAATCAAGTGAACCTAGTGTTCTGGGAAAAAAAAAAGAGAGAGAGAGAGAGAACCTAGTGAAGCCCTTAATCTTAATAATAATAATTAAAAAAAAAAACCCTTCTTAGCCGTTACCGTTACAGTAAATACAAAAGGAAAATACGACCGTTACAAAACTGCGAATTCAAATTTCTTTGTTACACCAGAGGCAATACAAGAGAGCTCGCATGCCCAAATTCAAACCCTTAGGCCATAACATCAAAAGATAAACACCAGAGACAGCATAAGCAAGAGGAGATGCTTATCACAGAAGAGTATATGCAAGAGCTCAGATCTAAAGCAACTGAGTTTTTCCTAAGAGAGCAATGGAATGAGTCCTTACAAGCCTATTCTCAATTTATCAATCTATGCCAACACCAAATCTCCAATACCCACCAAATTCTAGACCCAGATTATGCCCTCAAGACCCAAAAGTCCCTCTGTTTGGCCTTCTCCAACCGTGCCGAGGTACGGTTTAGAATGAGGGATTTTGACGAAGCATTGAAGGATTGCGATGAAGCACTCAAGATTGGGGGCACCCATTTCAAAACGTTGATGTGCAAAGGTAAGATCTTGCTTGGTCTAAGTAAGTATTCCATGGCTTTGGAGTGTTTCAAAGCTGCTTCACTTGATCCTCAAGCAAGTGAGAATTCCGAAACACTGAATAATCTTTTAGATAAAACCAAGAAGCTTGAGTATCAGTCCAGAGCTGGTGCTTTTGATATTTCAGACTGGGTGCTGAATAAGTTCCGTGGGGAGTCTCCAGATCTTGCGGAATATGTCGGGCCAGTGCAGATTAGGAAATCATGTCTTAGGGGGCGTGGTATGTTCGCTACAAAGAACATTGATGCCGGGACAATTTTGATGGTCACTAAGGCAATTGCAATAGAAAGAGGGATTGTGCAAGCTGAGGAATTGGGAGAGAATAAGCAGTTGGTTATGTGGAAGAACTTCGTTGATAAGGTGAAAGATTTTGCATTAAAATGTAAAAGAATCAATCACTTGATTAGTAGCTTGTCTTCTGGTGAAAATGAGGAAGTTCTAGAAGTTCCTGATATCGGTATTTTTAGGTCAGAGATGGATGAGACGAGCTTCTCAAATGACAAGCTTGACATGAACAAGATTTTAAGCATATTGGATGTCAATTCATTGGTAGAAGATGCGGTATCAGCTAAAGTATTAGGGAGGAATAGAGATTATTATGGTGTTGGATTATGGATACTTGCTTCTTTTATCAACCACTCATGTTGTCCTAATTCAAGACGTCTGCATCTGGGGAATCATTTGATAGTCCACGCTTCGAGGGATGTGAAGGCAGGTGAGGAAATCACATTTGCATATTTCGATGTGCTCAAGCCAGTAGACAAACGGAGAGAATTATCATCAGCGTGGGGGTTTCATTGTGCTTGCAAGAGGTGCAAGTTTGAGGAAATAATGCTATTGAATCACGAATTGAAAGATCTTGAGGTGTGTATTGAAGTAGGGATGGATACGGGATGTGGTGTTTATAGGTTAGAAGAAGTTATGAAGAGAGGGGCAGTGAGGGGAAAGGATAAGGGTTTTCTGAGGGCTTCATTTTGGAGTGCATATTCTGAGACTTATCGGTCAGAAAAATTGTTAAGGAGATGGGAACGGCGAATCCCGACAGTGGAAGTTGTGGTCGATAGTATGGTGGATGTTGGTGGGAGTGATGAGAGAGTGTTGAAGATTGTTGTGGAGCAATTGAAGAGAAAAGGAGGTAATGGCATCTTAGAGATGGATAGAGTGTTCAAACTGGGAAGGGGATTGTATGGTAAAGTGGTGAAAAAACAAGCATTAAAGACCCTCCTTGAGATTTAGGCTCAAAAGAAGAGCTAGCAAGTTAGCTCTTAGCAATAAGAGTTCCAACCTTTCCCAAGAATTTATTCCTTGCACTTCGGCAGAAATTTGTTCAAGTCACTTTGATCGATAGCGTTACAGTTTTAAATTTCCTTGAAGAAAATTTCTTTGTTGATTGGTCTAGTGATTCTTGCTTGCTTCTAGCTACTTCATTTGCTCTAGAGTAGCTAAATAATGTTAATTTAAGGTTTTACCATTTCTTTGATTATATGTGTCTGTTGACTTTAGACATTTTTGTCTAGAGAAATTTATTTAGTGAGATTTGTAAACCAAAAGTAGCATGATAATCACTGATATGTAAAATCCAAGTAAAAGTAGCTATAAGAAATTGATAACTAGATGGAATTCAATTACTCTATTGTTTGAATCTATTGGATTAAGAAAGAATGGCACACTCAGCCAATTATCTCCATGATAAGCCCAAATGCATTTATCTAGGTTTAGATGGCATATAAAAGGAACGGCAAATATTTTGGATAAATTTAAATGCTCTTTAGTGGATATTTTGAAATTAGTTCCACAATCTGTGTCAATTGTTTGATCATATAATATTTCACAAAGAATGACATTGGTGCACTCCTCACCTAGCAGGATGGTGCACCCCATATAATTGTTTGATTATATGGGGTTACTTGGATGTAGAATTTGAGCAATTTCTCAATGTGCCCCTTCAGCATGATGGCCTTGATTCTTAAAAAAAAGAAACAAAAAGAAAAAGGAGGTTTTGCTGTGTTAATGTCCAGTAATTTGTTATGAAGGAGTTTGAGATTGTCTATAGCATGAAATTTAATCTAACGAAACTTTAATATTATGAAGCAAACAAACAGAAGCACCTACAATAGTCATCACTTAGTGATTGCTGTTTCGGGCCAAAATCTCATTTTCCATGTATTGCTTTGGGTTTATCAATCATCATGGAGATCACTTGGTGATCTTGGCTGTTTGGTGCCAAGCAAATATATTAGATGAAGAAATTCTTGAATGAACTTTGAAAGGTTTTGATGTCCAAAAAACTTGAAGGGTTTGAGAGAATAGACTTGTGTGGCATAAGGAGCACGGTAGTTACCCCAAGTGATATTTTCTCTACATGCACTGACTTGAAACAATCATTTAAAGAAATAGTCGAAAGCGGAATGTTGATTGAGAAAATGTTAACATTCAAAGAATAATGATGCATACAGATCACTTAGAGTGCAGCTGGACAATTCCTATGATAATAAACAATGAGAAATTTAGATACATATTCCCTTTTGATATTGCCTAATTTATAGCACACCAACGCGTTTGGAATGATAAAGTTATGGTTCATCAGCTTTGCTCTTACAAAATTGTAGTGAAGCGTGCCGTTTTAGCCTAGTTCAGGGTAATTTAGGTTAAGAGTGCCAAAGGTGTGAATAATATTTTATAATTCCAACAATAGTGGTCATGCAAAGAGTTCTTTAGAAGGTGAGAAATTTGGCTGTGGTCATTATAAGAAACAATTGATCCAAGCCTTCACTTTCTTGTTCATATAGGATGGAAAGTTCTTCTCAGCCCTCATTTTTGTCTTCCTCCGAAGCTTACAAAGGAGGATTAATCCTTGCTTGCACCTTTTTGTTGTGGATATTCATCCATAGATGGAACCAAAGGAACAAAATCGGTCCTAAGACATGGCCACTTGTAGGTGCTGCCATTGAACAACTCCTGAACTATGAAAGGATGCACGATTGGCTTGTCGGTTACCTTTCTAAGTCCAGGACTGTTGTTGTCCCAATGCCATTCACAACATACACGTACATTGCCGATCCTGTGAATGTAGAGCATGTTCTGAAAGCAAATTTTGCAAATTACCCCAAGGTGACTCTACATGCATTAGAGTTCTGTTTTCTATAATATCTTCCATAACGAGTTTGTTGCTTTATATGCATCAAGGAAAATTAAATTGAAAGACAGTGAAAATGTAAGAGTAAATTGCTATTTTTCATGATCTGTGCTTGACACAAGTTAATCTTACGGTTTTTTTTTTTTTTTTCTTCCAGTCGGTATAGGAAACTGTTGAATGTATTTATAAGCGTAAAAATACCCTATGTTTATTCTTTAGGTTAAAATGTTAATCATCCAAAAACTATTGGTAAGATGAGGATAGATCTCTTAAACTCGCAAATCATCCATTCACCTCCCTATAACATTTGAAACATGTACTTATATTCCAAAACATAGCAAAGCCTTGAAATTGTTTCTACACCAAAGCATCGAAAGCACGAGTAAATTGCTATTTTTCAAAAGTCATGAGTAGATGGAGTTCAGGGGGTCTATCTATGAAGTGTATTTGCAATTGTCCCTTGTAGTTAGGTGTACTTAACCGTAAGATATATAATGCTAAATTGTCAAGTAATCTCTGTAGGGTAAAGTGTATCACTCATATATGGAAGTGCTTCTCGGAGATGGGATTTTCAATGTGGATGGTGAAGCATGGAGGAAACAGAGGAAGACCGCGAGCTTTGAATTTGCATCCAAAAATCTTCGTGATTTCAGCACCGTCGTCTTCAGAGAGTATAGCCAGAAGCTCTCTTCTATGCTTACTGAAGCCTCATTTCACAAAAAAGAAGTGGACATGCAGGTATCTAACTCACAGAAAAAAAAAAAAAAATGGTTCAATAGTGATGTTTCTTACCCACTCCTAATGAGTCTAGGAACTTCTTCTTCAGGATCTCTTGATGAGGATGACTTTAGATTCCATATGCAAAGTGGGATTTGGTGTAGAAATCGGAACATTAGCTCCAAATCTACCAGATAATAGCTTTGCTCGTGCTTTCGATGCTGCAAACATCATTGTGACCCTGCGTTTCATCGATCCTCTATGGAAAATAAAGAAACTCCTGAATGTTGGTTCCGAAGCATTACTTGATAAGAGCATTAAAATTATCGATGGTTTTACTTATTCCGTCATCAAAAGAAGGAAATCAGAACTAGAAGAAGTTCAGAAATCTCACAAGAACGAAAAGGTAACCAGAATTCCCAAGCTAATTTCATTCTCCAGATGGACTTCTTGATATACTTCAACAAGAAAACGATAAAAACTCAGTCTCTTGAAGCGGCTTACATTGTGAACCTGCAGATCAAGCATGATATACTGTCAAGATTCATCGAGTTAGGGGATGATCCCGATAGCAATTTAACTGACAAAAGCCTAAGGGATGTTGTTTTGAACTTTGTGATTGCTGGACGTGACACTACAGCAACAACTCTTTCTTGGGCAGTATACATGGTAACGACACATTCAGATGTGGCTAGCAAACTTTACACTGAGCTCAAGGATTTCGAGGAAATTCAAGCAAAGGTCACTTTGCCTCCATGTGACATCAATGACCCTGAATCATTTAGCCACCGGATAGCAATATTTGCAGAGCTCTTGACATATGATTCCTTGGCAAAACTGTACTATTTGCATGCTGTGATCACCGAAACGCTTCGTCTGTATCCTGCTGTTCCACAGGTCAGCATCTTTCTATGGTTTCTTGAGACAGATATGCTACAAGTAATCTATAAAACAGCCAAGATTCATTCCCACGTGTTAGAATATTAGTGGTATTTGCTCATCATTCATCCATACATGTGGTATACTAGTACGAATGAAATCTATTTCCTATTGAAATAGGATCCTAAAGGTGTCCTGGAGGATGATGTCCTGCCAGATGGAACGAAAGTGAAAGCAGGGGGCATGGTTACTTATGTTCCTTATTCCATGGGCAGAATGGAGTATAACTGGGGCCCTGATGCTGCTCTGTTCAAGCCCGACCGGTGGCTCAAGGACGGAATTTTCCAAAACGCTTCTCCATTCAAGTTCACCGCCTTCCAGGTAGACCTAAACACAGAGATATAACTGGAGATATTTTAGAACATTTCCTTATTTTTTTTTTTGAATCAAGCAGAACTAAACTGAAGATGAAGATCGATTAGGGTTTTTTTTTTGTTCAACAACATTACAAGTTAGGGGATGAGGGATTCGAATCTAGTTCATTCTATTTGAAGTTTAAGGTTCATAGCGTTAGATTATAACAGAATTGGTAGATGTAAGGATTGTTGTTTAATCATTTTTTTTTTATTCCTGAAATCCAGGCTGGACCGCGAATATGTCTTGGCAAGGACTCGGCTTATCTTCAAATGAAAATGGCGCTTGCCATCCTGTGCAGGTTTTACGAATTCAGATTAGTACCGAATCATCGTGTAAAGTACCGAATGATGACCATTCTGTCAATGGAGAACGGATTGAAGGTTACAGTAGCTAGACGTGGTTAAGAATTTCTTACATTAGACCTGATGTTTCTTAAAGTAGAGCTAGAGCAAAGAGGACCTAAGTGGTTTTATCTGTGTCTGCGTAATAAACAGACATCTTCTTGCATTATACAAAAAGGTATAGAAACTTGGATACTTCTAAAAAGTACAGACATCTTCTTGCATTATAAAAGAAAAAAAAAAAAAAAAATAGAAACTTGATAGTTCTTAAAAGTGTGTGATATGCTGCGTTTTTTTTTTTTTTTTTTATCAACTATAGAGAGAGATTTAAATACTAATTTATCTCAATACAAGGTGAGTAGGATGAGGTTAAAAATCTGTTTTTCTTTTTTATTTTTTCCCTAATTTTTTTTTTTGTTTGAAACTACAAAATTAGAGTAGTGCTCAAAAGTCAAATCTTTCTAAAACATTTTTCCTTTTAAAATTCCTTCGAAATCTTAATCCCAATTAAAAAAGCTAGGATTTCATAGTTTTAAGATACATCTAAACGTTTACATATTAGTTAAATTTCATAAAAAATAGTTTACCTATTCTAAATCAGCTAGGTTACACATGATTTATATAGAATGGATAATCATATTCCTTGTATTGAATAGTTCTCCTATGTCGATGCTAAATACGTGAAAAATATGAATATTTATATTATGGTGAATTATAATGAGGGGTAATTAATGTTGGGGAATAAATTTAAATAAGATATCAACATTTCGAAAAATTTAAATAAGAGATCAATATTTTACATAGTAATTCAATTAAGAGATTTGATTATTATAATACTATAATATAATAATTATTCTATAAAATTGTTTAAACTAGTGAAATATTACTTTATTTAAATTTTTTAAAATATTAATTTGAATCACATTATGAGACATGATATCTCAATTGAAATTTTTGAAACGGCCACCACTTATTTAAATTTATCATCGATTGTTGATCCCTTGACTTGTTATATGTTCTAGAACAACAACACTGAAAATCTCTCTAGAAGATTGGAAGTATAATCTTTTTCAGGATTCACCGGGGAAAGAAAAAAAAAAAAAAACCTTTTCCAGGATTGTTGCGTGATGCTTGTCCCTCCATTGTTATTTATTTATTTTGTTATTTCTATTCTCTACGTTATTTATATATTTATTTTTTACTTTTTCTAAAAGAGAAGTTAATGGAAAGTAAAGACCCCCTACACAACGGTATGAGTAATGACTTATAAATGGATCTTTTTCTTTTCCCCTTTTTTCTTCCCTCAAGATCTCATTAATACAATTTCCCCGCTCAGATATCTATAATATATAGTAGTGGGCCAAAAGAACAAACTTCATTTAAACATCATGTTATTTTTCGGGCAAATGATAGTTGAGAGTTGAGAGACAAAATTTGAAAAATTTTAAATAATTTTTTCTTTTTCATAAAATATATCCTCAAACCTAAAAGTATAAATGTTTATCCTTTTAACAAACTCAACATTGATAAGAAATAACTATCAATGTGGATTGAAATTAGGAAAAGATATATTGAAATAAGACTATAAAATAATTTTTTAAAAAAATAAATAAAAAGTAGATGCAAATTTAATATTTCACGAACCAAATTGTTTATAACTAAAAAGTGATTGCAAATAAGATCATATAAAATATGGGTTTTTTCTTTCTTTTTTAGAAAAGAATTCCGATCTAGTATGAAAACCTCATTTGAGTGATCTTAATTATGAAAATAGTCAAGATTCGCTCCTAATTATTGAGTTTTTTGAGAAGTAGTTGGGTGTGTTAGATTTTACCTTTTTCTTAATGTAAAATTCAATTATTTTTATAAACCTTATGAGTTTTGAGCATGGTTGAAAGTCAAATAAGAGAGGGAGTCAATAGATAATTCCTAGAACCTTACATAAATATAAGAACCAAAACTCTAAATAAGATAATCTAACTCTAAATATTAAGTCAAAAACCTTAAACAAAAAGTTAGAAAACCTTAGAGTAAGTTTAATTTTATAATCTTAATTATACGAGTAAAACTCTAAAAACCCTAATACAGAGAAAACCCTAAAATAATAAGGAAGCCTTGACTATTTCCTAAAAATTGTAGAGTATTGAGAAAAACTAAATTAAGTAATGAAAATCATTCGTTAAATATAAGTAAAAACTTTGATTTCCTAAAACCCTAAGTATTAAAAGTGTACATGAACCAATAACTGTAAACGGACTCAAAACCCTAAGTGAACCCTAGAAGTACAAGTGTGGCATGGAAATCTATTTAAATTAAACTAATAAAACGTAACAAGCCATATAATTTCCCTAATTAAGCTTAATATGCTTAGTTAGACTTAATTGAGATTAATCGCCCTAATTCACCATAAACCCTAACCAACCTATATTACATCTTAATTAACAACAAGACAATCATAAGTAATGATAAAAGACAAGAGGATTAGTTAGCGGGATTAAGGACAATTGATCCTTAGGAGATAATAATTTGTCAAAAGAGGTAAAAAAATATATGAAGATATGTGGTACATGTAGGGATCATGTACCATGCTTCGAAAAGGACAAAACCTTGTCCCCCATCCCCCCTGCTCACTCACGTTGGCCACCCTCATCCCACTCTCTCATTTTTCTTTCTTTTTCCTCACCTTCATTCATTTCACAAAAAACATTCTCAAAAACTCACTCCAAAACATACCTTAAATCATCCCATCAGCTAACCTTATACACTTCACTACCAACTACCTTTATGCCACAACCACTCCACCAACCATTAAGCCCTATGCCTCCTTCACTCATTCTCCTAATAGGTCGACACATACAAAAACACACCAACAGATACAAAAGCTCACAGCACAACATACCCAAAGGAGAACTAATGTGCCCAATTATAGTAAGTGACTAAGTCTAATTTCTTCTTATTTTTCCTTAGGATTCATGATAGTTTCTTGCATTTTAGGCTCTTACATTCTTATGTACATGCATATCCTAGTGTTTTAAGATGGTATAATGAAAGTTAAGTTAAGATAATGCACGAACTGGAATTAATGGTTTAGGTAGTAGCCTTAACATGTAGTAGATATTAGTAGTTAATATGTTTTGTTAATAAATCCTTAAGAAAAGTTCAATGATACTTATTTCACAAACATGGCACCACCTTCATGTAAGAGGTCCCAACTTATTTTCATCTCATTTAGTAAAAAAAAAAAAAAAAGAAATCAACTTACATTAAACAAATACATATTTTAAATTAAGGAAATGCACTAAAATGAGGAATAGATGGAAAAGTGTAATAGAGATCTTAAATCAACTTCTTAGCCACTACTTGTAGCTTGCATGAAGGTCTATAAATTTTGATTTATTAACTTAATGACATGATTATTTATTATTAGTATGATTTAGGTAGTGATTAATCAAGTTAAGTATGGTAGTGATGAGTTAATGACTTAAAACTAACTTAGTTACTAATTAAGGGCTTAAGAATAGTGTTAAATGTCTTAGTAACACCAATGACCAGATCTGAAACTTAAGATAAATTGGACCCAACTTAGAGTATAAAGTGAACTTAAGTCTAAAAGGATGAATATAGTTGGGCTTAAGACCCTATAATATAAAATTAGCCCAAAAGAATTAAAATTTAGCTCTAAATAGATGTTACCAGATTTGATATTAAAAATAAAAAGTTCATTATTTAAAATATAAGAGGCCTATTAAGTCCTAAGGCCTATATAAGATACCCCCTATGGCTACCTAATCAACTAAGGCCCTAAACTAAGGAAAAGAGCTTATTTAGGCCCACTAGAGTAATAATAGACCCAAATTAAAGTTACTGAATTTTGGGTAGAAAATTCAATTTAAAAATACTTAAATAAAGATCCAAGAAGTTACATGTAAGGCCTAAGGTCTAAAACTAAGCCTAAATTCCAAAACTAGGCACAAACCCTAAAGTAATAAAAATAATCCTTTGATCAATGACATTAATTGATCCAAATCAAGACCTTACAAGCCCAAACACCTAAAAGGGACCTCACTAAATAAAAAAACATTTGAAAACGATGAAAAATGATTATAAGATCGTTGAAAATGGACTTAAAACAAGATAGTTATGATCAAAATACAAAAACAGTAAAAGTGAAAGTTTTAAGATGGGAGGAGCTAACTTAATGAACTAAACTACAATTGCTTTATAAAGATACCATAATATATCTGAATGGAGAATTGGTTATTGCATTAGTAAGTTAAAATTTGGTGCGTTTGTCATATATATTTAGTTGGTCACTTATGAATCGGAATAATAATTATTCAACTTCAATAAGAACTGGTCATGCATTGCACATTTGCATTAAATATACAAGGCATCAGCACTACAAAGGGAAGTAAGAGATCATGCATATTGGATCTGTGTTTATATTATGTTATTGTTGTATCGTACGACATACTCATATGACAAGTTCTAACTTGACCTTTGGGATTTAATTGGCTTTGGGGAGTGTTACCTTTTATTTAAGACTGAGCTATATTAACTGCTTTGAGTTTATTAAGAGAAGATGATGTACGATCGAACGATAGATATAGGCACATGAGTCCTAACGTGTTTAAATATTTCCCAACCTAAGCAATAATGGGTGTAAAACCGTACTTTATACGGTTGTTAGCAAGCTATGTATGATGTATATATTTCATATGCTTGCTTGCATTGCATATGTGTATTGTTAAGTCTCCTAATTTGGTTTTTATTTTTATGAGATATTTCTTCAACATCAAAACAAATTTTGTTTGAATCAAATTTTCTTGGAGAAAAGTTAGGAATTAGTCGTTTTTATCTATTATAAAGAAGATTGATTCAAGATAAATAGAAGCTATATAAGATTGACAGGTGGAAGAAAAAAAAGAAGAAGATAAGGACTAAAATTCAAAATTTCTCTCATGAACACTATCAAGAAACCGTTAGAAATTCTATCAGAAACTAAGCAAAATTAGTTTTATTATTTCATTGTTATTATATTTGTGCAAAAGTTGTAAAGAGATCTGATTGTATTGTTTCATTTTCTTTGTAAATGTTATTGACATTGTGTTTTGAGTGTGGGAGGATTAGGGAGTTTTTTGAGTCTTGTGTTTAGCTTAGGAAGAAGCTAGTGAGATAAGATAGAAAAAGCGACTGAATATACTTATAATATTTCATTGATTTTTATTTATTGAGAAGTTTAGACAAATAGAATGATACTGATGGGGAGGACTGGGTCCCTAGTGGGGGAGTTAGAAAAGAATAGTAGGCAAAAGATCAAAACTTTATAAATTGATTGCCTCATCTTCTTCCTCTCTACTCTATTTAATTTATGATTTTTATTACTTGTGTTGCACTTAAAGTTAAACAATCAATCTTCAATTACTTGTCATGCCATTTAAGTTATTAAGAGAGGATTTGTTTTAAAAATTGAAAAAGTTTCATTTTTGCAAAAGATATTAATTCACTCTCTCATCTTGATATCTTACATGGGACTTACACGTATTTAAGTAACTTGCTTGAAATTTGTTTATTGATAAGATATGAAGGTTACTCACTAAGCCATTATTGCTTGCCCCCTTATAGTTTATTGTTACGGCTTCACTTATGGCTAAAGCCGGGATGAGCGATACCTAAGGTCAGTATCAAAAGCTTTGAGATGGCCAGAGGGAAGATGAGAGCAAGAGTGGACATTTACGATATGTTTAGACTTTCTAATATTATCTTATATTTTTCTTATGAGTTTATAGTAGTTTAGATTACTAATACTTTATTATGGTTTGTAAAACTTAATTAAAGAGAAATTGTTTACCCTACTCTTTATGATATTTAGTATTATGTGTTGAACCATAATTTTACTTGTTTTGATATTACTTTATGCTAGTCTCTCTAGAGGATGCTAGAGTTATGTTGATGTTTTGCATGGCATGACGAAGGTTCTTGACTAGTAGTGGTGTTAACCTTAGATCTTCTTAGGGTATATGACAATATTGTTATGACCTAGCCACTTCTTGGATTGTGACAACTTATAAATCATTTTTTAATTTAAGAAAAAAAAGTACATATTTAGTATTTTAAGAAAATAAGTTCATATTTATTTAGTTTTAGATTTTAGTCCTTAATTTTTTTCTTTCCGTTCTCATTAGATCTCTAATATTTTTCCAACTAGTAGATTTCATCATTTCAATTAAATTTTTTTACTATCCTTGATTCTGATACGTCCTCAATATTAAATTTAATAAGATACTTATATCAAGTGCATTTAGTTACATAATATAATAAAAATAATATTAAATTAATTAATATAATAACTAATAATAAAATATGAAAAAATTTACGAAAAATTATATGAATCCAAAATTAGAGGCAAAAGAGTAGAGAGCTACTAAGATATGAGATTCTATCCTTACCTTAATCTATAAGGTGTAGTTTTCCAAATTTTAAAATTAGAACCTATCCTGTAGCATACTGGAACCACTTGAAACTTGTATCTTATAATCTTGTAAAACTTATAAATTTTGCCTATTTTCCTATAAACTTCAAATTTATGTGATATACAAAAAGTATAATACTATTTCTTCGTACACAAAACTTATGAAATCTATAACAAAGTCTTTGAAATTAAAAAAAAAAAAATTTTCCTGCCTTTATTATTTCAAATTTATTTGATTTTAGAACTTAGCAAAAGAGAAAAAATAGGGGAATAAGTGTTGTTAGAATCGCGTTGACCATTTCAATTCAACCTAATTTGATTGGGCTACTCTATAAAACTTGTTCGAGTCATTTATTTGAGTGACAATAATTGTAGTTTGATCAATTAACATGATTAGTCCAGCCTAGTTCCTATAAGAACCCATTTGGGTTTTCTATATTAAAATATATTATTTTCTTTTGTATATTTTTGAAAATACATCAATTTAATAAAAAAATAAATATAAATAAAAAAAATAAAATGTAAAAAACTTTCATCTTTTAATTCTTAAGGATGCAAATAATTTTTATTATTTTATATGTAAATATAAATTATATTATAATATTTTTATTAATCTCAGTTCGATCTCAATTTAATCTTATCAATCCTTTCAATACTTAATCTCTTCTCATTTCAGGCAATATTCTGGTTTGGGATTGATAACATTAAAAAAAATAAAAAAAACATAAAGTTAGAGAGAAAAATTGGAAGAATAAAAGAAATAATGAAAAATATAAAGTGAAAGAGGTAACATTAGATTTAACTGTTGAGGTTATTAACTTATGATCCTAGATTGGTTTTTCTTTCTTTTTATTGAAATATTTATTGATTGAAAAATATAATATTATCATTTATTGTCCATTTATTAATACCATTTAATAAATTTTTATATGATGAATTTAGTGTACCTCAAACTATATCCTAGTGTATAAATTTTAAGCAGGTATAAAGTAGGAACGTATCTATGTCCTCATGCTGTATAAGCAGATTCCGAAAAATCTATGTTTAGTGTACCTTGCGTCCTTTAACGACCACCCATGGTGCCCGTCCAATTGAATGGAGCATGGAGTATAGGATATGGATGGATATTATGTACAAAAGACCAATCAATATTAACATATGGAATTCATATTTTTGCTTTACAGGAGCAAGAGAAAGGGTCGGGCCCAGACAGCTAATAAGCCCAAAGCCAACTTCTAACATAAATTTCGTTCGCGTGGCCCTCAGGCAATGGAGCATCTTTTTAGACTCGTAACATGGCAGCAGTGTATGAGTGTTGGTAAAGTGTCACTGTCCTTTTTAATTTTTTATCTTCAAGCTTCCCTTTCACCCTTGATCATCTCCTTCGGCCTTTTCATTTTCAGGTAAAGGAAATCATGCTATACAAATGATGTTAATCGTCTCTTTTCTTGGATATAGCTTTCTTACAAAGTAAAACTTGCAGTTTCAGAGTTCTGGTTTCCAGCACCGATATTCACAATTCTATTTTGACTGCGTTATGTAGAACATGCTTCGGTTTTTGGATTGATGTTCACTTCATGGCTTTCGTTAGCTTTTTGCATATCTGTTGCTTTGTTATTGACTGAAGTCAATAAGTCATTCCTAGGTGTTGTTTAGCAACTTTCAATAAGGTTTAAAAAAAAAAAAAAAAACAGAAAGAAAAAACCTTTCAGTATGGTAAAGGTACGGGCACAGTCGATGGAGCTGTTTAGTCCATTACGATGACTATTAAGTGATGAGGCAATAGAGATATCGATCAGAAGATGGATTAGATGATCCAAACTGCAGAGTAACCTCAATTGTTCGAGGTTTGTGATAATGAGTCACTCTGGGGGGATGTGCTCCCCCCCCTGAATTTTTCCCTGCTAGTGGTCTCAGAATTGCGGTTAAAAACGCTTGAGATCATTTCCATGCAGCTCTTTCAGTCTTAGGCACTCTTACCAGAGACAGAGACAGAGCCAGAGCACTGAAGCCTATAACACAACACACACTTTCTTTAGAGAGCTTGTAGAGAAATAAGTTGTGGACATAAAGTATTTCATTAAAATGTGGAATCTTTATAATTCAAAAGGATATATCTCTGCGTTCTTAAATGAGCGATCGAGATTTGCTCTATGTAAGGGAAACGATTTATCTCCTTAAACCACCATCATAGATGGGTTTACCTAATCTACTTATTCATCACCTATTATGATGCATTGAATCTGGACAATTGCATAAGTAAGTTTGTTAAGATGAGGCTAGGAAAGATGGAGGCTCTGCAATTAGGCCTAGCGTGCCCAAAATGGGATTTCTCAAAAATATGTCTTTAATTCCTTACTCCTGTTATGACATTGCACACGATTGAAAACATCCATTTGCTAGGCGTATGCTGTGGTGTTTCTTGAAGTTCTATGCATGCCTTTTTAGTTGCTTATTTCTTGTTTAGATGTAATTACCTATGTGTTACCATATGTTGGATTATAATGGCCTATATTTCATTTTTCTTGCGTAAATTATTAGTGGAATTTGCCTGGTTTATCAAAATAGTTTTATGATGCATGTCCTCATTTCTACATCTTATTGTCTCCATATGTGCTTATTTGTTATTTACCGAATTAACAAAAGGTTTTTAGCACAAAAATGTAATTTTTGGAAGCATTGGCATTATATCTCAGAAAATTTTTGGAATAACTTATTGGTGTTCCATTGCAGCCACCACTTCATCTCTATATGTCAGAAGCTAAGACAGAGGAGGTAAAGGTACAAGAGCTTGCTGATGATACACCTAATCTCGAAAGTGAAGAGGTTGATGCTAAAATTTCTACTGAAGATCTAAAAGATTTAGATAAACATGAACAAAATCCTATGCCCTCATCCAAGCAGGAGGTATTGAGATGCTGTCTTTTCATTAAGCAAAGGTTACTACCTAATATATGCTCACTGCCGCTGTTGCTGCTGCTGTTGCACTGCAATAGTGAAGTTTGCTCGTTTAACTTGTATATTTGAGCAAGCTTTATCTGAAGGCCACTAAAAGTGCTGTATATAAGAAGTGCCCTTTCCCACTCTATAGTTCTAACTTGATTCTTTTTTGCTCGAATTGCCTCAGCTATTATGGTTTTGTTCTTTCCCCTTGTTTTCTCTACCTCTATTCTTTAGCCAGTAAGGGAAATCATTTCCAAATCAAGGTGATTGATGCACGGACCAGCATGATATTTCATATTTAATATCCATTTGACCTGCATTTGTGTGAAATTCTTCTGTTTTATTTTTGCAGGAGGAGATGATTAAGAAAAAGTATGGAGGCATGTTACCCAAAAAGCAGCCATTAATATCCAAAGTATGTTCTTTATCCTGTTTCTATTCTTGGGCTCATTTACTTCTCGAGCACAATTTGAAATGTATATATTTTCCCCTTTTAGGATCATGAACATGCCTTTTTTGATTCTGCTGATTGGGCATTGGGAAAGGTAATCCTTCTTAGCATTATCAAGTTGACTTTTTAGTGCTATATAAGTTTTTACATGTCTGATTTCTTGAACTCAGCAAGGAGGTCAGAAGCCAAAAGGTCCACTTGAAGCTCTTCGCCCAAAGTTACAGGTATATGATGTTTCATCAAGGAGATTAATTTTTTTAATCATTGAATGGGAAATATTTCCACTCGGTCAAAAGTAGACTGATTTATAATGATTAATGACAAAACTCTTAAGATAGACCATATCCTATAAACCACGTGAGAATGTAGTACCCCTACTCTCTGCATAATATGTGAATATAATACCTGTATCATGTTCTCATATGTGGGTTATAGACCGGGTCTAGGCAAGGAAGTATCATTAATGACTATGCTGGTGTTTATTCCAAGTTTCCACACATGGTTTGGAATTGGTGGACGCTATTTAGATGTAGTCATGTTTAGTAGTGGATAAATCTGAGCATCTTGATTAATTCAAAGAAGCCAGATAAGCCAGTAGATAAGTCAGAAAGAAAAAATTGAAGCCCAAGAAAATTTGCAGTGGTTAATTGGGAAATTAGGAGGAGAGCAGCATGATATATGAACAAATGCTTTTGGATAACTTTGTTCTTTGCTCTCTTCATCAGCCTACTGCACACCAGCAAGCACGTTCAAGGCGCTCTGCATATGCTCCAACAGATGATGGTGAAGGTATGCTTCTCATCATGAGAGTGTTTCTTGGATGACATCTATATATAGAGGTGAAAAAAGTTGTGTCACAGTTCAGTAATAACAAATTTGTTTATTCTTTCTTATGCGTGGTGCAGCTGTATAGCTTCAAGGAGATTTCTGCCTTTCTAGTACTGAAATTTGACAATGCTAAGACCCTATGGCTACTCTTTGAGATTGTTGGTTCCTTTTGTTAGGATAACTGGAATTCGGCAATGCTAAGACTTTTTAGTCACTGTTTGAGATTGCTAGTTCCTTTTGTTAAAACAGTGTCGAGGTTAAGTATGCAAGAAACCAAATCTTTTGATTATTTTTATGTTTGGTGCTGATGTTCAAATTACACTAGCTTGTTCTTGAGTTGCTGCTTCATTCTTCCAGGAGCTGGTGCTCACAATGGCACTCAAGAAGATATGGACTCCGAAATGGAGCATGGCAACAATAATGACGACGGGCCTGCATTTCCAGATGAGCAGAGTAGTGAGCACATACATAGCTAAATGATCCTGCACGACTATTATACTTGGCCTCTTGGTACTACATAAATCAGCCTTTGTATTGTAACTTACCAGTGTATGATGAAGCTTGAACAGAGTAATGCGTATGCTTCTTGAATCTTGGGCAACGTACATGTCTGATGTAAATGTCATTGTCGCGAGAATGTCTGATGTGCAACGCAATGCGGTTCTAGACTCTCTTTTGCTTGAAGTTGTTGCTATGAGATTATCTTTCTCTCCGTCAAGAGTTCATGTGGGATGATGTGGCTCGAGTAGAGGTATAATTGAATCAAGCCGATTTGCAAACTAATCGAGTTTGACTCGAGTTTACTTAAATTCAATTTAGTGATAGTCAAGTCGAATAAACTAAGTCAAGCTTCTATTAGGCTTGCAAGTCTAATCAAATTTGGTATAAGTTTTAATTTATTTTGATTTTTTAAATATAGTGAGTATAAGGTTGTTTAAGAGTTTAAAAGCTAATTGAGTTAAACCGACACTTGCCAAATACATCTTTTAGTTGAGACTTGAACTCAAAATTTAGAGCTTGGTTGAATCTTGAGCACGAGTATAATACTATATTGGTTTGACTCGATTTAATTATAACTTTGAAGTTTGTAGACATGAATGGGATAACAAGGATGAATAAAATCGAGGGATTGTTTTAAGAAAATAGTTTCACTTAGATGACTATAAAGGAAGGCATTTTTGACATCAAGCTGACAGATGATCCAGTTAAAAGAGACTATACAAGAAAGAATAAAACAGATGGTGGCGGGTTTGATGATTGGGCTGAAGGATTTTGTATAGTCTATATCCTCTCATTGTGAATAACCCTAGGCAACAAGATGGGCTTTGTAGCAATCAATCTTTCCCTCAACATTATGCTTAATACGAAATTTCTATGTATTGTCGACAACATTATGGGCAAGATGTTGTGGTATTAGAATCCAAGTTTTATTTTTGAGAAAGGAGTCAAACTCTTCCTTTATTGCAATAGACTGGGCAGGATGGCACAAGGCTTCAGTATGGTGTTTAGGTTCTGAGTAAGTGGTTTGGGTGTTTAGGTTGAGGATGTGTTTGGGTTTATGCATGTCAGATTTGGATCGGGTGATCATGTGATGAGATGATGTAGAGAGTGGTTCTTGTTATGTTGGAGGGGTGGAGTTTTTGAGGCGTTGTCTTTGATAAACTTAAGTAATGGGTAGGTCTGTAGGAGGTAAAGCGTGTGAGGGTAAGAAGGTTGGGAAGGGGGGGAGAAATAGTATGCGGTGAGGAAGAAAGAGAGGAGACTAGAGTAGTAGTGGAAAACTCAGGGCAAGAGGAATTGGAAGTTGAGGATTGTTGTAGATTAAGTATGGCATTACTAGATGGTATTATTGTGTATGTGAGAGATAGAGTATTTGGTTGGGATGTAGTATTGGTCATGGATGTTATAGTAAGAGAGGTGCACAGAAAGATGGATTCATGAAATACCCCATGTCGGTTGATATAGATATGTCCTGATGAGGGATCAAGGCAACGATATCCCTTGTGTTGAGTAGAATACCCAAGAAAAACAAAGGGGAAGGATTTAGGGGATAGTATGTGTAGTGCAATTGGGGTATTGTTTAGATAGTAGAGATAGCCAAAGGTATGTAGATATGCATAATCAGGGGGTTGGGTATGGAGCAATTTGAACAGGGACTTGTGTTCAAAAGTCATAGAAGGCAACTTGTTTATAGTGTAAACTGCTGTGAAAGCAGCATTAACCTAAAAATTAGGAGGCAAGTAAGCATGTAGTCGAATAATGTGAGCAAGTTCAGTTATATGCTGGTATTTTCGTTTAGTGATGCCATTTTATTGTGGCGTATAAGGATACGATAATTGAAGTTTTATGCTAGATTCTGTTAAATATGAAGTAAAGGTACGATTTACATATTCACCACCACCATTGTTAAGAAAAATTTTAATACAAGTAGAAAAGTAATTTTCAACAAGGGACTTAAAGTGTTTAAAATTAGTAAAAACTTCAAATTTACTATGCATAGGAAATATTCATGAATATCAAGTACAGTCATCAATAAAAGGTATATAGTAATGAAATGTTAAATTCGATCGAACTGGCGATTGCCATACATTAGAATTAATGATCTCTAAAGGATGCTAAGCTCGATGAGATGATTGTAAGAACGGAAGACGCGTGGATTTTCCATTGTTGTAGGATTGATAATGACTAGATGATGGAGAAGTAGACTTGATTGTAAGATGCTAACTATGAACAAGTTGATGGAGGACTTCATGATGGGGATGATACAGTCGTAAGTGCTAGGCTTCCTTAGAGATAGCAAATGCGATAAGTGACCAAGGAGGACTGATAACAAATAAGTGGACCAGATAAATTGGACTCTTAGTATGTTGGTGGAAGAGTAGTTGACTTTGTGGTTGAGTCCTGACATACAGAAAGAAGAGTTGTCAAATTTGATAGTGTAGTGGTTATCATGATATAGTTTAAGGATAGACAGAAGATTGTATGTAAGAGACGTAACATAGATGGCCTTTTTAAGGTGAAGGGGTGACTCTTGAGTATGAATAGTAAGATCACTAGTGTAAGCAATAATCATAGATGTACCATTACCAACAGTTACTTGATCAAAATTAGTATATAGTCAAATTTGAGAGCATACCTACATCAAGGGTCATGTAGTGCGTTGGTCATGTAGTGCATTGTACCAAAGTCTGGATATTAAATAGCTTTGTTAGTTTTGCCAACAAATAGAGCAATATAAAATTTTGGAACATCAGAGTAGGCACCATTGAATCGATGAGAGCACTAAAGGGCTAAGTGACCAAGCTATTCACATATCTAACAAATAAAAGAAAAATAAGAGAATGAGCTAGAAGAGGAGGCAAGAGAGGTAAGCTAGTGAGGCATGCAAATAGGAGGTTACTATGAGGAGACAAGTTGCTGAGACTAGCAATGATCAACACGAGAGTCATATAAAGAACGACCATGCCCCCCCTAATTCCAAACCTATGATAACCACATCCATGGCCCTTAGAAGGAGTTATGGTGGTTGGAGTGTGAACAGCTGTGGGGACAGTAGTGGATGATTCATCAATGGATTGAGATTTGAGCCATTGTTCCTGAGTTATCAATTTTGCTCGAATACGATCAAGGGTTAAGGCAATATGCATATGTGTTAGAGTTGTAACCAGTGTGTCATAGTCCCTTAGGAGACCACATAAGGCATGAGAGATGAAGTTAGTAGAGTTGAGAGATCGACCAATAGAAGAAAGTTGATGGGTAATAGACTTCAGCTCACAAAGATACTTAGCTATGGTATTGTTGTTCATGCAAAGAGAGAGTTGACGTTGCTTTAGTTTCATTTCTCTCGCTATGGAATTATATAAAAATTGTTGATGTAGTGTAGTCTAAATTTCATAGGTGGGCAATATGTCATGAACCTTAAAGAGAATATCAGTTGAGATAATGGTAAGGAGCAAAGCACGTACAGAGTGGTTCGTGCAAAGCCAAGTAGCATATACAGGGTTGACAATGGGTGGAGTGTTAGGAGTTAGAGTAATGTGGGTTAAGGGTGCCAAAGTAGTGTTGTTGACATAACGGTAAAGATTTGAGGAGATGAGAAAGGATATCATAAGGGAGAGTCAAAATTGATAGTCGTTTGCAGTCAGTTTAATAGGAACAACAATGATAATATTGGTGGACGGAGAGACAGTGTAAGGATTGTGGTCGAGTAATTATGTATGTGGTGGGAATTGTAGAGAGAAGGATAGGTGTTTAAATGAGATAGAGGAATAGGGATAGGTGGAAGAGTAAAGGTTTGTGGTGATACGGTAAAAGGTAGTGGAGGATGGGGGGTGGCATTGTGGGTAGGGTGAGTGGGGAAGGAGGTGAGGGGATGGGAGAGGAGTAGAGGTGCATAAACGGTTGTGGTTGAAGCATGGGGAGGTAATAATGGCTATAATAGGGAAGTGAGGAGAGACGATGGTAGAAGAGGCCAGTCAGATATGGTAGGGATAACGAGTGGTGATGATGGTAGAGTTGTGGCGATAGGCATAACGGAGGTGGTTGTGGCAAATGATGATTTGAGAATGGTTGGATTGAGTACGATAGGTCGATAGGAGGTGGGTGTGGTAAACGATGATTTGGTTGACATAGCTACTGTTGGTGATCGAAGAGAAGATGATCGACAGGAAGAATGAATGATGGCAAGAAAAAGAAAGTTAATTTGGGTTTTGTATCTTTATGTATTTAGGCTCTAATAACATGTATATGTATTGAAGAGATATAATGTATTCCCTGTAAAATAATGTAATACAAGATGTGTATTTATATATTGAGATGTTACTATAACCTTAATATACAATGAGAAATTACTATTTTATCCTTGAAATACAAAAATACATTATGTACAGTAATAGACTCAAGGATGTATGTATATGGTGTACTTAATATCCCTTTGGGACGTTGGAGGCATAAGCTTAATGCAAGAAGAGAATCGCATTTGCGAGGAACCTCATGAACAATCAAGATGCAAGATAGGATGTCATGTCAGTTATGATGTATCGTCCCTTCCCAATTGGGGGACTCTTCTGTAAGCATTCATGAATCAGTATTAATTCAATGTAGTGATGATATTATAAGCCAATGAGTTGATTGTTGGAAAACTACTAAGGTTAGCATAAGATTAAGTAGGATATTGTTGTAAATGACTCATTAGATTGTTGATGAAAAGTAAAAATTCTTCTGTTGAGCATAATTATTTTTATTAGTTGCACAGTAGATTTATCATGTATAACTTATAACATACTCTTTGCATATTGAGGAAGTGCAAGAAATACCAGGAAGATCGCCATTCATCATACAAATTCAATTATAATTCTAAGTATTGATATCGGATGATATTTCGTAACATATCTAGTGACAATAAATTCGGCAATCTGAAATGGAAATCCACCTTAATATATCTAATACCCATCATAAAACCTGTTTGATTATATGCCGGTTCCAATAGGTTTGGTGGAAAATAAAAAATGCAAATATCAAATCACGAAAATATTTTTAGCTTAGGTAAGACCGAAGACCATCCTGCCACCGTCGACGATAAGGGATTAGACTTTGTCTTTTCATGATTCCTTTCTTGTCCCTTTGGAAAACGTTTCTTTAGCAAGTAATCTCTTTATTTATGATATTTTACTTTTCAACCCTTACAAATTAGATTGAAAAACCAGTCACTTTTGGTAAGCAAATTTTGGATGAAACCGTGTTTCCATACTTTTTTTTTTTTCATTTTACATGCTTATATTTTATTATTTACACTCAAATAGCCCGTGTTATGTAAAATCGAAAAAAAAAAAAAAACCTAATATCTTTTAGCATCTTTTAACATTGAAGAACAAAATGACAGAGTAAAACCAATTGAAGCAAAAAAAAGAACAATGGAATTCCACTATAGATACGTCCAAGAATTTAAGGGAAAAAAGAGTATAACATGGTGCAACTTTGTGTAAATAGTTATTCCTTCCAAAAAAATAACATTTAAGAACCAATAAATGATATAATGTGTTTGTCTTAATTCATTCAGACCTACAACTTTATGTTCATTCTTTGAAAATTTCCACTCACCCAACCCTAATTTTAGGAGTACAAGTATTTGATGTACATGCTTTAAAAGGACCAAATCATGTAATTCTTTTTTCTTTTTTCTTTTTTTCTCTTCCAAAGCCTCTTTTATGTGGTTATCTTATTTTATTTTAAAAAATTTTTAATTTTTTACAATTACGCAATTGTCTAACAAACATCATTTCTTAGTCGAAAACTTATCAAAGAGTCAAAGTTAAAAGCTAAAATTTTAAGAGGATCTAAACTGCATTAAGTTTGATAGAACTCTGATTTCTACAGAAAAAAAAAGAATTAATTTGAAAAACCTTAATCATGAAGAAAATACCAATTTTCAGGAAAACATATTACCCTAATTTTTATATAGTTAACTTTAATGGAAAATTTCAAATAACTCTATAAGTCTTTACCTTGGTGCTGGTATATACTTAAACTTTCAAATATTATAAATAATCTTCTTAAATTTTAAGAAATTGGCAACATAAATTATGTTTGTTTTTTCAACTAAAAAATTTACCAAGATCAAAGTTCAAAAAGATTGTATGGTATGTTTGATAAATTCAATAGGGTGTTTCTACGTCAAGGTGAAAACTTAAAGGTTTATATGCAAGCTTTGTGTTATTTCTCAATTCATCGAAATTTAAGAGATTATTTGTAATATGTAAAAGTTTAGTTGTAAGACTATATGGATCTTGAAGTTTGTGGAGTTATTTCCAATACGTGAAAGTACAATCATATGATCATATTAAGTTTAAAGTTTAGGAGATTATTTATTTTTTTTTAAAAAAAAACAAAACTCGTAGATTTTAGAAATTCGAGATTTGAGTTTCAAAACCTTGAAAACTAAAAGAAAAACACTAATAAACTCCAACGACTCAAGATAAACTAATCTACTAACTTGGGTAATCGTAAATCTTTGTTTATTTATGGTAAGATAAATTTGGGGAGAGAGAGAACTTTGGTTTCATGCAAATTTTTTTTTTTTTTTTTTTTTTCTGTTTTCCTATTTGAATAATAAATAGATTTAAAAAAAAAAAAAAAAACTACAAGTTGGGACGGAGCACGCAAGAATATTCCTCAAGAGAAGGACACAGAAAATCAACAAGCACCTACTATCAAGAACGGTCATTACCCTTAATGGTTAAGCATAACAACGGAAAAAACGAACATGAACACAATCCCCCTTAACCTTAATAATTACCGTTGTCCCTCCATTTCCATTACACCCAAACTACTACTGTCTGATCCGAAACCCACAGTAACCTCAGTAGCCGTGGAATCTACTTCTTCTTTCTCCTTACCTGAGAAACTTGTCGGTAAGTGTAAGCATAGACAGACCTTAATTAGTAAACATCCGTGCTTGGGCAACTCCTGCTGCTGCAACAGAAGGCTTTTCTTGGAATCCATGGCTTTTACGGCACTATGCTCCTCTAATGACCCTTCTAATGCTACTGACATCTCTCCGGATGACGCTACGGTTTGTGTATACTATAATAACCATCTATGATGTTCAGTAGATACTAGGAATGCTTCACGAGGAGTAATATGTTGTTCCCGTAATTGCTTAGTGGTAGATATAGCAAGAAGATTTTGTAACCACTCGTGTGATAGTTTTTTCTAATGTCGTGGACCCATGTGTTAAATTGGGATATGTTGCTTTTTTTTTACTTCCTGCTTTGGTCATGTTGGATCAATTTTTAGGTGCAAGACATGTTCTATTTGTAATGGTAGCTGTTGTCAATGGGAAAGTTCAGTTCATCATCTCAACTTGAAAATTCCCAATGCATTAACTCCAACAGCAATGGCCATCTCATCGGTTAGATGATGGACCGAATTATCCTTTCATTGGGAGCATTAAAATCCCTAATATGTTACCTGTTTTACTGTTGTAATATATAGTATTTGTGACATAGGAATACATTTATGAAGTAATGGCAGCTAAATATTGGAAAATAAGATTTTTAAGAATTTGTGTGATCTGTCTGTTCACAGGCAATGTTAAACAAAATTCACCCTCCACGACCACGGTGGTACGAGGAACTTTATGCGTGGAGTCTTGATAAAATAACGAAATCCTATGAAGCAGAGGTTTGTGCCCGTTTATATTGGATTGGTGTTAGCAATATCTGATGGAATTTTAGACGGCAATTAGAGAATGTACAAAATGATAGTTGTTTTTGTGTGTAATTCTTTGCTAAGGTTGCCAAATACAAGTCACAACTCTTCGATAACTTGAAAGGCACTGCTAAGGAGATTCTGGAGATTGGGATTGGGACAGGGCCTAATCTCAAATATTACGCAAATGGAGAGGATATGCGCATTATTGGCACAGATCCCAGCAGAACAATGGAGAAATATGCCCGGTCTGCAGCAGAGACAGCTGGTTTACCTCTCGAGAAGTTTCAATTTTTGCAAGCAGTATGTGTGTTAATCCTAATTAATAATCTCGTTCTTTCTGCACTAAATTTGCCTGTGCTTTTCAGTAATATGTAGTTTCATAATCATGGATTATAGTGTATTGGGCTTGAGTTGAATCACTGAAAAGCAATTTGATTAGAGAAGGGGAATACCGCGACCTCTATTACTTTGTAAAAGGCAGATGAATATGACCTGATTTTCTCCCTAATGATTTCTTAAAGCATGGGTCTGTAGTATGAAGCACCATTTGCCTATTGTGAAGGAAGAGTATTTCTTTTGATAATTAAGGGAAAACCAGGGCTTTCTTCTTTTTCTGAAGTTGATTCTATCAGGTTGGAGAATCTCTCCCTGTAAGTGATGCTTCCGTTGATGCTGTTGTGGGAACACTTGTTTTATGCTCTGTCAGTGATGTCGACCTTGCACTAAAAGGTGATGCTTTGTGAACCTTTGAATACTTCATTTTACGTCCATTATCACCTATTTAGCTTTTGTCATTTCATTTGAGCCTCCTCATTGATATCATAATTAGAGAGGATTAATCTAGATCTTGCTCTTCCCCATGATTCTAGTTCGTGTTTTTCTTTTTACTACAAGTGGAAAAAAAGTTCCTGAAAATTTTAAAGTATGTTAAGGATGTCCTTGTGCTTTTGGCCATTAACAAGTCAATGCTCTCCTTAAAATGTACTAATCTATTCTCTTTCAGAGTTTATTGCTGAAACAACAATTTAACCGGTCTATTCAGTGCAATAGATTTTTCTAACCAGCCATAAGAATGGCTGACTGAATAGTAGTGATGTGAAGATGAACGACTTCTAGAATTCATGAAAAGCGATTTCATTTCCCTGAGTTGGATTCTTAATATTTTGAGAGCCTTTAGTTCAATCGTTCTTATGTTCATCTTTATGCCTAAGATGCATCTATTATACGTATGCGTATCACTTGTAGTGGTTTGATTAATTAATCCATAACCTTTTTGTGCTTTCTAGAGGTGATGCGAGTGCTTAAGCCAGGTGGTTGTTACATATTCGTGGAACATGTGGCTGCAAAAGGTAGCAGGCTGATCCCATAATGGGAAGATTTTAGAACTGATACAAGACTAACACAATGTCCTTAATTGTGGTTTCTCTCGTCAATGCAATGAACAGATGGAACATTCTTGAAGTTTGTGCAGAAGATCCTTAATCCTTTGCAACAGGCTGTTGCTGATGGATGTCACCTCACTAGAGAAACCGGGAAGAATATAGGCGAAGCCGGATTTTCAGATGTCAACATTAACACCACTTTCTTGTCATCTGCTGCGCTTGTAAACCCTTTTATTTATGGAATAGCCCGCAAGTAGCACAAGTGAGTGTGCCTGGATCTGTTGCACAGCAAAGGAAGCAATTGCTGTCGACAAATATCAGTTTGCAGCAGTGATATTCACCGGAACAGCTCCAAAGTGCAAAATCAGGTTAAGATTGCTATAAGCTCATGGTTCAGCATTCTTGTGTACTATATGAATAAGCCGTAGTTCTTTTTGTCAAGTTACTGGGTCCTATCATTGGGAAAAGTTATTCAGTGATTAAGAAGTAGAGTAATGTACGTTGGTGCTGTCAAACTGTAAAGCCAAACTTTGATGCATATGTCCTATAGTTTTGGGCATAGCATAACTGAAGGAAAACAACGACAGTAACAGTAACTAAATCATGCAAGAGTCCCATCTATTGAAAGATGACAGTGTTCAAAACAACAAGCGAGACAAGAACCAACGGGATATAAATATCTAAAACAAAGCTTAAATGCAAATCAAGAACTGATGTTGACAATGTTGAGGGTAAATTGGGATGTGGACTTTAAGCGCATGAAATAAAATGGATTTGACCCCTTGATTTAATGTAATAGAGTCTAGAAAATTAAGTCCATGAAATCAAGATGATTAAGGAAGATGTGGTACATCAAGTTTAAAGTAGGCCCGTTGTATCGACTTGTCCAATCCAATCTTACTAAATTAGTAACAGTAATTTCAACTAGCTAAAGAGATTACAACTACTACTATTTGTGCTACAAAATCATCACTAAGCTATCTGTTAACTCACCAATGAGAAATGGTACTCTTAAATTCTGCCACGTGTGTAATAAATAGTAAATAACAAGTCTTCACTCCCTAGATCTTTTGGTTCTCTAGAAGCCTTCCTTAGATCCTTTTTAGTTGTTTTTTTACTTATACTAAGATGTGTCAATTGATGATCCCCCCTGCACTATAATTTACAGAACTTAAACAGTCCTACCTTGACTCGATTTTTCTACCCGCACTTCAGTGTAATTCTTTGACATATTACTTTGCCAAAGTCTATGTGTCTTAGGATGTACTTTGTAGAGGGCTAAATCTGACTTATGGACTTTAAGCCTAACAATAACATGGATTTGACTTTTTGGGCTAAGGTGATAGAATCTAAAGAGTTAAGCCCATAAGAATTTAGGATGATCAAGAAAGATTTGGTATGATAAGCTTAGAGTAGGACTTATTGGATCGATCCACTTGATTCAACCTTTCTTATTTTGGCTTATACTAAAAGATAATAAGGCTTTTTCTTTAGGTCTAAACCTATAGAAAAAGCTTATTTGATACCCATACATAAAAGGCTTTAATCCTAACCATTAATCACTGTTATGATTCAACAGATCGAATCCATTTATTATCCATTCATTTCTTCATTTAGATAGAAGACAAATTCTTACTAATACTTTTATTTTACTGGAATCTTGTCTTAAAGATTAAATACTTGAACACCATAAAAACACTACCTTGTCGTTCATTAATCGTGAAATTTGATATCATTGCACCCCTCCACTTGTCACCTAATGTGTTAGAGCCTATCAAGACTGCTTACTTTTCCTACCTATCTTAACTCACTTGATCATCTTATACATGCAAGTTAAATAATTTCCTTAGTCACGTGTAGCGCCATTTATTAGGTAGTACGTACGTGACCTCTTCCGGTTCGAACCCCACACATACTTTTATCCACAAACAAAGTTGTAATGTTATTTTATGTTGAGGGATTTATTAATTTTTGCTGCATATTTTATTTCCGTAATATATACTTTAAAATTATTATTCCATTTCCAATGATTCTTAATTTTTCGCAATTTTAATAAGGAAAAATTGCAAAAGCAAGATCTAGAATTGAAAGAAAAAACTAGAAATTCGGATTGTTTGTGTTTATCAACAGGTATGTGTTTAGAGCATTATATTAAAATGCTAAACAACTCTTATTTTTAAGTTGCTCTCGTTTCTAAATAACTCTCCACTATATCAATAATTATTCCACTAAAGTTATTTAGTAATCTTTCAAATATTACTTTTCAAACCAATGGATTTTGAAAATAGGATGCTTGATATGAGAGTAAACATCAATGCTTATTTTCATACCTAATGGAGTTAAGCACCCTACAATGCATGTGCTTTATCAATAAAGTTGGAATGTTTAACACAAGAATATATAACAAGCAAACCTAATTAATATGACCTCATGATATTAACCCCCTTTTCTCTCAATTAGGCAATCAACAAAAATCTAGGTAAAGATCGAGTCTGAGTATATTTAATCTCGAAGTTTCGACGTATTCTAAACTGATTTACTGAAATGCGTCTCGATAATTAGAGTTTTGTTATCTAATATTTAAGAAATATTACATTTTTTTAATTGCTAATAATAGAATATCGAGTCTAATTTATTCCGTTAATAAATCATTATTCATTAGATTATAAAACTACAAACATGCTATCTTTATTTAATTGAAAATAAATCATTAGAAAAATGCCAAATTGCTAATTCAGACCTCTAGAAGAAGATACGTTTGGGCACAAGTAAGATGATTTCTATGCGGTCCAATGAGGACGATGTGATGGTGGATAAGAAGTCCTGATAAGTTATGATTATGCAATTGACTGCCTCTTTCAACTCTCTCACCATCATGAATGGTAGGCGGATTAGGATCGACATGTTTCTTTGATTAATTACGTTTAATGTTTCTTAGCCTTTTAATTATGACATTTAACTGCCCTTTTGCTGGAAACTAGTTCAAGTCTTCAACGCGCAATTGACGATAAAGTTGAGATTAATAATTGAAGTAATCATATGATTAATTATAGTACGAAATTTAGATCGTGGTTGGTTTCATGGATTCCGATTTCCTATTGATTATACAAAACTTTATGATAAGACCATATCTGATTTATATGTTGTGATGATATTGCAATATGTATATTTGATTTTATATATAATTTAATTTAGAAAATATATATTTCTTAGATCTATAATTTTATTAGGATAGTCCTAGTTGTTCTTTATTTAAATTTCTTATTGACAAATTATTTCATGCCACTTGGATTTCTTTACTATCCAAGATTTGTAATTATCTTTAATTCATTTAAGTAATTCTTTATTATTAGGGTTTGAACAATGTTGATGATAGAATGATGATTGATAGAATTGGTGTGAAGCTCTACAATGGTGTAAAGTTATCTAATCCTTGAAATCTTGTACCATAGAAAATGAAACATCTATATACTTGTAATACGCTAAAATATGCATAGGTTAAATTGGCACTAATTATAGCTTGGGGTTGAAACATATATTTATTAATATTTTAAAAAAATTATATAACTATGAATTATACGAAAAAAATTACAAAATTATCAATTTTATATCTTATTTTTAAAATATGATACTTATAATAATATTAATTTCGTATTTGAAAAATATAATAACAACACAGTACTACTAAGCTTATATCGTATTTTAGAAATGCGATACTAGTATACTAGTATTAGCAGGTTATCGCATTTCAAAAATGCAATATAAGCTTAGTCTAACTTGAAAAATTTGAGTAATATAGGTACTATATCGTATTTATAAAATGCAACATATTTGTATTAAACTATTATCACATTTGATAAATATGATATAACTTTGGTTTATGATGAATTATATTATTTTTTTTTATTATGCTCAAATAGATGTAATTTTTTTATCTAATAAGAATTTTTCTTATTATTATATATTTTCGAAGACTAATTTTTTAGTATTGCAATGAGATAATCAAGGCTTGCTTGATTGGTGCAGTTTTGAGCTTGAAAAAACCCTTTTAAGTCCATTATCTAGCCCTTTTATTTTTAGGTGATCTTTTAGGCCTATGCGACATATTTAGAATTACTTATATCGTATCTTCAAGATACCTGAAGATACGATATAGGTTTCGTATTTTGATGATTTTTTTATGAAATTTATATTTTTGTAATTTTTTTTAATTTTAATGATAAATAAGTAATTTTCTTTATAGATTAGACTGATTACTTGGATTAGTGATGGGGTCCATATAATTAGACCTCATCTCCAGATAACTTAGGAAGCTTTAACTCAGTAGGTTTAAGACATGAATTGTTAAAGCAGTTTGGACCAACCTTATTTTATTTAGTAGGTTTATCCACAAGCTATTGGACTTAGACTCGTAAAAAGCTAATGAAAGATTTTAAAGAGTTGGATAACCCTGTATGTTGATCATTGAGGTGATCAAACTGTGATTATTAATCACCAAACTTAATGAATACTGATTAGCTCTTCTCTTTCAAAACACATTCAAAGACCATAGAAATAAAAGCCTATTATCAAGCTTATGAGCTTAAGAAATAGACAAAAATTAAGAAGACCAAAAATCTAAAAGTGTTTTAAGTACCAGACTCAATGAATATTGATTATCTCTTCTCTTTCAAAACACATTCAAAAACTATAGAAACAAGGGTCTATTATCAAGCTTTTGAGCTTAAGAAACAGACAAAAATTAAGTAGACCAAAAATATAGAAGCGTTTAAGATGTTCTTGATTAGACCTTATTGCGAAGTTGATGCTTTTTGAAATTGTTCGCTTATCATAAGTGTTTGGCCTTACTAAGAATACATGTCTCTCCCTCCTGAGTGCTCTTTGTAAGCCCTAAAGCCAAGCCAAGTAACCATAGGTTTGAACTTAAAACCCAAGGTTTAGAACGATCGGCTAAAGGATCCGATCAAACCTAATTTATAAACTATTTAGCAAAATACCAGTAAAACTGACTCTGTAAACTTAAATTTAAGAAAGTAAGTAGTAAAATAGGAGACTATAAAATTTTCAAATTTTAAGCATAATAACTGCTAATTACCGAAAATGCAAAAAGTGTAATATAATAACTAATAAATTAGCAGAGATAGATTATATGTATACTAAAAATTTTAGAATGACCAAAATAATATTTAGGAATGTTCACGTGTACCCTACATGTATTTACGTGTAGATAAAAATACGCGTAATTGCTAAAATAGGCCGAAAATTAAGTAAATAATTAAAGAAAAATACAAAATAATTATAAAAAAATTAGAAGGAGAGGTCTGCAACCAGATCAAGTCGTAGCTGAAAAGAAAAAAAATTAGCCAATAAGATTTTGCCAAACTAAAAGCCTAAAATCAAGGAAATGGACAAAATCACATCAAATTAATGCACATTAATTACTATGTTTGTCTATAAATAAGGAAAAAATTCACAGAAGACATTTGGACAGTTTGTAATCTGAGAAAAATCGAAACACAAGAAAAATCGAGAGAAATTCCAGAAAAAAAAAAAAAAGAAAACTGTGTAGATTAGCAAGGTGAACTAGAACCACCACCCACCACCACCTGGGACCGAACCACCACCACCACCCTACCCTAGGACCAGCGTCTGGACCGGCCGACAGCCTTGGACCGGGTTTGGACGGCCAGAAATCCTTGAACCGGTTAGTCATTTACTCATCCCGATTTTTGTATAATTTTGTAAAATTAGTTATTTTGCCCAGAAAATTATGAAACTTGTTATTCTGAGGTTTTATTGTATGTAGATTTAGGGAAAAATATTGATTTAGTTTAATTATGTCTGGAAATATAGGGTTCTTAAGAAATTGATCAAAACCGAGCATGATTAAACCGGAAATTAAATAGGCTTAGGGATGTAGTTTGGGGCTCAAAATTTTTCTGTAGGATTCTCATATGATTTAGAATAGTGCTACGAAGCCCTTTTTTTTTAAATTAATTTTCAAAAATTTTAAATTAATTTTTAGCCCTAAAATGATGGTAAAATTAGGTGATTTGGGATTAATTAGGTAATTAGGATGTTAATTACTGATTTGGATCTTGATTAGATGATTAAGTAAGTTAATCTCTGCAGTGGAACCCTAATCCTAGCTTTTAGGTACTAATTATGGGTAATTAGGGAAATTAGGTAAAGAATATGAGAAATTAGGAATATGTGAAAATATAAATTACAAAATTTAAAAAATAAAGTTATTTAGATAATATTATAATTGAAATCAGAAAAATAATAAATCGGAATTAATATTTAATTTTAAGTAAATATCTTAAAATGTAAGATTTTTACACATCGGGAATAAATCCGATATCCCAATTAGGGTTAGTGTGTACCGAATAGTTAGAATACCAAAATTACGACCCAATAGGATATTTGAATACCCGAGCATAAGGTGATTAATGTTACATTGGGATTCGAGCCTAATTACGACTTAGGAATTAAAACTAGAGTCTAGTTTAGGAGCTGAACCCCGAAATAAAATACAACGAATTATTAATACGTTGTAGGTATATATGAGGAAAATGAGTTACATTATAAATTAGAATAAGAATCCATAAAAATAAGTACTAAAAGGACCTCTTTGCATTATAGGACACCCAGAAACAAATTAGCTCGCAATTTGAAGATCGAGCGATCGAGCAAATTCAAGTAAGTTGGGTTATTGCTTATTGTAATAGAGTACTAGTTTTGTAGTGCTCGGAGACTTAGGCTTGTATATGCTTGTGATTGTAAGTAGTTTGCGCATGTGTTTGATGTATCTGAATTCGTGCTGGAATTTGTGCTGTGAGTGATTTTGTGACTGATTTAATTGGTATGAACTTATTTGAAAACCTTAACCGGAATTTAATCTTAGTCGACCATAATAACCGAAAACGTCATGCATTGCAACCCGTTAGGGGATCATAGGACTCTCCAACCAAATACCGACTCCTTCGAAAGGGATAGCGCAGGATTGCAAAATGGTCCCTTCTTCATCCTCAGTCGAACTAAGTGACAGGAGAGGAGGTCGCGGCGGGGGTGAAGTCAATGGTTCGAAGGTAGTCGCGGGAGGAGTGAGGTCTCCATTGCACAAGCCTGGGTTTGGTTGTGAGCTGCTGCATAACATGGAACTCCTCAACCCGGATCGGAGCGGGTGAAATTTCTCTGATTTCACAACGGACCGGATTACGTTGTGTGATGACACTTGATTGTTGCATTGCATGAAAATAATTGTTTGATAACCCTGTTTGTGCTTGTATGCATTCACGAGTCTCCAATTCAACTTACTGAGCTGAAGTTGCTCATACCCTTATAGATCCTTTTGCAGGTTCTGATTTGTAATCTCTTCAAGTACCATGCCGCCCTACAATTATCCAGAGGTTAGTCTTTTTGAAGCTAGGGGTATGAGGATCAA
This sequence comes from Lumnitzera littorea, assembly GCA_024138015.1. NCBI lineage: Eukaryota > Viridiplantae > Streptophyta > Magnoliopsida > Myrtales > Combretaceae > Lumnitzera > Lumnitzera littorea. Next base: position 27,614,044 of record JAMXBB010000005.1, read on the forward strand.
GTTACTTAGCTTAATGTGTAACCAGACTGACCTTGTAGTTAAAGGATGAAGACTGTTAGTTATTCTGTAAATTAGTAAACTGTAGTTATTATGTAAATCTTCCTGGGAAGCTCTGTGGACTTATTTATATGATTATCTATGTTTAATAGTAATTTGAGTTACTTATCATATTTGTAGTATAATCTTTAATCGAACTGTTTACTTCAAAGCGAGTGGTCGTCGACGCCTTGTGTAGATTATCTCTATGGTAGGAACTGTGAGGCCAGTTTCTATCATAGAATGGTTTATACGGCGGGACTGTTGCGACTTCGCGACTTCGGGGTGTAACACTCTTTACTTCATCCATGCTTATGTTGTCATCTCAAGCCATGTCACTTCTCTTAGTCTACATGCAAGTGATAGTATTTGGCATACATTTTGGTGACTTTACTTGGACAAGGCTTTTTTTTTAATTGTTTTCTTGCCAAGAGACAAGAGGTTTAAATGAATCAACTTATAAGCTACCTAAGCTCGGCTTGACATTTGCTCAAATTTAACTAAGTTACAATCTAGTCAAGTTTGAGCTTTATTATATTTGGTTTAGCTAACTCATGAGGCTAATTGAGCTTAAGCCAAGCATATATATATTTTAAGTTTGAGTTGAGTTTGGACTATTTTTATCAAAAGATTTTTTTTCAAAGAATAATTGAGCTTAAAGGAGCTTCATTAAGTTTAGTGAGCTTTTTAAGTATTGCTTTAAGTTGAGCTTAAACTCAAAATTCTAAGTTTAGTCAACATGGAGTTAAGATTAAGCTCTGAAATCTTGAGTTGATCTTAAGCTTAACACTTTATCGTCTCAACTTGATTAATTTAAACCCTACTTAAAACTAATAGTGATAACATAAGAAGACAATTGACCTAGCTAATAATGACTTTCAAGAATAAGAAGCTAACTGTAGATTGTTAAACAGAACAATGCGCCATTAGAGAAAAACAAACTAAATGATCTTACCATAATGCTAGAAGACCTTTTGATGTTGCCTAGATGGTGCAAACCATGCAAGAAAATATTAAGGCTTTGAATCAATTCCTTACACCATTAACTCAATTCATTTCATGGATGGTAGTTACTTTTGCAAAATATACTACCACCTAAGCTATTCAACTAAGCATTACTACAACTAATAATGATGCTCCTTAAAGGAAGGATGGACTAGGTCCTACACCAGTAACCTTCGTGGTCAAAATATGGCACTAGAAATTTAGATGTGAGATCTCAACTTATTGACTCCTCATCTTCATGTATCATTCTTTAAACATAGCTTAGTAAGTCTATCAATCAACATAACTCTACTCATATTGTCCATGTTGAGATTGTTATCTTTACTTAAAGGTTTGCGTTAACATGAAAGAGGATTTTGACAAATACTTGAAGGACGTTTAAATCAAGTTCCTAGTCTATGTTATAGATTTCAAGCTTTCTTACCAATAACACATAGCTAAAAATGCTAGCGGTGAGAATTGTGCAAGTCCAAAGTTCATTCTCTTTAATGGCAAGCAAGATAGAAGCAAAGAGCATTCGCTAAAATTCATTGAAGGCATTGAAGTTATATAGTCTTGCTGATAATCTTAGGTTGAAAGAATTTTCCAAATCCTTACCAAGAATACTTGTACATGGTATGTGAACCTTTCACCATTTTAGCGAACTTCTAGGAACTATGTGAAGAATGTTCTTGAAAATTTGACCTAGAAAAGGGTAACGATAAATAAGTAGGGCGGATTCGAAAAAAGCTAAGGGAAACCCCCCTTGAATTATATTGAATGATTCAAAGAATGCTCCTTCGACATCTAAGATATCTATGATGAAGAGGAGTTTAATAAAACTTTGCATCCATGGAATGCTCACTAAATATGTCAAGTTTCTGGAAAACTTCTCCTTATGTTCGTTCACTGTATTCATTAAGAATGCAAAAAGAACTAATAACTCAGTTGCAAAGCAAGTAGAGGACATGAGCAGATTCATAAGCTAAATCTAAGGAGAAAGCCTCAAAATACTAAGAAGCGCAAGTGATGGGTAAAGTAAATGCGATCCTTAAACATTGGTTGTGAAATCAGGACATCAGGCTACCAAAACTTGAGTGATGTATTAAATTGTGTTGAATTGATATGAGCATTATATGTGTTCCGAGGCTATCTTTTGTTGTTTTTTTGTTTTATATGAGTAGAAAAATAGTTTACAAGTGACCACGTAGTTGAACATTAGGATATGATGTTAATATAATAATTTGTGGATTTGGATTTATATTTTTTTTGTTGAATATGAGTATTTTAGTGTGGTTAATATCAATAACTTTACCAATCATTTTGATTAGATTGATGAGCAGTAATGAGTTCAATTAAATTGTTATACTTTAGTTTAAATAAAGCATAGTATAAATTAAATTAGGATGAATACTTGATTGATTTGTATGGTTAAGATGAATTTTAGGCTCTTAATGGAATTGCAAGTAGCATATTAGTTGAAGAAAATATAAGTTGTTGCACCTTAAAAGTAGATTTGTTAATTTAAATACATGGGGTTGCCTTTGATAATCGGTCATACACGATGTGCACGTAGATCAATCTTGGGGATCCCTTGATTTAATGACACATATATGGATGTGATGAAGAGAGGCATAGGAGGAGGAATAAGCAAACTCGATGAAAGGTAAAATCGTAACAATTCTATTGTGTGAGCCATCTTAAAATAGAAACCATCCTTACAGCTGCCAATTTAGACCTAGTTTACATCAAGTGTACTCAACTATACCCCTTTAAAGCGTCTAATTTGATACTTAGTTGATATAAACCTATAGAGTAATCTTTTGAAATAATTTGCAAAAAAAAAAAAAAATTGTAATTTGACCTTACAAAAAAAGGAGTAATAAATCTCACAGGTACCTATCATTTTATTTATAGACCAAAATATTGAAAACTACCAAGTCCTTTGGAGGAGTCTTGTGTAGTTTTCCTTAAAAAATAAAAAGTTAATACTAAGGGTAATAACCGATCATTTCTTGTTATATCTTACTCCCTGCGTCAATTTACTAGGGTTCTGGTGTTGGGTAGGCACTTATAAACCATTTAGAATTTGCAAAACAAACTATAGTAGAATAAGCAACAACTTGCTCAGTAAGTAGGGCGAAGATAGAAGTATGTATTCAGCACATCACTAGCAAGGTTTTCAATTAAGTTGGTTAGATGTAATACATGTACAAACAAATATCATTGTATAATGTTATTCGGTCCGTCGTAATATTAGAAAAATTACGCTCGCTCTAATCCAGGTTGAGGAGATTAACTTCACGCACTTCGCGAATCGAGACTAAACCGGGACTTATGCAATAAAGAACACCCTCCTCTCATGACCACCTTTTAACCATAGCCCCCAACCTTATTGCAACCTTATTGCAACCTTCTCTCCTATCACTTAGTTCGACTAAAAGTGGGGAAATGACCATTTCAACTATCCTCATTGAAAGGAGTCCGTGTTTGGCCCGGGAATTTTAGCTGTTACCCTTAATAGGTTGCAATGCATATCAAGTTAGATATAAGGCTAAGTTTGAGTTAGTTTATTTTTAGGGTGATCAAATAAACTCAAACAATTCAAGCATAATAATATTTATAGAACAACAATATCATAAAGCTCAACTCTTATCACAGCAAATCAAACCCAACCATAAGCGTTGCACATGCATAAACAGCTACTTACAATCATAAGCCAATACATATCAAAGTCCTCAGATATTTTGAAATAATATTCCAAAATATTATAAAGCATTAATCCCAGTTATTTGTTCAAATGCTCATTGTAGGAGACTCGGATCGTTAATGGTATAATCATTAGGGAATCTTATATATACAAAACTCAAATTTAGTTTTCGTAATATTTACGAAAATATTAGGGTTTTATTTAAAACGGTTATACATATATATGTATATATATATAAAGTATATTATCATTTTTCTTATATAATAATATATAGTTTTATTATACGAGTTAAGTTGAGTTATTAATTATTAATAATATACGTAATTATACTATTACGTATAATATATCGTTTTAATCGTATCAAAATATATTTTTAACTTGTTAAACTATGTTTCAATTACGGTAAGATTATCGTAATACATAAATTTGTAATATTATAGAGATATAGATTATAGTAATTTACTTAATAATTTCTGATATATGTAATTTATTACTATTTATACTATATCGTTTCAACTATATCAAAATGTATTTATTATTGTTTATATTACACTTTAATTACGGAAAGATCTTTGTAGGATGATATTTTTCTTAATATTATAGAAAATATTTGTTTTATTACCTAAAGTGATTCAACGTTAGTAAGATCAGTATCGTGAAGTTTGTATGAGCTCAACTATATATGTTATATGTTTTGTTTAAAAGATTATCTCTAAAGGTTATTTCTAAATCTAGTATATAAATAAAACTATATAGTAATCGATATCATGTTGATATTGTCTTATGTAATGAAGAATACATTTTCATATAATTTTGCAACAAAATATAATAAATCATATATACTTAAATTTTATGGAAGTAATGATGTTAAATTTATAGGAATATAAAGTTCAATTTTTAATAGTTCTTGTAAATGACTATTATTAGGGATCTACTCCTTTTGAGAATCAATGCTAATAGTATATAAGTCTTACAATTATTGATATTCTAAGTTTATAATTTGAAAAAGAATAAAATGATATGAATAAAATACTCCAATTAGAAAAAAATAATGAAATAACAGATATATCTTTTCTATAACTATTAAATATCGACTAAAAGACAATACTTATAATTATAAAAACAAAATTACCTGAAAGTATCGAACATAAAAAAATTAAGTTTTGTAATCCTCTTTTCTTCTTCTTCTTTTCCTTATTCATCTTCTTCCTTTTTTTTTTTCCTCTTTTCTTCTTTCTTTTTCTTTTTCCTCTTTTTTTTTTCTTTTCTTTTTTTTTTTCTCTCTATTTATGTCTCTCTCCTTCTCCTCTCTTTCTCTCACCTTAGCCTCCCTTGATTCTAAATTCATGAAGCATGAATGACTTTTATAACCAAGAGTAATTTCACCGCCATACAAATGGTAGTTAGTTTATTCCTTTTTTTTTTTAAGTTATATCATATATATTATATTTTATTTAATATTTATCTTATCTTTTAGAATATTCAAAAAAATTCCCTTTCTTTACCGTCAATAATCCATAGTTGCAATTTTCTTTTTCCACATGTTATTTCGAGTAAATTTTAACGTAATTATTAGTAAAAATATTAATAAAATATCATATATAGTTGAGTTATACTAATTATTTAAGACTCATTTATATACATCTTATATGACATTTTACTCACTAATATTAGTTATTTATTAAGATCATGTAGTTGATTCTAAAAGAATTATCCTAAGCCATACCTAAAATTACGAAACCCTATGTTATATCAATTAGATCCGATAAATTTAATATTTCTAAAAAAGGTTTACATAAATGAGCTTACAATGAAATATTAAACTATATGGTTACTTCGTTTAAATTTTCTCCTAGTCATGAGAATTCCATTTAATTTTATGAACGTTATTATAAATCATAATTTTTAGAGTATCTCTTTAGCATTAAATTTTTCAATTAATTTCTTATTAATTTATATGATTATATGTCTATGTCTAGATGTAATTCAGACATTCACACGTCTATGAATACTTCCAATCAATTTAACGAGGAAGGGATATCTGGCTAATTAGGTTTATAATAATTTAATTACTTTTACATATTATCTCGTGTTATTAATAATATTATTATATTCATTATTCTATTATTAAGATCTATATTATTGTAGTTACTAGTAACATTAGTATAAACTATTTTACACTTATTGACTTAACTTATAAATATATTTTTCTATAAAAGATATAAACGACTCGAAAGCCAGCAAGTTGGAGTTATGTGGTATTACATATTATATATTTTTAGACTTTCAGGTTAATTTGTGAGTATAATTGTTATTTATATCGGGTATACTCATAAAAATATATGTATACTTATGTAGCAAATTGTACTATATTATCCTATTTTATAGTGTAATTAACTTATTTTTAAGTTTTTGTCGCATTCCAAGCTTGATTTTTAGGGTTCTAAGTAATTTTGTATTATATTAAATAATCATACTTCTGAGGGTAAAATTGGGATTTTGGGTAATTATTTTCAAATTTCAACTTCACTCAGTCATTTCAATTGACTTTTTTATCTTAGTTGTAAATTTTAGGCTCAATCGGATAATTTTTTTCGAAAGTCCTAAATTCAGGTACGATTGCTATAAATTCAGGTACATTTGCCATAAAGTCAACTTTAGAGTCTCATATAAAGTAAAATTTCACTTTTTTTTTATTATATTCTTGATATTCTTATTATATTATAGATTTCCAAACATACGAGAATTCTTCGATTAGGGTTATTATGTTTTTCATAATTTTATAGCCTAATTGGCTTACTTCCTTAGATGTCTTATATCAACTATTGACTATAATTGTACAAGGGCAGGGCTTTATCTTATTACTTAGATGTTTATGTGTTGATTGCTGATTTATGGAATATTACACTCCATTAATCATATTCACGCATTTAACAGAAGATTGAATTTTGTGTTCTTGAATGTTCTTAGCCTATTCTTCACGTAATAGCTGATTTGATCTTGTGTAAAGGTTTTTTTAGTAGAGGTTTTGCATTGTTTTTAAACCTTGCAGTACACATAACATGAAAGAATGAGAAGATTAGCCTCCTATTTATAGATTTTGGAGGCTAATCTCAATCGTTGGATTACTTTAATATGGTTGGTTAAGATCTGATGTTACTAACAACAATTGGATTGTTCTTGATAATCCAATGGTTATGATCCAAGGCTCAGATTTACTCGTTCTTTTCTTATACGGACATGGGCTTAGGCTTAGTATGGGCTTGGATAAGCCTAATAGCTTATAATAGAAGGAAAGAATCCTTTCTATATTAAAATAAGCCCATAACTCTTATTTTAGTCCGAATAGCTTCTTTTATGGCCGAACAAAGTCTAAATGGGCTTACAAGTACTTTTGCCAAGCATATTTTTTTTACTTAGGTTGAGAGTGGAATAACTTATTCAACAATCTCTATTATAACCCTATTAAGCCATATTTGTCTATAACATTTCTAATTAGGTTTGGTTTATTAGGCTCTGTCACTAGCCTATTAGAGCGGTCCATGACATTAAATTATGCTAAAAGCCTAGTTATCAAAATGACTCTCTATAATATTCAAAAGAGATTAATAAATAATTAAAATCAATGTTGTTAGACTTGATTATGATGGTTGACCCAAATCGATTATATAGCTAGATCAAATTGAACTAGGTTGAATCGTAGGGGTCAACTTAGATTTGACAGCATTGATTACAATGGTTTAGAACATTCAATTGTAAAATGTTATTTATAGTCCCAAACTTGCTATGTTATTGGTAATTGGTAATACCAAGTAGTGGGCCCTTTTTTCTTGTCTTGTTTACTAATTTCTAATAGTTTATAGGAATGAAATAAGATGAGTTCTCCTTTCCCCATAAATATATGATATATCTTATTGGTGAAAAGAATAAAATATGAATTTATCTCATTATAACTTGATTATCTTTTAATGCTCATAATTTGCTGATAACTTATAATCCATTTAGTATAAATGTTGTTCTTCTATTGAGATTCAACTAGATTGACTCTATCATATGATATCCGTTAAAATTAGTGTAACGGCTCGAAATCTAGGAAGTCATAGCCCTACCATGAGTCGAGTCAACCTTAAAGGTCGACACATTAAAACATCTAATAATCTACCACTTGTCTAAAATCCACAATCAAATAATATTACTAGTCTCACATTAAACTTCTCTTCAACTAATAAACTAAGAGTGGTAAATTTCACCACTTAACTTAAACATATAACACTTGTTGTCATTCAATTCAATTGTTGAAATTCTTTGAATATCCAACAATCAACCATAATGAGTTCATGATTTTGAACTAAATATAATATACTCCAAATAAAATAAAAGCAAGGATTCATAGGCAATCCTTACAACTCACCAAAAACAAATACATAAATAAAAAGAGTACTATTCAACTCTCAGTAACATCCATTAACTCAATTCGTCTATTGAGCAAAGCTCATCCCATCATTAAAGTAATAAAATCCTGTCTCCCCATCAAAATATTCGTAATCATAATCTGAATCTTCATAGTATTTGGTACTTTCCATGTTACTTGAACCTCAAACTAAAAAATCACAAATTCTTGAAGGATGAGCTATGCCTAATACAAAACACGAAAATCACATGCGCATATAACACACATAACAAGATTCACATGCATTCATATATGAAACTAATGCAACAACTACATTTTAATTATCTTTCATGTAGTCAGCAGACCGCATAATTCCAACATCCTAAAACTTAGAGTAACTTATGACTTTTATGTAAGTCTTGTAATTAGGTGTTTTGGGTTTAGTTTATAAAATTTAAAGTAATTGAGTAAGTTATTCGATTGAGCTCAAATTTTATAATAAAATTAGGAATATTAGTAAAAATGATCCCATGAGCTTGGATTTAAGAAAATAAATAATAAAATAATTATTTATTATAATATTGAGTTATATATATATATTACCTGTTATTTATCGGAAACGCATAAAATGAGTTTCGATAATTAACGAATTGATAGAGATAAATTATATGTATACTAAAAATCATAAAATAACATAAATAATATTTATAAATATTTATTTGTATCATAGATATATTTACGTGTAGGTAAAAATATGCAAACTTACTTAAAATACTTGAAATATGTTAAAATAATACTAATTAATTAAATAAAATTCATAAAAAATAAGGAAAAATCAAGAAAAATATGGAAAAGTATGGAAATGTCTAGAAATGAGGCGTAACATGCTAAGAATTAAAAAAAAAAAAAACCAATAATATTAGGCTAAATAGAAAGTAAATTCAAAGAGGATTCAAAGCAACCCTATAAATTTAGAACACCGTCCCTCTCCCCATTTTGGTTAGTTAGGAATAAAAAAAAAAAAAAAAGAGAAGTAAAGAAGAGAGGAACAACTAATTTTACAAAAATAAAAAAAAAATTAGTGTGCAATTAGGCGTTATAAGGAGAACCTATGACCAATGACCACCTGGGAGTAGATGGCCACCACTATTAGATGGTGAGAGCAACACCTAGATTAGCTGACAAGGCTATGGTGGGTGGCAGTAGCTGGAGCAAGTAACATTAGTGAGTTTGATTTTGTTTTATTTATTAAAAATATTAAATAGTTATGGAAAATTATGAAATTTAGTATTTTTAGATATTTTTGTATGTAGTTTTTAGGAAAAATATTATCTTGATAAAATTAGGTCCCATGACATATAATGCTTAAGAAACCCTTAAACTCGAGCATATTTTTGATTTAGAAATAAATGATCTTAATAATGTAGTTTTGAGCTCAAAATTTTTGTATAGACTATTTAAAGTGTTTATAACTGTGCTATGAAGAGGTATTACAAAAATTAATTTACAAAAATTAATTTTCAAAAATTTTACATAATTTTTAGGCCTTAAAATGATACATAAAAGAGTGATTTTGGGTTTATTTTGGTAAATTATTGATAAGTTGATATAAATACTAATTTAGCATGTAATTAGGAGTCTTGAGATGTAATTTATTGATGTATGATGGTATTTGTAGAGTTTGGAATATTAATTGAGTATATTATGCATATTAGGCCATAATAATAAATGAATAATGGGTAAAAGTATATAATTAAGAAAATTTTATGATTTGGAGATAAAATAGTTATAAATTCTGATTTAGGAAATAATAGAAATTTTGATATATTATTTGGTGATTAAAGATGATATTTATAGTATTAAAAATGTTAGATAAGTGATTTAGGTGTGAATTATGCAATAATACATAATATGTATATATTGGAAATTAATGAGTAGAAAATAATAGGTCAAAATTTATAGTAATAATATATAATAAATTTGACATGAAATAGAAATTTAGATAATTATATAAAAAATATAAAATTTTCTCATATCGGAAATAAATTTGGTAGTTAAATTAACAGTATACTGTACTATACTGTACTGACCAAAATATTATTTAAGAGCTAAATAAGAGATTTAGGATACCTGAAACTAGTTGGATGAATTTTCTATATCGATTTGAAAGGATTTCCTAAGGTTTATATATAAAAATTGTAATTAGAAGCTGAATTAAAAACTAATTTAAAAACTAAGTCAAAACCAAAGGAAGAATTAGCAAACTAAGAAGTTAAACGGAAACTAATCAGACACTAGTTCATTCGAATTAAAGATAGTTAAACCCTATGAAATAGGTTAGAAGACATTCTTGAGACTTAATTGTAAAATGAAACCATGAGCCAAATAAAAAGGACAATTTGATGTTAAGTGTATAGAGTGAATCGGAATAGAATTACTGTATAATTTAGAAACTTTTATACTGATAACATGGTTGAATAAACTCAAAGGATGAATTAATGGCCGATTTAAGGCTTGTGAATAAAACTATAATTAGAAGTTGGATTATAAATTGAATCAAAAGTTGAAACAAAACCTAGCTCAAAATAAGAATAATTGTAAGGGACTTAGACCTAAGTTACTAAATATAAGAAGACCATAAACTAAAGATAATTATAATCTAAATTATATAATAAAACCTATCTTTGGTAGTTATGTGGAAACTAAAACAATATTTGTATTATAGAGATTATCAGTAATGGCTTGTGTGAGCCACACCTTGAGTGAGTAAGTAGGAAGTTTAAGTAAGTTAAGATTGATATGTTACTGTATTTTAGAGTACTATTTTATAGTATTCGAAGACTTGGGATTATATTTGATTGTGTTTGTTAGATAGTTGACTTTATACATGCCTGTGCGTGCGTGTTTCTAGATTTGACTATATGATTTTGGTTTAATGTTTTGGATTGAAAATTGTGTGATTAGTATGAAATACTTAAACACCTTACATTGGATCTAACTAAATATATGACTTATTGATGCGTCTTTGGGGTTGAACACATGAAGAGACACCACAATGAAACAAACCAAAACAAATAAGGAAAAAGGTTAGTAAAGTTTAGGCAGCTATCGAATGGATATGACGCACTACTCGATTTTACTCAGCCTATAATCCACCGGATATGACATATCGGTTTGAATTGAAGTGTCACTTGCCATTGCTCCTTGCTAAAGGGAATAGATAAGAGTTAAGAGATAATGAGAACATTAAGGTTACTTAACTAAATAATTCTGTATTAAAAGTTGGATGTCTCCATACAAGGAAGTGAGGACTTATATACCTGTTCATTAAAGTTACTTTATATGTATGAAAAGATAAAAAGGGTATTTTACACTTAGGTTATATGAAACATATTAAAGAGGTAAAAGAGACAAAAAATACTCAGTACGGAAAGAAAGAATCATTTTGGAATATTATATCAGAAGACATGTGTTGCATGATGGCTAGTCGTTAGGAATATGTTACAAAGTAAGCGGAAACAGGAGGGTGTTGCAGTCAGAGGCCAACCTAATCTGGTTCAGGTTAGGGACCAATTAGTTTTGAAAAGAAGTTAGCTTGCTTCGAGGTTGGATGCTTGTAGTCGAATTGGGAGCTCGCTTCGGCTATTCTTAAGCTGTCTCCTGGAGTAAAATGTTGTTGCTAAACAGGGGCTATTCTTAAGCATATGAGGATCTGATAGTTAGGTCAGTTAGAGATCAGCTCAGGGTAGGAATCCTCGTCTCAGTTATGGTATAAAGTTAGAATCCATTGAACGAGTCCTTGGAGTCCTTTAGCTTAGCTGCATATGATCGGTCCGAAGGGTTGATTCCTATCATCTACCTAGGGGTAAAAAAGATTTACCCTCAAATCTAAAGTTGTTTTTGCCTCCTCTCCTAGGGCGTACATGGGGTCATCTTCTGCTGATTGGTGAGGGATCAGATCAAATACATTGAAGGTGGAAGAAACTCCATAGTCATCAGGTAGGTGGAAGAACACATTATATTTAGGGGAATGGTAGGGTTAAGGCCATAGATGACCTCAAATGGGGTCTTCCCAATAGTGTTATGGATAATTCGGTTGTATGCAAACTCCAAAAATTGGTAGGCACAAATCCCAATCCTGCAAGTTCTTTCTCACTATATCTTTAAGTAGATTGCCTAGCGTTTTGTTTACCACTTTAATCTGGCCATTAGTCTAAGGGTGGCTACTAAAGCTGAATACAAGTTTAGTTCGAAGTCTTTTCTAAAGAGTCTTCCAAAAATAGCTAAAAAATTTTGTGTCCTAATCTGAGACAATGGTCTTCAGTATCTTGTATGGTCGGACAATCTCCTGTAAAAACAAATCAGTGATAAATAGAGCATTGTTAGTTCGATGGTATGGAATGAACTATGTTATCTTACTAAAGTGGTCTACTACAACAAAAATAGAGTCCTTTCCTCTAGATTTCTGGGGCATGTACTCTCCTTGGGGTTCTCTCTTCCCCTTAGCATGCTTGCATGCTTTACAACTACTAACTACCTTAAGGACATCTTTGGCCAAACCAGGTAAACAAAAGTTTTCTTTCAACATATTGGCTATCTTGGTCTCCTCGAAATGACCATATAATCCTTCGCTATGAGCTTTCTTAATCAATAGCTCACATATGGAACGGTTTGGTATGCATAGTCTTTAGTCCTGGAGCAGTTAGCAGTCATTGAGATAATATCCCTTGACAACAATTCCATCCTTACACTGTTCTATGATAGGGCCGAAATGAGAATCATGAGCATAATGTTCGATAATTAGTAAGAATCCTAATAATTTTGTTTGCAAAGTAGTCAACAAAGTTTATTGTCGTAATAGAGTATCGGCGACCACATTCACGCTTCCCTTGTTGTGCTGAATGACATACTAGAATCCCTCTATAAACTCCAACCACTTGGCTTGTCTCTTGGAGAGTTTGTTATGACCCCCAAGATGCTTCAATGATTTGTGGTCATTGTAAATAACAAACTTTTGTAGTAGTAGGTAGTGTTACCAAACAATAAGGGCTCGGAAAAGGGAGTACAACTCCTTCTCGTACATAGAAGAGTTTACGGCAAGACCATTAAGTTTCTTACTGTGGAAGGCAATAGCTCGTCACTCTTGCATTATGATAGCACCAATTCCAACTCCCGATGCATCACATTCTAGTTCGAAAGGCTTATCAAAATCTAGTAGTGATAGGATAGGTGTTGAGGTGAGTTTTTCCTTGATCTTTCTAAAGCTCTATTCAACTCAATCATTCCACTTGAATCTGTTACTCTTCTTTGTTAACTTAGTTAATAGGGCAATTATTGTACTGAAGTTTTTAATAAATCGTCTATAGAAACAAGCTAGGCTATGGAAACTTTGAACTTTAGTGACATTTTTCGGCATCGGCCATTCTAAAATGGCTCGGATCTTTTCCTCATTTGCTCGGATTCCTGCCCCTGATACTATAAACCCTAAGAATATCACTTCTCTTTAGCAAAACATGCATTTCTTTACATTCCTATACAATTTCTTGATTCGCAAAATGTTAAATACTTCACGAAGATATCGAACATGGTCGTTCAAGTTGGTACTGTATAACAATATATCGTCAAAATACATGACTACACATTTCCCAATTAGAGGGCGCATTACATTGTTCATCAACCTTAGGAATATGCTTAGTCCGTTAGTAAGCCCAAACGGCATAACCAGCCATTCATAGAGTCTATGCTTAGTCTTGAAGGCAGTCTTCCATTCATCGCTCAGCCTGATGTGAATTTAGTGGTAGTCACTTTGCAGATCAATCTTTGAAATTATTTTCATGCTGTAAAGCTCATCTAACATGACATTGAGCCTTGGTATCGGGTATTTGTATTTAACAATAATTCTATTGATTGCTTGGCTATCGATGTACATGTGTCATGAACTATCATTCTTTGGAACGAGTAAAGCTGGTATAGCATAAGGGCACATGCTCTCTCTCACATACCCTCGTTCTATAAGCTTATCCACTTGCCTTTTCAACTCGGTAGCCCACTCAGGATTCATCCTATATGCGAGTCAACTTGGGAGGGTGGCGCCTAGTTACGGGTCAATACAATGCTCTATACCTGAGACTGGAGGCAGCCCTTATAGAAATAAGTTAAGAAACTCATTTAGTAAGCTTCAAATCTCTTCTGGAACATCCTATAATTCCCTCATCTCAAACAATCTCCTAACCAGCAATAACATGGGTTCATCAGCCTTCTCAGCAGATCGGAGCTCTCTTCGGCTTATCACTAAGGCTTTTTTCTTACTATCTTAGGTGAGCTAATTATGGGCTTCAGTTACTTGGGACAGGGTTAGAAGTTACGATACAATCTTCCTTCCATTCTTGATAAAGGAATAGGTGTTCTTATACTCATCATGAGTAACACGTCGGTCGAACGACCAAGGTCGTCCAAGTAGCAGATGTAAAGCTCCCATGGGGACGACATCATACACCACTTCATCCCTATATATATTTCTAACATTGAACATTACAGTCACTTGTTTAGTCACGTGCAAAGTGTAATAACTCATAAATCAACAATCCAAACATGAACATTTGAGTATTATGACAAAATCCTGTCTTTGTATGATTAGGATCAATAATTGATCCAGGGTATTTAAGAAAGTAAATCGAATAGGCTAAAAGCTTATGAGAAACACGATAACCTTAATTAAGAAATCCTCGTACACGTGGAAGTCAAAATATAATAAAATATAAAGAATATAATCAAGATAGAGAGAATTTGCTCCATATGAGACCCTAAAGTCGAGTTTAGGGTAACCGTACCTAAATTTGGAGCTTTCGAAAAAAGTTATTCGATTGAACTCAAACTTTATGATTAAGATAGAAAAGTTAGTTGAAGTAATTTGGTGAAGTTGGATTTTGAAAATAACTACCCAAAATCCCGATTTTACCCTTAGAAGTTTGATTATTTAATATAGTGTAAAAAATGATCAAAACCCCTAAAACCGAGCTCGAAATGCGACAGAGACTTAAAAATAAGTTTATTAGGCAATAGAAGAAAATAATATAGCATAATATATTATATGAGTATATACGTATTTTTATGAGTATACCCAGTACATATAATAAATATATTCGTAAATTAACCTAAAACTATATAATTATACATAATAAGCGTTAAATTCGCAAAAATTAAATAGGGAAAATATCTTAAAAATAAAAGACATGTTAGAAACAAGGTTATATGCATATAATTACGTATTACGTGTGTTACATATATAGTGTATATATATACGTATATTAATATAACAATTAAATATACTTAAATTATTCAAATATTACTAAAATTACACTAAAATTTAACCAAAACTTATCCAAATGATATGGGAACAGCTGGAATCCACGTGACACTTCAACAACAGTTGCAAATGATGACTTAAAAGTGAATTATCCACAATTTGCCACCTCATACTTTTTGTTTTTTAAGTAAAATATTAAAATAAATTACTTAATAATTAAGAAAAAAATCCAACTAACCTAAACTACTATAAATAGGATCTTAGGATTTAGATTTAACATTTTGGCAACCAAAAAGACCTAAGAAAATTTGACAAAAAATAGGAAAAAACAGAGCAAGGATCGAGCCTAGCTAGTTCTACGACCATTCGATGACCCGACGTGGAACCCTGCTCTCACCTAACAGAGCCACCACTGACTAATCCGGTTGACAACCTCTCTTCGGTTAATGGTGACCGGAGCTCCGATGAACTCAGGTGTTTTTTTTTTTTTTGAAAAATTATTAAATTAATTAGGAAAAATATAGAAAAATTAATTTCTAAGTTATTTTAGATGTACTTTCATTTCATAAATTTATTTTAACAAAATTAGGAATATTTAATGTACTTTCTTAACAAATGTACTATTTATTCGAAATTTGAAATTTAAAATAAATACACTAAATGATGTAGTTTCTAGTTCAAAATTTTTGTGTAAGATACTTATGATATATAGATAATTTCTATGTAGCCCGATTTTTTATTTGAATATTTTTAATATTTATTGTATTTTTCGGCCTAAAAATAGGTTGAAATTAGGTTGAAATTGTGAAATAAATAAGAAATTATGAAATTAAACGATGAAATGAACATGTACTAATTTCTAGTGAATAATAGTAATGTTGGGATAGGTTGAAATCAATTTGGTGCAAAAAGGATATTAATTAGGTAATTTAAGATAATTTAAGGGTAAAATCGTAAATACGAATATATAAGTGATAGATTGAAAACTTGAAACCAAGTACTAGCTGAATTCCATATATTTTTATGAGTCTATATAAATTTTCAGAGAATTATTTGGTAACCTAAGTTATTTATTATGAATTTACATAGTAAAATAGCTTAAATAATGAACTAATACCCAATTCTGGTAATAATAGGTTAAAATATGATAAATAGGTGAATAAAAACTATCTATTTGTATACTGGTCAGATTTGAAAAAATTATATTTTTAATATATTTAATGATATTTTAATAACCAAGATACGTTATAGAGATATTAAGGTTAGATAATACTTATATTATGGGTTATATTGACAAATTAGGTAAAATATGGTTTAATAACATAAATTACGTATAATATGATAATATTTGATTAGATACATATAACTGTGTTAAGAACTCAAATTACCCGTTAATAGTCATCTCTAGAAATTAAGACTTATAATACGTGTCATTAAGTCTGTATGAGCCCAACAATACTATTTTTACTAAAATCGGATAAACCTAGGTAATATAACCTATATCTCTACAATATTACTGATTTACGTACTATTATAACTCTATCATAATTGAAACGTGATTTAAATGACTAAAAATATGTTTTGATACAATTGGAATGACATATTACACATAATAGTATAATTGCGTATATTATTAATACTTAATAACTTAACTCAATTGATATTAATGAAACAATATATTATTATATAATAAAAAATAATATACTTTATATAAATACATATATATATAGCTACTTTAGATAAGACCCTAATGTTTTCATAACTATTACGAAAATTGAATTTAGGTTTTATATATATATGGCCTCTCAATGATTAGACCATTGACGGCATGAGTTTTCTGAAATGAGCGCCAGAACAAGTAAGTGGGATCAATGCTTTATCATATTTTGGGATATTATTTCAGAATATCTAGGGATTTTGGTATGTATTGGCTTGTGAATATAATTAGCTGTTTGTGCATATACAATTTTTGTAGTTGGGTTTCGATTTACTGTGATGAGAGTTGAGCTCCATGATATGATTGTTCTGTGAATATTATTATTGAATTGTTTGAGCTTGGTTGATCACCCTAAAAAAAGATGAACTAACTCAAACTTGGCTTAATATTTAATTTGATATGCATCACAACCTACTAGGGGTAACGACTAGGATTCTCGGGCCAAACACGGATTCCCTTTGATGAGGATTGCCGAAATGGTCCTTTTCCTACCCTTAGCCAAACCAAGTGACAGGAGAGGTGGTCGCGGCAAGGTTGGAGGTCGTGGTTTGAAGACGGTCATAGGAGGAGGGTGTTCTCCATTGCACAAGCCTCAGTTTGGTTTCGATCTGTGATTATGTGACGTCAATCTCCTCAACCCAGATTAGAGTGAGTGAAATTTCTCTAATCTCATGATGGACCGGATAACGTTGTGCGATGGCATTTACTTGTACATACATTGCATCTAACCAACTTGATTGAAAACCCCAATTGTGATGTGTTGAATGCATACTTCTATCTCCACCTCTACTTATTGAGCAATTTGTTGCTCATTCTTTTATAGTTTGTTTTGCAGGTTCTAAATAGCTTATAAGTGCCTACCTAACACTAGAACCCTAGTAAGTTGGGACGGGGAGCGAGATACAACAAGAAATGACCGGTTATTACCCTTAGTATTAACTTTTTATCTTTTAAGAAAAACTATACAAGACTCTTCAAAGGGCTTAGTAGTTTTCAATATTTTGGTATGTATAAGAAATGACAGATACACGTGGGATTTACTATTACTCTTTTTTTTTTATTTAAATGACAAGTTTATTATTACAAATTATTTCACAAGATTACTATACAATTTTATATAAAATAGGTATCGAATTGGACGCTTCAAAGGGGTTGAGTCGAGTCCGCCTTGTGTGATCTAGGTTTAAAATAGCAGCTGTGAGGATAGTTTTTATCTTAAGATGGTTCATATGGCAGGACTATTACAATTTCACCTTTTCGGGGCGTGACACAAAGCACCCTTATCATGAAGCTAATATAGCTTGTAAGGTTGGGGATGTTTTGAGGTTGTTAGACCCAACCTTTGTATAAAGGATTGCGTAACCACATTTAGATAACTTCCTCCATCTACTATGATCGCGCATAATTGGCCTTTGAAGGTACACTTGGTATGGAACAAATTCCCTTTTTAGTCCTCCATAGAGTTCGGCAAGGAACTTAGGACTCATCTCAAGACTAGGGTCATCACTTCTCCTTGGTCAGCATAGACACCGATCTCCTCTTCCTTTTTAGCTTCAAGTTTTCCAACATCTTCTTCCTTCTAAAGCTCGCTCTCGTCGATGTTATCTACTATATCTCCTTAGAGCACCATGATACATTGGGTCGGATACTCAGCAGCCATATGTTTAAAGCCCAAGCATTTAAAGCACTTTACCTCACTGGTCTTTCGTCTAGAAGTCTACCCTTTTTCATATGCCTTCGGGGTCGACCTACTCTTGACTTGGCCCTGCTGGTTTCCTTGACTATCTTTAGGTTAGTCATTCTTATCCTTGATCCTGTATGGCCTCTTCGGTTGGGCTTGAATAGATTGGCATGCTATTGGTACCCATGATAATGTTGACCTAGGTCGACTCAGAACATTTCTCTTCTACCTTTCGACCCTTTACACTATCTTGATGGCATCTAAAACCTCTGTATTTCCATGATATTGCGAATCTCATACTTGAACCCAGAAATAAACCTTGATACTATACAAGCCTTTAGTTCTTCCATGTTGGCTCGGATCATTAGCGTATGGGACTCCCTGACATAGTTATCAACAAATTGGCTTCCTTGGCGAAGGTTCTATACTTTTGCAAATGTATCTTGTAGGTAAGTCTCGGACACAAATTTGTCTCTTAACAATCGTTTCATCTCATCCTAAGTTCTAACACCTTGTCTTCCATCTCTTGCTCTCTAGTAGCATACCCAATAAAATCTAATGCAGTAAGTTGGACTCTAACCACATCCTCATACCTATAACATTCAAATATTTTCTCAACCTTTTCTTCCCACTCCAAGTATTCATCTGTGTCTCCACTTCTATCGAAGGGTGGGATTTGCACCTTAATGCTGTTTAGCTCTCGAGGAACCCAATGTCCTTGTCCCTACGCCTTGTAATAATTTACCTCTTCTTCACCAAACTCTTCAACATCCAGCTCTTCGTTGTGTTCCTTAATCTATCCTAACTCCAATCTTCTTCTAGCAGCTCAATCTACTATTCCTCCAACTCGTGGTGGTCAAATTGGGTAACTAGTTTGATTGCCTTAGCCATAATCTCTCTTAGGGGCGTTTTCCTGTGAGTTTTGTTGCTATACACCTTGGGGTTGTTGTCTGTTAATTGCATTGCAGTGACTAAACTCTCAACAAGGTTTGTGAGTCTATCAAGTTTGTCGTCAACTGATATTGGGGTATTATTACTATTATGACTACAACTAGGTTGAGCACCACTGCCTTGGTCATCAATAACTCCTTAAACACTTGAATTGGACATGGTACAGTACTTCTCAAATGAATTAACAACTCACTAACAACTGTAATACCCGATGGCCACTCAAATAGAATAAAAACAAACTTGCTCTATTTTTGCAATGGGAAACAGAGTAAAAACTGAATAACAATGAAACCATACTTCCTATCATACAAAGACACTGTAGTAGCTACGAAAGGAATACAACGACTACTAACAGTAAAACGAACGAAAACTTTACTGCCATTTCACACACTCACTCGCGGAACCGTACTTTGATACCAATGAAGTTGATGTGTCTCTAGGGTTGAACACGCAAAGAGACATCATAATGAAACAAACTAAAACAAGCAGGGAAAAAGGTTAACAAAGTCCGGGTAGCTACTAAATGGATATGATGCACAACTTGATCCTACTCGACCTACAATCCGCTAGATATGATACATCGGTCCGAATTAAAAAGTCACTCGCCACTACTCCTTACTAAAGGAAATAGATAGGAGTTAAGAGATAATGAGAATGCTAAGGTTGCTCAATTGAATAATTTTGTATTGAAAGTGGAATGCTTACATACAAGGAAGTAGGGGCTTATATACCTATTTACTAAGGTTATTTTATATGTATGAAAAGATAAAAAGGGAATTTTACACTTAGGTTATATGAAACATACTAAAAGAGGTAAAAGAGACAAAGAATATTCAATATGAAAAGAAAGGATCATTCTGGAATATTGTGGCAGAAGACACATGTCGCTTGGTGGTCAGTCGTTAGAAATATGTTACAAAGTAGGCAAAAATAGGAGGGCGTTGCAGTCAGAGGTTGACTTGATCTGGTTTAGGTCGAGGACCAATTAATTCTAAAAAGAAATTAACTTGCTTTGATGTCAGATGTCTGTACTCGGATTGGGGGCTTACCTCAACTATTCTTAAGCTGTCTCCTGGAGTAAAATGTTGTTACTGAACAGGGGTGGATTTGATACATGTGAGGATCTAATAGTCAAGTTGGTTGGAAATCAGCTTAGGGTAAGAATCCCTGTCTCGATTATTGCTTAGAGCTAGAATCCTCCGAACAAGTCCTTGGAGTCCTCTAGCTTGGTTGTGCGTGATCGATCCAAGGGTTTGATTTCTATCACTTGTAAGTCTAAATCGGATCTACATAGCAACCAAATAGGAAAAACGTTTAGGGTTTTCTGTCTAAATACTGACTTTTTCGAAAGAGATAGCACTAGATAACATAGTTGGTTCTTTCTTTATCCTTAGTCAAACTAAGTGATAAAAGAGGAGGCTGCAACAAAGGTGAAGTCAATAGTTCAAAGATAGTTATGGAAGGAACGGTATCTTTATTGCATAAGCTTGGATTTGGTTGTGAGCTATTGAAATGTGTACTTAACTCCTCAACCAAGATTAGAGCAGATATAATTTCTCTAATCTCGTAATGGATTGGATGACACCATGTAATGGCATTTTGTTATATACACATTATATTTGTAAGCTCCACAACTAGCCATTCGAGGTTTCAATCGGTTGAAAGATTCGATCGAGTCTCAATTATAAAGTAAAGTTAGAAATATTAGTAAAATGATATCGTAAGTTTGAATTTAAGAAAATAAGCAATAAAATAAAAGACTATGAAAATTCCAAATTTTAAATATATAACTCGTTATTTATCGAAAATGCGTAAAATACATTCTAATGATTAGCGAATCGCTAGAGATAAATTATATGTATACTAAAAATCATAAAATTACCTAAATAATATTTAGTAATATTTATTTGTACTATATATGAATTTACATGTATATAGAAATACGCGAAATGTACTAAAATAATAAGAAATAATTAAAGAAAGTTCATAATTAATTAAGGAAAAATCAGGAAAAATATAGAAAAATGAGGAAAAGTCCAGAAGTGGGGCATGGCAATCAGATATTGAAGAAAAAAAATCAACCAATTAAAATGCAATAAATAGAAAGTAGAAAAAAGAAGAGATAAGGCAATTAACTTGTCTCATTAATACGTAATAATTTTCCTAAAGCTCTATAAATAGTAAGAAAAATTCAAAAGCTCATTTGGACAGTTAGAAATTAGAGAAAATTAGGGAGAGGCGAAAATTGAGAGAAAAATTAAGGTTAGAAAAAAAATAGGAAAAACTGTACAATTAGGGCCTTTAAAGGAACATACACCAGATGAGCGGCTGGGAGTGGATGGCCACCATTACCATACAGTGGTGGCAGCACCCAAACCGATCGATAAGGCCACGGTGGCCGGCGGTGGCTGGAGTTACCCAGATCGGTGAGTTCGATTTTCAGTCCAATTTTATGTAATTTTGTTAAAAATAGTAAATATTCTTAGGAAATTATGAATTTTGTTATTCTGAAATATTTCTGTATGTAGTTTGTAGGAAAAATATTATTTTGATAAAAATATGTTTTATGATATAGGGTCCTTAAGAAATTATGCAAAACCGAGTATGTTTCGGTTTAGAAATAAATGAGAGTGTAGTTTAGAACCCAAAATTTTTGTGTAGACTACTTAGATGATATAGAATAGTGCTATGAATCCCATTGTCAAAAATTAATTTTTGAAATTTTTAGATAATTTTTAGGCCTTAAAATGAGGCATAAAATGGGTAATTTAGGGTTAATAAAGTAAATAAATGGTTAATTACTGATTTAGTGAATAAGTATATGTTTTAGGATGTTGAAATCTGATGGAGTATGATACTTGTAGTATTTAGGGTGTTAGATGTAAATATTAGGTTAATTATGTAGTAAACGAGTAATAGGGAAAAATAGTAAATTTTAAGTTAATTTTGTAAATTAGGGTAATTAGTAGTAAAATCTAATTTAGGATGAATTTACACATTTTGAAATGATAATTGATGTTGGGAGATAGTAATTAGAGTGATAAAAATATTATATGTGTATTATGTACAAATAAGTAATAGTACATAATACACAATTATTAGAAATATAATAAATAGAAAATATTAGAATAAAAATTGATATTATGATAATAATAAAAATATACAATAAATTTGATAGGAAACTTGAATTTATATAATTATATGAAAAATGTAAAAATTTCTTACATCAGGAGTAAATTCGGTACACTAATAAGGATTTAAGTGTACCGGATAAAATAAAATACTGACTAGGGGTAATGATGGTATTTAGGAGATCGGGAAGTAATGTGATTAATTTCACATTATGAGTTGAAATGAATTTCTAGGATTCGAGTATAAAACAATACTTAGAAATCGAACTACAAAACCTAATTTAGAAATCGATGCGGAAACCGAACCCGAACCTATCCCCGAACCTAGAATATTGTAAAAGACTTAAGACCTAGATAATTTGGTATATTAAACCTTAAACAAACATAACAATAAGCGTTATAGGATAAAACGAACCTATAATAGTTATATGAAAAACTGAAACCACGTTTGTGTTATAGAGATGATCGGCGATGGCCTGAGCAAGTCAGACCTTGAGTGAGTGAGCGAGGAGTCGAGGTAAGTTGGGATTAATACGATGCTGTATTTTGGAGGCTTGAGATTATGCTTAGTTATGCTTGTTAGATAGTTGGTTGTGTGCATGTGCTTGATTATGAGTGATGTTATGGTTCTGTTTATTGTTCTGGCATGTATTGTATGACTTGTATGAAATGAATGATCACCCTAAACTGGACTTAATCAAATATACGACTCGTAATCATAATTGGACCTGCATGGCAACCCATTAGAGGAAACCTAGGACTCTTTGGCCAAATACCGACTCCTTCGAAAGGGATAGCGTAGGATTGTATAATGGTCCTTTCTTCACCCTTAGTCGAACTAAGTGACAGGAGAGGAGGTTACAGCGGGGGTGAAGTCAATGGTTCGAAGGTAGTTGCGGGAGGAGCGAGGTCTCCATTGCATAAGCCTGGGTTTGGTCATGAGCTGTTGCATTAATGGCAACTCTTCAACCTGGATTAGAGCGGGCGCAATTTCTCTAATCTCACGACGGGCCAGATAACGTCGTATGATGACATTTGCTTGCACATGCATTACACCTAATAAGTTGATTGAAAACCTTGTTGTGTTTATGGTATAGTTTTAAGTCCTCTATCATAACTTACTGAGCTATGGTTGCTCATATCCCTATAGACGTCGTGCAGGTGCTCGCTAAGAAGCGGTAAGCAACTTCTTTGAAGCTAACAACTGCTGGATCCTAGGGAGTGAGGAAAAACATTAAAGAATAAACACATATTTTTAAGGTCTAAGTTTTTATTTTAGAATTAGTTTTCATTTATGAATAATGTAATAACTAGGAAATATATTACGGAGAAATATTGTAAACTTTAATTGCAATAATTGAATTATAGTGTATATATATATTTCCTCACTTTTTTAGGTAAATGATTTATTTAAATTACAAACTGTTTACTTCAAAGCGGGTTAGTCGTGGATGCCTTGTATAGATCAAGTTTAAGATAGCGGTTGTAAGGCCAACTTCTATTTTAGGATGATTTACACAGCGGGGTTGTTACGACTGTGCCGCTTCAGGGCGTAATAATATCTACCTAATTTAGCTGATAATCTTGTTTGTGTTTTATGTATAGTTTTAAGTCTCCATCCTAACTTACTGAGCGGTTGGTTATTTACATTCTTATAGATGTTGTTGCAGGAGCTAGTTAAGAAACAGCTTATAATTACCTTAGAGCTAGCAACTGTTGTATATTGGGGAGTAAGGATATAAAACTAAGGATCGGTCACACTTTCAAAGTTTGGATCTTAACTTTAAGTTTTTTAATATCAATTTATCTATTACTTAAGTGAAGTAAGATTAGATTATTAAATCTTGGAAACACTACTTAAGATATTTAAATATTAGTATGTATTTTTGATATTTTCGTAGATAAATAATATATTTAATTTACGAACGGTTAACTTTAAAACGGGTTAGTCGTATACACCTTGTGTAAATCTGGTTTAAGATAGCAACTGTAATGTTAGCTTATATCTTATAATGGTTTGTACGATAGGACTGTTACGATTCTATTATTTTATAGCGTGACATCTTAGGCATGCAACACACACACACACACATACATGCATATATATATATATATATATATATATATATATATAATAGTATGGTATAGGTCCTACCCGTCACCGAAGTAACCCTTTGCAAAATCTAGCTAAGTAATCTCAATACAAAACTCTCATCGGGTGAGTCGTATGCGATCACCAAGTGCCTCACCAATCCACTAAACCCTACCAATGGGAGGTCGAAGCCAAACACATACAGCAGAGCAATTAATAAGCTAAGTTTAAATTAATTCCATTTAATGAACTACACTAGACAAGCACAACAAAAACATGCATGTATCCTATACTTGGATTTGAAGAGCAACTGCTATTATTTCTAGTGTCTAGACTAAGAGTAAGTTCAAAATCAACAACTAAGAATAATAAAAGTGATGTTTAGAATCTACTTTCTAAAACATTATTCCATGTCCTAGTTTAGATTCGAAAATCTTACTTGAATCTTGAGTTCAATTGTTTTTATCTATATTTTTTAGATAATTTTAGAATCTTAAGCCAATCTAAATTGGTTTAAGTTATGATTTAGAATGTTAGAAAGTAAGAAAAGAAGGAATAAAGGGTTGAATAAGTACATAAGCAAGAATCATGATTGTGAACTTTGGGCATGGTTCTTATTCTTGTACGGAAGAATGGCTACGAGTAGGGGTTACGACTGTGAACCTTGGTTGTGATCTTCTCAGACTAAATTTTTCTTCTCCTCTTTACGTACAACTCAACACAACCCTTAAGGAAGAATACAGTTAGGACCACAATCATAATCTTTGTTTTTATTCCCCTCGAACATTGATTTCCTCCTTCATACATTACTCCAAATCATCCATTCAACACTAATTACCACCCCCGACACACCGGTTAACCTCTACACAACCAGTAACAGCACCTTAAATAGCAACATAAGCCAATTTATAGATTCAAACATACACAAAATCAACCCTATTTTGTTTTATTTACATAAAACTTTAGATTTAAGGGTACTCGTGCATTTCCTCATTGTAACGACACCCAAAGATCAAATTTACACCTTTACTACACTTCAAATCATGGATCCAATCAAATTTATCACTCTTTTTCATGGAAAAACATATATTACAACATTTACTAGGGTTAACATACCTTATAATTGCATTTTCATGGCAAATTTGTTGTGTTCTTGTTTTTTCTAGTACTTAGGGTCTAGGGATCCAAATTTCTATACTCCAAAAGTCAAGATGGCAAAAAACTCCTGTTGGTTTAAGTAAAAGTTTAAATAGGATTAGGATTATTAGGGTTAAGGGGTAATTTTAACTTTTATTGGTCTTAAATGTCTCTATATGCATTAGCTAATTACATGCAATATCAGAGCCCTTCTTATACCTTATTATTTTGATTTTATTTAAATTTATTTTGTTTTTATTTTAATTTTTCTAGGCTTTACATTTAGTTGGCAAAATAAGTAAAGCACATATAAAGTTTTAAGGGCAAAGAAGGGAACTATTTCCATTCACAACATATGCATGTATTGCTTGTATTAATTACTTAAATTGGTAAAGGGAAACTCCTTATTCTATATTTTGGATAGTTGAATGTGCCCAATTACAAGGTAGAACCAATATCTAATGATTAATGATGGTGTTTACTCTATTGTTAGACAACCTATAACTATAATCATGATTCTTCCTCCTATATTGCCTACAACCATCCCAATTAGAGCACTTTAATAATTTCTCAATAATTATCTCTAACTGAAAAAGAAATGTTCATAGCAAATTGACAACTAATAGTTTGTTGATTGTTTTGGCTAAGTCTAACCAAAATTCATGCAATAAGCATAGAAAATGGTGTTACGTATTAGCATGCTGAACTTGATTTTGAAGTAAAAGGCGTTTAGTTGTGTTGCAATATCAACTAGATTTTTTTTTTTTCGTAATGGACAATAGTTGAATGAAAAATGGAGTAGTGCATATGACTGATTTATATTATAGTTGGTTAATGAGTTTAATCAATTCATTTTGATCGTGTTACAATTAAGGCTATAAACGTACTGATTTAAGTTGATATAATGAATTTAGAGTAGAGTTAAACTTAAAATATCAAATTTTGAGCTTGAATTTTAAGCTCGAACTTGATTCAAAATTACACTTAACAAGCTTAAACTCGATTTAATAAAGCTTATATAAGCTTTATTTATCTAAAAAATAATTTTTTATTTTAATTAAAATGACATTTATATTTTAATTTGACCAATCTTAAATCGAGCTAAGCATAATTAGACTTGTATGTTAGTTAAGGTAAATATTATGAACTTAAGCTCGATACATAAACTACTTGAGTAACTTGAACTTTGCTCAATTAATGTTAAGTTAAATTCAAGCAAATATTAAATCAAATTAAAGTAAGTTATGAGTAGGTTTGACTTATTTATATCCTATTCACAACTTTTTTATTATTGTATTGCCAACTTTGATTGTAAATAGTAGGGCAACAAAAGTTCAAAAGTCACAATACAATTAAATCACATTGGATACTAGCAATATAAAAGTAGTCACTCCTTACCAAACATAGACAAAGATTGCTACATTTAGATTTTGAGGCAAGTTGTAAAAATAAACCTAAATTATTAGTTAGATTTGGTTAAATTTTTTAAACTTTTAAAGCAACTATATCTCTCTATATAAATTTTGAAAATGTATATATACACTCTAAACCTCACTAAATAGTAAAACCATTATATTTACTTGAATTCAACTTAATAACAGTCTACTCTAGCTTAAGTTTCACTATATTTGGCTTGATTAACTTGCTAGACTAATTGCGTTAAAGTTAAGTATACATGTATATTGAATTCAAGTTAAGTATGGATAATTTTCATTAGAAGAAAATATTTTTTAAATAAACTGAGCCTAAAGGAGCTCAAATTAATTTACTCGAGCTTTTTAAGTTCTATTTTGAGTTGAACTTAAACTCAAACTCAAAATTGTAAGCTTGGTCAAACTCAAAATTGTAAGCTTGGTCAAACTCAAATGAGTTCAAGATTTCAAATTTCGAATCTAGTTTAAGCTTAATTTTGTAGCTTGTTTTTAGCAACTCGATCACTACATAGTTGAACATTGGGGTATGATGTTAATATAATGATTTGTGTATTTGGATTTTTTTTTTTCTATTTAATATGAGTATTTTAGTGAGGTTAATATTCATGATTTGATTGATTGACGAACTGTAATGACTCCAATCAAATAGTTATAATCTAGCTCAAATAAAGCACAATATGAATTGAATTAGGAAGTATACCTAATAGATTTGTATGGTTAAGATGAATTTTAGGCTCTTAATGGATTTGCGAATAGCTGAAAAAATATAAGTTGTTGCACCTTAAAAATAAATTTTTGAATACTCAAAAGAGTTCAATAAATAATCAAAATGATTCAACACATTTAATTAGAAAACGTTATTTATAATCCAAACTCACTGCGTTATTGGTAATTGGTGAGATGAAATAGTGAGCCCTCTTTTGTTGTCATATTTGTTGATTTCCAATAATTTATTTGATATTGTCATGCCCGAAGTGGCAGAGTCGTAATAGCCCCGCCATGTAAACCATTCTAAGATAGAAGTTTTCCTTACAACCACTATCTTAGACTTGATCAACATAAGGTGTCCACGACTAACCCACTTTGAAGTAAATAGTTTGTAATTTAAATAAATCATTTACTTAAGAAAATGAGAAAATATATATATACACTAAAATTCAGTTATTACAATTAACGTTTATAATATTTCTCCGTAATATATTTTCTAGTTATTACATTATTCAGAAATGAAAAATTCTAAAATAAAAGCTTAGACCTTAAAAATATATGTTTGTTCTTCAAATATTTTTCCTCATTCCCTAAGATCCAGCAGTTGCTAGCTTCAGAGTAGTTATATGTCGCTTCTTAGCCAGCACCTGCACAACGTTTATAGGGATGTGAGCAACCACAGCTCAGTAAGTTAGGATGTAGGACTTAAAACTATACCATAAACACAGCAAGGTTATCAACCAACTAATTAGGTGTAATGCATGTTAAGTAAATGCCATCGTACGACGTTGTCCGGCTCATCGTGAGATTAGAGAAATTGTACTCGCTCTAATCCGAGTTGAGGAGTTGCCGTTAATATAACAGCTCACGACCAAACCTAGACTTATGCAATGCAGACATTGCTCCTCTTGCGATTACTTTCGAACCATTGACTTCACCCTTGTCGCGACCTCCTCACCTATCACTTAGTTTGACTAAGGATGAAGAAGGGACCTTTATACAATCCTGCGCAATCTCTTTCGAAAGGGTCGGTATTTGGCCGGAGAATCCTAGGTTTCCCCTAATGGGTTGCCATGCAGGTCCGATTATGATTACAAGTCGTATATTTGATTAGGTCCAGTTTAGGGTGATCAATCATTTCATACAAATCACACAATACAAGCTAGAACAACAAACAGAATCATAGCATCACTCATAATCAAGCACATGTACACAATAGACTACCTAACAAGCACAACCAAGCGTAATCTCAAGCCTCCAAAATACAGCATTGTATTAATCTCAACTTATCTAGACTCTTCGCTCACTCACTCGAGGTCCGACTTGCTCAGGCCATCGCCGATCATCCCTATAACATAAACATGATTTCAGTTATTCATATAATTATTATAGGTTCGTTTTATCCTATAACACTTATTGTTATGTTTTGTTTAGGGTTTAATATACCTAATTATCTGGGTCTTAAGTCTTTTATAATTATTCTAGGTTTGGGGTTAGGTTCAGGTTCGAGTTTGGTTTCTACATCGATTTCTGAATTAGGTTCTAGTTTGATTTCTAAGTACTGTTTTATACCCGAACCTTAGAAATTCGTTTCAACTCATAATGTAAAATTAATCATATTACTTCTAGATATCCTAAATACCATCATTACTTCTAGTCAATATTTTATTCCACTCGGTACACTTAAATTCTTATTAGTGTACTGAATGTACTCTTGATGTGAGAAATTTTTACATTTTTCTTATAATTACATAAATTTAAGTTTTCTATCAATTCTATTATATATCTCTATTATTTATATAATATCAATTTTCATCTTAATATTTTCTATTTATTATATTTCCAATAATTACATATTATGTATTATCACCTATTTGTATATAATATACATCTAATATTTCTATCATTCTAATTACCATCTCTCAACATCAATTATCATTTCAAAGTGTCTAAATTCGTCCTAAGTCGGATTTTACACCTAATTACCCTAATTTACAAAATTAACTTAAAATTTACTATTTTTCCCTATTACTCATTTACTACATAATTAACCTAATAATTACATCTAACACCCTAAATGCTACAAGTATCATACTTCATCTGATTTCAACATCTTAAAACGTATAATTATTAACTAAATCAGTAATTAACCATTTAATTACTTAATTAACCCTAAATTACTCATTTTATGCCTCATTTTAAGGCTTAAAAATTATATAAAATTTTCAAAAATTAATTTTTGAAAACGGACTTCATATCACTGTTCTATATCATCTAAATAGTCTACACAAAAATTTTGGACTCAAAACTACCCTCCTAAGGTCATTTATTTCTAAACCGAAACATGTTTGGTTTTGCATGATTTCTTAAGGAACATATATCACGAAATATATTTTCATCAAAATAATATATTTCCTAAAAACTAAATACAAAAATATTCCAAGATAACAAAATTCATAATTTTCTATGAATATTTACTATTTTTATATATTTACTATTTTTATAAATTTACATAAAATCAAGTTGGAAATCGAACTCACTAATCTGAGTGGCTCCGACCACCGTCGGCCGCCCTGGCCTTATTGGCCGATCTAGGCGCTGCCACCACCGTATAGTGGTGGTAACCATCCACTCCCAGCGGCTTGTCTGGTGTTAGTTTCCCTTTATGGCCTTAATTGCACAGTTTTCTCAGCCTTAATTTTTCTCTCAATTTCGCCTCTCCTTATTTTTCTCACTCTCCAAATTGACCAAATGAGCTTCTAATTTTTTTTTTGCTATTTATAGAGCTTTAAGAAAATTATTGTATATTAATTTGATTAGACAACTACCTTATCTCTTCTTTTTTCTACTTTCTATTTGTTACATTTTAATTGGTTGATTTTGTTTCTTCAATTCCAAATTTTCAAGCCTCATTTTTGGATTTTTCCTCATTTTTCCTGATTTTTCCTTAATTAATTATGAATTTTCTTTAATTATTTAGTATTATTTTAGCATATTTCACATATTTAAGTAATTACGCGTATTTCTACTTACATGTAAATTCATACATAATACAAATAAATATTCCTAAATATTATTTAGGTCATTTTATGATTTTTAGTATACATATAATTTATCTCTAGTGATTCTTTAATAATTGGAATATATTTTATACATTTTCGATAAATAATAAGTTATATACTTAAAATTTAGAATTTTTATATTCTTTTATTTTATTACTTATTTTCTTAAATTCGAACTTATGGGATCATTTTTACTAATATTTCTAGCTTTACTTATAATATAGGCTTGATCAGATCTTTTAGCTAATCAAAACCTTGAGTGATTAGTTGTAGGGCTTACAGATGTAACATAGCTTTATTAACTTTTAAGAATTTAAAAATCAAATTCTAAAATCTAGTAAGAAGCTCTCATAACTTGGTGGCATGATCACTATAATCTTATTAGAATTGAGCAGTATTGATTCTCTTTGCAAAATAAAAATATAATACATCTAATTAGTGAAAAATAAATAAATATAAATTTCTTTCATTATAACTTAAGCATCTTCAATGCACATAATTTGCTAAAAACTTATAGAGGGCTGAAAATTGTTATATTAGTTATTATTGTTTATTTAGACTTTACTTTTTAGGCTAGGTGATAGGGCTTAAGGAGTTTGGTTCATAGATTAAGATAATTCAAAGAGATTTGGTTTAGTGGGCTCAGAGCAGGAATCGTCATACCAATCTATTTGCCTCCAATTTTTTTCAAGTAAGCTTATATATTTACAAGAAAAACTATTGGCTTGAGCTCATTAATTAGCTCATTTTTTATAACCATGAATTGAGCAAACTCTATCACATTCATTGATCACCTAGATAATTTGATAGATGCCATTATACTTAAAAGTTTATAAATATCCAGTATTTTTTCATTATTTAGAACTCTTAGAGAGAGAAAATAGAGAAATAATAGTATTTTACGAAATCTCTACTTTTTAAGATTAAATGCTTGGAGTCTCTGAAGACTATCTTATCTATTATTTGTGCATTTGAGATACTGAGATTGTTTGTTCCTACTCCTTACCTTATTCTTATCTAATCCTTCATTCAGGTGATAATCTCGCTTTATTTTTTTTAAAACTATGTGTAGTGTGTCACTTATTTAGGACACACGTGACTACTCTAGTTAAAGGCTACATCTACGAAACTTAAAATTCATCTAGCATGAATATTGTTCAACCTGGCAAAATAAGTAAATTACATAAAGTTTTGGGGTAAAAAAAAAAGGGAAATATGCATTTATTGCTTATAGTAATTACTTGAATTGGACAACTGGAAGCTCCTTATTCTTTGTTCTAAATAATTGTATGTGCTCAATTGCAAGGTGGAATCAATTTCTAATAATTAATGATGGTGTTCCCTCCAGACATTGTTAAAAAACCTATAACTACAATCATGACTTTTCCTCACATTGTTCCCCACCACCATCCTAATAAAAACACTTTAGTATAATTTCTCTATAATAATCCCCAACTGAAAAAATAAGTTTATTGCTAATATGCAGCCTGCAGGTCTTCTCAACAAACTGGCATGCAACTAATAGTTTGTTGACTGTTTCCGCTATGTCCAACCCAAGTCCATGCAATAAGCGTAGAGAATGGTGTTGCATGCTGAGCTTTGATTTTGCAGTAAAAGGCGTTTAGTTGTGTCGCAATACCAAACCCTTCTTCTTCTTATGGACGATAATCAAATAAAAAACATGGAGTAGTGCGCAAGTACGTTTAATAGCTGACAGACAATTTTATTTTAAATATCGTGAATGGTTTAAATTATAGTCGTTTGATGACTTCAATCGGTTGAACGTTCGAGGGTTGCCCAATTTGGATTGCGTTACAGGTAGATTTAAGACTGTAAATGAGTTGATTTAAGATGAGATGAAGTTGGAGTTTAACTTGAAGTATTAAAACTCATACTCTAATTTTAAGTTGAAATTTGATTTAAAGTGGTACTTAATAAATTTAAACTCAACTTAATAAAAATCGTATAAACTTTATTTATTTTCTATAAACTTTATTTATATGAAAATATATATTTTTTAAATAAAATAACATTGATATCTCAACGCCACATATTTTAACTTTAGTTGAGCTTGACTAGATTTATGTATTAGTTGAGTTAAATATTATGAATTTAAACTTGATTAAGTAAACTACTCTAGTAACTTAAACTTGAATCAATTATTGCGGAGCCAAATTCAAATAAAAATCAAACTAAATTGGAGTAACTTATGATTAGGTTTGGCTTATTCGTATCTCTATTTATATATTTTTTTGCATGTTATATATGGAATTTTCAATTCAAAACATAATAGCCGATTTCATTGTAATGCAAACGTTCATTCTAAACGGTGGGCTAACAAAAAAAAAAAAAAGTTCAAAAGTTATTATACAATTAAATCAAATCGGATATCAGCCAATTAATTATTCAGCTGAAGTGACAATGTAGAAGTAGTCATTCCTTACCAAACCTAGACAATGGTTCAAGCTACATTTAAAATTTAGGGCAAATCAAAAAGATAATCCTAAAATTTAGTGCAATAATACTTTTTTATGATTTAAAAAAAATGTGTATATACACATAAAACTAATACTATTCATATATAATCGCTTAATATAGTTTCATATAAAAAGATTAAGTTACGTCGGAAAAAAAAAATATATATATATAAAACTATAAATCCATACACACTCTATCAATAGTTTAGAAGTCATATTCCGGTAACCCGAAGTTTCGCGCAAAGTCATCTTCCTTGGAAGCAGTTGCGTTGCCAAAGACAACAGTGATAGGTCAACCTACACCCATACGGTGGAAGATTGATCTCCGCAGTCCATGTCCACCGCCATCAGACGTGTGATTGACAGGCTAAAATATACCGGGAATCTCGGTCCACTTATTACGGTAATATTGCATAAAACTATGGCAGATTTCGTTTTCGATGCAGATTCGTATGTCCTAACAATAAATTAGAATAACGTGCTTTCTCTATCCGCAAGATAATCGCCATTAAGTTTCCATGCTGACCCTTGGGATTTAGAAAGATAATCTGTATACGGTAGACCCTTCTTTTCCAAATCTCGAGCTGGAACCCAAATGCCATTAATTAATTGAAGCTATTATTGAGGATGTCTATCAAATCATCATATCCAGAGTGATCTTCTCCTCGTGTGCAAGCCATGTCCACTCGACAAACTTTGACTCGTTTTCAGTTGAAACTCCAAAAGTTAAAACGGTTACAAAAACAACATTTTTTTTTTTTTTTATCTAAAAGTGTTACATTGGGTTAATAAATTATTTGAGTTCGATTATAGTTCAACTGAACTTAAAATCACATGCGAATAGGATTTGACTTGTTTAATCCCACCGCTCACAAGAAATCTTCTCTAATGACCCTAGTGCAAGTGGATGGCTCCGATGGCTGGACCCACTCTCCGCTCCCACTTTTAGTATGTACATCCATCGTTACAAATTCCTATGCAAATATCTCTTGCGAGCTCCATAGTTTTACCAATCATACTATTCTCATCAACGTTATTTGCAACAACATAAATCCCACCGCCGTTAAATCTGTTATCGAGGTTTTGTTAGAGTAAATATCGGTACGTCAATAGTACTACCTCATGTATTGCACTTATAGTTATACCTCAATTTTATTATTTTTTATAATTATACACTTAAAATTTTAATTTATTTAATTATACATTAAATTAAAAATTTAGTTATGACAATTTATTGAATTTGTATCGTCAATTTAATTAGTATGATCAATAAATGCAGTGACCTCCCACGATCTTAAGGAGATTATACAACTCCCTTAAGACTATAACTATTGATAAGTCTTACAACTTATATTCTTAAAGTGGGTTGTGATCCACTATATTATAAGAGACAGTCAGTAGCTACCTATCAAGAATCATATGATTTTCCTAAAATCGTATGAGGTCATTACATTAGTTGATTATGTTGATTGAACTAACGATATAAATTAGAATTAATTAAGATGTAAACAGTAATAATTAAATTTTCAATTGGATATATAATTATATAAGTTAAAACTTTAAGTATATAATTATAGAGAGTAGTAAAGTTGAAGTGTAAATAATAATATTAGCTCCACTTATAATTAGGTCATTTTTCCTTTTCTTTTTCCTTCTTACCCCCTTTTAGGTTTGTTATATTTCTTGCTTAGGTTTTATTGAGGCCAACAGTTTTATTATTATTATTATTTTTTTTGTCTCTAATGATGAAATTATGATACCGTGTATCGGACAAACCGAGTAGAAGAGATACAACCGTCTTTCGATAGAGTTATAGGTTGATGCCAAATCGTGTACTAGCGATAGCTTGATCTTATTTCAATGGAATTAAAAAGAACAAAAAAAGAGAAAGAAACTAAACTCTTTTAATAATATATATTTATTTTAATGATTAATAGAAAGAATTTATCCTATTGCAGCAAGTAAAGATGGTCTCAAAATCCTTAAAACTCGTTGCAGTAAGATTATTGCAATGAGCAAGGTTACTATAAGAGCTTGCTGCAAAAGATCATGCTAAAAGCCCTTGCAATACTAGGTTCGACACTTATCAAATATCAATTGCAGTAATTCATGTGTTGTTTTTCTTTTTAATGTATTTTATTTAATTTGATTTGAGAATATTAATTTTTGTTAAATTTTTTTTTTCTTAAACAGTATGATAATTGATATTTAAATATATTTTAAAAATCAATTTTGGAAATTAGTGACAAATTAAATATATATCTGCCAAATTCAAAATAGTGATAGGCAGAATAAAGATTTCCAAAAAATATATAAAAATGACTTCAATCAATATCTTGACCGTGAAAACTGAAATCTTTATCATGAAGAATGTATGTTAGATGATTTGGATATGACCTTTACACTCTCCTAGAATGGGGCAAATGTCTTATTACTATACTTGGAAATACCATTAATACCGTATTTGGGAGAGTGCAAAGGGGAAGAGAAGAGAGGAAGGAAGGAAGGAAAGTATAGGTTTTCCATTGTTTGGCATAAGTGAAAATTAGAAGGAGAGGAAATGTGGAGGGATTTAAATACTTAAGCCTCACAAAAAGAGAAAGGAAAGTTATCAGATTTACTTTTTTACCCATGACAAATGCCATCTTTTAGATAAATAATTATTTATAAAGGATAATTTAGTAATTATAGGTTTACAAATTTTTAAAAATGAATTTTTCACACATTTCATTTCCTTCACTTTTCTTTGTTTTCCAAACAATGGAAACAAACAAAAATTTTCATCTCATTTTCTTTTCTTCCAATTCTTTCTTCTCATTTTCATTCCTCGTTAATTTCTTCCTCTATTCCAAACATAGCGTAAGAAATTATGAGTTGCGATAGTATAGCAACAAGGAATGATACAAGCCTATATATGGGTGTCTCTAATAGTTGTCTACTAAGTAATGCTCCATGCCTAGCCTATATGCTGGCGAGAGCAAGGCTAAGGGTAGCCATTGGGTTAAGAACCTAAATGGATGGTCTCAAGAATAATGTATGGACCCATAAGGAAAATAAAATGGCAATATGCCCACCTCACAATATAAACTGCGAAGCATCAGTCCTCACTATTGAATCTATTCACTTGTTATATTTTTCTTTTTAACTTGATTAGTTAGGTTATAACACTATTGTAGGAAAAAGGATTCAATTATACAACACGCTACATGGATTAATGAATGACATATAAATACCAATAAAATTTTAACTCGTATTAGCAAACGAATATACGTTTTGAAAAAGTTACAATTATATTTTTATATATTAAAATTTTATAAATACTTACGATACGTTCATTGATCCATATAATATATTAGTACTATCAAAATCTTTCTCCTATTATAGGGGCTCACTTATCCTTAGAAGAGCTTCCTACGTGCCTTAATGGGGGTATAGGTCCACTATAACCCAAACTTTGTGTGCATAATTTCATAACACAAAGCATTTGTCACGATCTCATCTTAGAAAAGGGTTGCTTGCACGTGTGTGTATTTTAAGGCTTCAATTTGCTTTTGTACCATTTTTCCTTCTGATAACCGTTTCTTTGTTTAGTGGGCTTAAGCCTCAAGTTGACTAGTCAAAACAAGTTAGCACTCGAGATGGCAACCTCATGGAGGTCAATTTAACTCTTTTGTGGCTTGGCTTGTGTTCTGGGTGCTAGTTGATCATATTGTAAGGAGCTTAGGTCGACATAAGAGCTGGCGTAAACAGTTTGACCCATGTTCACAATAGGTTGGAAAGAGCCTAAATAGCTTTGTCCATACTTTAAGCATGTCGGATTGAATTTAGGGGTCTATGTGTAAAATGGCTTAATCAACAATCCCATTAGTCATAATTTCTCACCCAATTAGCCTTGAATTTTTTATGTGTGATAATTATATTGTTACATGATACTAAATATTGAAAAAAAAAAAAAGCATTAGAAAGTAGTTTACAGACCCAAGCAAATAAGGTTATGTCCCTTACATTAAAAATGGGTACTAATAATCCTTGAAGAACAAAAGTTATATCATGAGACCAAAGATTTAATGTTCCAACTAGAGAATATATCCATACAAGTTGGAGACTAAAGAAATAGAAAATAAAAGAGAAGGATACAAACCTACCCATTGGAGAAGCTTTCCTAGTCGAAAATTCCGGCAAACTTGACGCTAGAATCGTGGGCTAATTCAATGCCCTTACGGCACAAGCATCGGAAACCTCCAGTGACGAGCCGAGGTTCTTAATGTCTTGCAAATCTGGAGATGGAGATAGAGATGTTGAAAGTGATAGAAAGAGGGCCTTTATTGGAACTTTTAGGGTTAGACGAAGAAAAAGGAAAAATGTAAAAGAAAATAATTATATTAAGAGAGTAAGGTAGTTAATAAAGGTAACTATGATGATTGTTAATATCGTAATTTTATTGTACGATTCCATAAATTTATGATATAAAAAAGCCTTTTAGAGTTGAATTGAGTATAATTGTTTTTATTTAGACACTAGTAGAATCCAAGATGTTAAGTTTTTAATAGAGTTTGTTGATTTTCCCTATATAAGTCAAATGGGCTAAAAAATGAAAAATATAAATAGATTTTTACAAATCATCAACTATTAGAGTACTAAATCATCTTTCTTATTTCATTATAATTATGTTTCCTCTTTCTCTCTCACACCCCCCGTTCGACATTTATAGCCTTCATTAAGTTTTAACTCTAACTGCAAAGTTTGTAAGCTGATTAATCTATTTACTACATTTGATGCCATAATAATTTAAGATAAGTTAAAAGGTTTAGTTCTCTTCAGCTTTTAGTCTTTTTCAAATAAATAATGAAAAAAAGAATTTAGTTTCGTATATGCTTTCCTTCTTGTGTACCCATTAGATGATGAATCAAGATTTTTTTCTTATTTCTTTATTTTTATTATTTATTTCAAGTTTTTTAAGACTATTATAAATACATTTAATGTTTTCAAAAGTTATTTTATATATATTTTTATTATATTTTGATTTTACAAAACCTTTAATAATTCTATATAAAGTTGTTAGTTTGACAGTTTTAACTACTACTATAGTATTTTTTTTTTTTTTAATTAAGGTTGATTTTCCGGGAAAATAGAGAGGGAAAGAGAGAGAAAGATGGCATGTGTTGTATGTATTCGTGGATTCAAAGGATTTTGTATACACGTAATTAAACACTTTTTAGTTTTTACAAGATAAGAAAGGACGAAAAAAGAATCATATTTAGAAGGCTGACCATATATTTCATAAAATAGTTATTCATAGAAAATGTTGAAGAAGTTTGTCTTTTTTTTTACTTCCTTACAATGTATGGAATCCCTTGGAGAGCTACTATCTGGTCTATTCCATAGAAGGACATTGCCAAAATCAAACAATTTTTAGATTGATTAGGGATACTCATATGAAGTGCATTTTCTTAGACTTACAAATTCATCTACTGAAAACATTTCCATATGTGCTCTATATATTTTTCTATCAAGAAGGTATGATCATTGAACTAGTAGTCTTAGGGCAAGTCTTTTTAAATTGAATGCTTAAAAAAGGAAGGTTTTTTTATTTTTTATTTTTTATTTTAACTATATAGAACGGGAAAACAAGCACCATTTCTCATGTAAAAAGTAGATGTAATTTAATGCGTATTGATATAGAGATATGGATGCATCTTCTATCAACATTAATATATGTTATTGTAAAACAATATCTGCAAAAATATAAAACTATATGTAGATGTAAGTTTTCTATGTCTAAAAAAGTCATTATTCTATATGTAAATATTCTTTTTTTTTTTTTATCTCTCCTGAGGGAGGGGAAAAAAAAAGAAGAAGGAAAAAGGTACTGCAGAGAGAAGCTTGACGTGGTGAATCTGAAAGATTATTAAAGATAGAAACTTCTTAAGCAACCAAGAGAAAAGTGAAAAAGGCAATGCCTTGTAATTGTGATGTTGTCTCAGTCACCCTCTCTGGGCCCACTTAGATTGGGAGGATTTTTCCACTAATCCGTGCTACAAAGCCACACTGCTCCAACATCTAAGCCAGCCTTTACTCCACTTGTGTCGGGCTTGATTTTTGCCT
This sequence comes from Lumnitzera littorea, assembly GCA_024138015.1. Lineage (NCBI taxonomy): Eukaryota > Viridiplantae > Streptophyta > Magnoliopsida > Myrtales > Combretaceae > Lumnitzera > Lumnitzera littorea. The sequence continues at coordinate 27,653,964 of JAMXBB010000005.1, forward strand.
TACAAAATATATGTTAAGTAATAACACATTATATAAGTCTGTCAATATTTTAATATATAAAAATATATATTATTATTTTTTAAAACTAATATCATGTTAAGCTTACTTATATGAAAAGCTCAATTTACCTTCTTCATTTTGGTAAAAATATTAAAATTCTCTTTATTCAAGATGAGGTAATTTTTTAATTTTCTTTTTTTCGGACGGAAATAATCTCAATAAAAGAATTTAAAGGAAACTCTAGAATTTTATTATATACAAGATCTTTATAGTTTCAACTAATACCTAATATGAAACTAATATTTAACTAGTCAACTAATTGTTATGAATATCAAAATTATTATTAACTAATATATAACTATATATATTAAAAGAAAACTAAGCTATTAAACTATTATTTTTCTAATCTAATTTTAGATTATAATAATTTGCCTAATCCTTTTTTAAAAACCTTGTTCTCAAAGTTCTAAGAAGAAAAATTCAATAAAAAAATTACTAATTAATATGATTTAGTAATATTAAAAAATTATTGACAAAATCTTCAATTTATGCTTTATTTTTCAAGAACACTAGAGCATTTTCTTGTTCTTTTGGCTCAAAATTTTCATAAGTTGTAAAGCCTAAAACTTGATTTGTAAAATTTCTTTGTCCACGAATTCCATATTCATAATTAGTGTTATTGAGCATCATGATTATCTTGGCTTTTTATTCTTAAATTAGATCTTCCATGACTACTTTCTCTAATATTGTTGTTTGTACAGCCAATTATGGTAAAATGCATTTCCTCTAATATTTTGATATTAGGAATGTCCATATCCATATTTTCTCAATCGTTATCAATATCAGTTTCTTGCACTTTTTCTACTTTTTTAGTATCATTCTTTATGACAAGTTATTTTGTTTCTTGTAAATTTTCATCACTCATATCTTCAATAGTTGGTCTTTTTCTTTTTTATTCATTAATTGTTCTTCTTCCATACATTCTACCCTTACTTCTTGTAAATGCTTAAAACCTTCGTTCAACAATTATGTGTCTTCTTGTGTTTTTTTTTGTACCTTTTCGTAATTCTTTGATTTTCTCTTACATTTTTTCCATACATTCTAACAATTGCATGTGTAATTTTTTCATTTTTGCTTGTTCTCTCAATGAAAGTATTATTGTTAAGCCTACTTACCTAGAATGCTCAACTCACCATCTTCTTTTTGGTAAAAATATGTTTCTATTCGAGACGAGATAATATCTTAATTTCCTTTTTTCAAGAAGAGAACAATCTCTACGAAAAAATTCAAAAGAAACTTTTGAGTTTTATTAAAAAATGATTTAATGATCATGTTACAATCCTATATAAGTTATTTATAATCTCAATTAATATTTAATATAAAATTAATATTTAACCCACTAACTAATTGTTATTAATATCAAAATTCTTATCAATTAATATCTAATTATACATATTAAAAGAATATTAAACTATTAAATTATTAATTTTTTAATCTAATTTTGAGTCATAATATACCATTAGTATGCAATATTGTTAGATCCAATCTGAATAATTGATTTAAATATATAAGAGGATAAATGATTAAAAGGATAAATATTATTGGACTTGAAATTGAACTGCAGTGGAACCGATCCGACTATATGAAAGGATCATATCAAACTTAGTTTGACATTAGGTTGGACCATATTGATCAACTCAAATTTAATAACATTACTAATATGTATCTAATTATTATTAGTATTTACTAACTATTCATCTAAACATAATAAATTTTTCTTTCACACTTTAACACGTTCTTTTGATTTACGAAGAGAAGCTGTTTATATTCGCGTTAAGAAATCAATCAATATTTTATTTATATATAAGCTTCTATATTTGTATTCCTTAATTAAATAAGACCATCCTTTGCTATTTTCCTTAGAAATTTCAGAAAAAAATATTGGACGTCACTATGACCTACGACCCGGCATCCATGCAAAGCGGATAAGTGGATAAAGATATACATAGCTTTATTGGGAAAGATTCAATATATAATAACATTAAAAAAACTTAAAGATTAGTTTTGAAGGCATATCAGCTTCTTAAGTCAAACTTTGTATCATATAAATATTTTTAAAATCAGACAAAAAAAAAAAAAAACGTAACGACAAAGGAATTTCGTTACAGATACATAAATATAGATGATCTTAATATTCATTTGTTTGAAATATAAATAGCTTTAATATATTGCATAGGACATACATACAAATATGTGACACTGATAGTTATAGAACTCATGAATGCATTCGAAGCATAAAAGATCTAATTATTGAGTGGTTATGTGATTTATTCAAAATAACTCTCATGCAAATCTAGACAATAACAAATAGCACTATAATCTGTCAAGTTCTTGTCCATAAAGTTTCTATTAAAAAGAAAAAAGAAAGAAAAATTACAAAAGCAAAAAGAAGAATAATGATGCTGGGTTGGTTTAGTTATGTTTATAATAATGAAATAATGATATCCTTACTTTCAGTTTTAACTGTCTACATGGGATTCCACGTACCCCAGGCCACACGGTTTAGAGCGTGATTCCCAACTACTATATATTCCGCTCCCTCCCTCCTTATTTTCACAAATCTCAGCCACAACATTTTCCTTCAAGCAAGCTCAACTCTATCTTAATGCTGCTAGGTACAGCTATCTCGCATATTTTCCTTGATTTCATATTCATCACAAAACAGATGGACTTATTTATTTCAGTCCCCCAAATATATGTCTTTAATGAACTTTTAGTTTAATTTTCCAGGGCAAAATGGCTACCATTGGTTTTTTCATTGTGAGCTTCTTTGCTATGGCTTCAACCATACATTGTTATGGTGGAAGATGGATTAATGCTCATGCCACATTCTATGGAGGAAGCGATGCATCTGGAACAATGGGTGCGCAATAACCTAAATTTATGATAACTTGATGTTTCTAGATACCGTTTTTCTAAAATTAGAAGCTTTTGATATGTGTGAATGCAAACACATGGGAGTGTACCACGTTTGATGTGCATCGAGGTGACTGCCCAGTGGATGTAAATTAACGTTGTTGCTGGTATATTTGTGCAGGTGGATCTTGTGGATATGGAAACCTGTATAGTCAGGGGTATGGGACAAACACTGCAGCCCTAAGCACGGCTTTGTACAACAATGGTCAGAGTTGTGGATCATGCTACGAGATCAGGTGTGTAAATGCCAGGAGATGGTGTCTTCCGGGGTCCATCGTGGTCACAGCCACCAATTTCTGCCCAACAAACTACGCGCTCCCTAACAATGCCGGCGGGTGGTGCAACCCGCCCCTCCACCACTTCGACCTCTCACAGCCTATTTTCGAGCGCATTGCCCATTACAAAGCTGGAATCGTACCCGTTGCCTATAGAAGGCATGTTTTCTTCGTGCCTTTTATATAACGTATTCGTGTCTATCTTCAATTCCGTCGATATTCGTGTTATCGTGTGGTGTCCTATTAATTTTATTGGGAATTTTTCTTTTTTTCTTTTTTTTCTTTTTTCTTTTTTTTTTAATTTATGAAATTTTGTAGGGTACCATGTAGGAGAAGGGGAGGGATAAGGTTCACCATCAATGGGCATTCCTACTTCAACCTGGTCCTGATCACCAACGTTGGTGGAGCTGGTGACGTTGTCAGTGTCGCCGTCAAAGGTTCAAGGACAGCATGGAAACCGATGTCCAGGAATTGGGGTCAGAACTGGCAGAGCAATGACTATCTCAATGGGCAAGCCCTGTCTTTTAAGGTCACCACCGGTGACGGTCGTAGTGTGGTTTCCTACAACGTTGCTCCTCGTAGTTGGTCCTTTGGCAAGACGTATTCTGGAGGACAGTTCCACTAAAACCCAATTCAAAAAGTTTGACATTATATGATTGGTCAATTTGCCTTAGTATATATACATGTAGATGGATATAGTCTATAGATATGTAATATATAAAGTGATCTGTTCTTCTTCTCCTCTTTCTTTTTTTCTTTTTTTAATAATACAGGTCATTCTATTGAAGGGTATTCTAGTGTCCTTGGCTGATTTCTCCTTACGTATCCACTAGAGTGGGATTAATAAGATGTAAATTTTGGTGTTTTTGTTATTATTAATAGAAGGAAATGCTCCCTCAAACACAAATTTTTCGTGAATAGCTCAGCTTTTAGGGCCATTTACTTTGTAGAATAAACTTGAGTTAGATTACTTCGGAATGACTATTATCGATAATAAATAAAATATTTTTATCTCAATATTTACTTCAAACATCCTTGTTCAAAATTCTTGACATAAGAACGAATGTCAAGAACCTTTTTTTTGAGGTTATTAAAGGATGGAGAGCAATCCTTAATTAAGTTAGAACTTCAAAAAGTAAACTTTGTTATTATTATTATTATTTTATTACTTTTAATATTATATTAGTTTAAGTTTGTATGTTGTGGGTCCCATAAATCATATAAATAAATGTTAAGAATTTTTGTGAAGAAATATACAAATCAAGTGAGGAGATTCTTAAGAAAAAATATCATTAAATTGTTAATATGGCATTTAGATATTTTAAACAAGGTAACTTATTTAGTATTTACTTTAGTAAAGTATTAAGTCGGTCACATAATTAAATTTACCACTTTACCTTTATTTGGCCATTTGAAATATAACCAAAAAGTCATTTAACTTTCATTAATCATATATATATATATAGAGAGAGAGAGAGAAACTATTTTGGAAGAGGTAATGAGATTGAGGAGCAACTACAAGGTAATGACAATAATAGTTCAATTTTCGTCGAGCCAGTTTTTTGGATAGTAATGATTGTACAATTTTCTATAAAAACGCTATTATAATAAAATTGACCATATTATCACAGATGAGCATTGGAGTAAACACGGGCTGATTGGGCCATGCAAACCATACCATAAATCTAAACTTAGAAAGAAACTTGAATCGAATTGATTTTGGATTAAATGGTCTGTCTTGGTTTTTATTTATTTTTAGTTTAAAATATTCAATATCGTTTAAAGTTTAATATCAAACCACATAGAATATTTTATTCACTTTAACCAGGAAATTAAATTCGAGTATAACTCTAAACCAAACTGAATTTGAAAAAGTTAAACTTTATTTCGGTTTGGTCCAGACTTTTCGTACCTACCCCTGCAAATTAGCCATTTTCTAATACTATAGGAATAACTTATAATTTGATAGATTTGTGTAATGTATGAGTCAATGAGTGCCATGATAAATTACAAACATTTTTTTTTTAACACTATGTTTGAATTAAGGGAAAGAAAAAGGAGGAGAAAGGATTGGAGATGAAACGAATTCCTCTTCGATTCCTTTTCATTGTTTAGAAAAATAAAAAAAAGTGGAGGAAAGAATTTTTTTTTTAATACAAGAATTCACTCTCTCTACTTTAGAGAGAATTAGGAAGGAAAACTTAAGGTTTTACTTAAATGTATTATATTAAAAGTACATTTTAAAATTATAATAATATTTTAATAATTTAATAAGATTAAAAAAATACATTTTATTAACTTTCTATGCACAATTATTTATTTCTATTCTCTTCTTATCCAAACAACAATTTTCCTTTAATTTTCCTTCATTCCTATTGCTTTCTTCTCATTTTACTTCTTTTTACTCTCTTTCCTTCATCCCAAAGATACTGTAAGTGAAAAGCTCAACATGGCGGGCAAGACTTCTTTCCATTCCTTTCCTCTAGGACTGGAAAAGATCACAAACTTAGAATTGAACCAAATCGAATTGGAAAATCATTTTTTTTCAAAAAATTTGGTTTGATCTTATGCAAGCAGTTTGCAGTTCAGTTTGCTTCTACGAACTAACTAATGCAAAAAAAAAAAAAAAGGAAGAAAAAAAACCCAACACGGAATAGCTTCATGATTGATAATGGTAGAAAGAAAGAAAACAGCAGTACAGCTCTACTGCTTAGACCATACAAGAGGGTAATATGTCGATGATGTATCGACTTCACCATGATTCCAGCAATAACAGTATCTTCTTCCTATTGCCGTCAATATCATTCCAAAGGAGCAGGCCATTTAAAATGCCTACTGCTCCTTGCGACACTATTCAAACTCGTTTGTATGATAATGCATGCAACCGACATAAGCATCCATCTCTTTTGTGCACTTTCGATGGAGATCTTTAAGTAAGCGAACAACACAGGGAGGGGCTTGCTGTCCCTAACTTGATTGTTTTCCCTTATTTAATTTGAAAACAATTGAAAAGAAAAGGTAAGAAAAGTTGTGTTACAATAACACTTCGAATCATGTAAGAACAAAATCGTTTTTCGGTTTTAAGAAATTTACGAACCAAACTATCATGAATGATAATATTTTAAGATGAATTATAAGAATAGTGCTCCTTGAGATTTTCTTTAAAAAAAAATTCTTTCTTTTTTGATATTTTTATTATTTAATTAAATATATTTAATTCCCAATCAACGTCATATATGCAGGCATGTCAGCTTTTCGAAGGGATAAGTGATAACATTCGGAAAAACTGAGGGTTCATATATCCTTCAAAGTTTTTAGGATGCTCAACAAGATATATCCATAATAGATAAATATATATATATATATATATTTTTTTTTTTTGGGTTAATGGCATATTTGACACACGAACTTTAATAAATAAATTATGTAATTATTACCTATACTTTAAAAATGTTAATTGGTGTGAACTTACATATTACAATTCCACAATTTAACACGTGACAGTTTCTTTAACATATGACAATTGGCACGGGATGAATTAGCACATGGCCATTGTACAATTTGCCATATGATAGCTTTTTTTAGATGTTAATGTGGCATGAATTAATACGTGTCAAGTCACATAGCAAGCTTTTTTTTTAAATAAAAATATTATTTTCTAACCTAGTAAGCAATCAAAACTCTGATATAATTCTAAGCATAGACCATACTATGTTTATTGGCATACTTGTTTACATAAGAGATGGGATAGTCTATAATACATATAAGGTTTTTCTTCTCTAACATTCTTCATAGGACTTGTAACATTGGGGTAGTAGGTTTTAAACTATAACTTATAGTTTTTGTAAGAGGATGAGTTAACTTTAACCCAATTTTTATTACTTTATTGTCTTTAGGTTTTAGCCAATAAGGATTGTTGATCAAGTATGCTTTATGCTTGAATGTGAGCTTGCAAAATATTGAACAGTGAGGGCTATCTGAGTGTCATTCAATATAGTTACTTTGATACCTAAGTTAATATGTACTTACGAGGAAAATAAGTACACAAGAGTGCAATAAAAAAAGCTTAATATGCAAATTATCAAGTAATTTACCATTGGGAGAGGTGGCTTAATATTTATAGAGAAGATAGCTGATGATTAGAAGATCGTTAGTAGGCAAAGGATATACTCACAATTCGTGGGTAGTAGAGTCATATAGGTCAACGTGGTCTCACATTGTAAGACGTGATTGTTGACCTAGTCATCTAGCCTTATCTATTGTCTTTTAACCATTAGAGTTTATAGTAGATGAGCAAACCATTCAACGAGCTTAGATTGAGATAAACTAGATGGGCAAGGAGACCAAATCTGGGTAGAGTGGAGCTCGATCATGAGCATAGGCAGGTTGGCATGAGCCTGAAGAGCCCAAGTCTAAAGTATTCTATTAACACACTTGATTCAACTTTTTAATTTAAAAGAAAATGCGTGATTATTAATCTACTATATAAATATTATTAAATTATACAAAAATTTGTATAAAAACACTTTTATAATATACTTGAAATCCATGTTAAAGTGGACTCTTTAACTGTAAAACATACTTGAATCATTTACTTTGATATGGATTTCATATATGTTTTAAATGTTTTTCTTTTTATAATTTAATGGTAATCATAGAGTAGATAAAGAATTGTGCATTTTCTTTTAAATTGAATGTTGAATCAACCAAAAAAAAAAAAAGTTAGTCAAAATTAACTCGTCCTTTTGCTAAAACTATAAGTTGTAGTTTAAAACCAATTATCTTCATGTTATATGTTTCACATGGAATGCTATATAAGAAATGCCTTGTATATATGATAAATTGTCCTATTTCTTTGAAGAATAGATGTGCTAATGAGCATAGGATGACTTAGGTTTAGAATTGATTACTTGCTAATTTAAAACACGATATTTTTTTCAAAAAGGTTGTTATTTATTCACGAAGTTGCTCGTCAAGTCATGGCGTTGCCATGTATTAGTTCATATCATGTTAGTATCTAAAAAAAAGTTGTCATATGTCAAATTGTCCTATGCCTATATGTCAATCATGCCATGTCAACCATTATGTGTTAAGGAAGTTATCGTAGGTCAAATTGTGACTTTGCTATATATTAATTCATGCCACGTCAACAAACGAACATTAACGGTGTTAAGTTAAATAGTATAAAAGTTCGATTAAGTAATAGATTGATTTTTTTAAAATATAGATAATAAATTATATAATTTGTTAAAAGTTCAAGTGTTAAACGTGATACTAACCCTATATCTTTATATTTTTACTATTGGATTCGCGTTTGTTTGAGGCCCATTATTTATTAACAAAACATATTTTGAATTTCACACTTCTAGTTCCTTAGACCATATGTATTGCCCATTTTTTGCGTCATATCTTAGGGCAATTTGGATTGCTTCAGGAGTATAGCCTGTTCCTTGGTAATCGTACCTTCCTTGGTAAGGACACGTTCCTTGTGAAAGGAGCGTTTTTTTTTTTTTGGATTGGTTAGATGCTTTTATCAGGACCTACTTTTCTTAAAAAAATATTAAGAAACTTTTGTAAAAAGATTTAAAAATAAAATGATAAATTTTTTAGAAAATATCACTCTTTAAATTATTAATATGATATCTAAAAACCAAAAACTGATTCTTCAAAAATAAATATGATCTTATCATCCCTTCCGTTCATCATGCCATAATCAACACGTAAGAATGGCGATGATTTGAACATTTTTGCTTTTATCTCGAGATTTTTGCCATTGTTCTTCTACATCAGCTCATAAAGAAAATAATATGGTAATAATCTAGTTAGGGCATGCTTTCTAATGGAGGTATTAAAGAGGGTATTTAAGATATCAATATTTTAAATAATTATTCTATTTAAATAACTATCTTCTTTATCGATGGTTAGTTGATTACTTCATCAAAGTTACCTAATAATTTTTAAAATTATTTTATAAGTCCCATGTTCACTATTATTTGAACTAATATATAATATTCTTTTTAAAAGTAGGGTGTTTGTATGGGATTAGGTGCCAAACATCAGTAATTCTTTTGTTACCCTCGTAAAGTCTTTGATAAGCATGACCTTAAGATATCTTATGATTGCAAATACACCTCCTTAACTATTGGTTAGTAACACACATGTATTTGATAAATGATAAATAAATATTAATAAAATTTCAATATATAAAAATATAAACTACTTCATTAATGTGTATCTTCATATATATATATATATATATATTGTCAACTAAATTATAATTTAGGGAAGAAAGGATTTGAATCTCGATCCATTTCAATAAAAAATTAGTGATGATACGATTAGATTACAACAATAATAATAAATATTATTAATATTTGATCACTACTTATCAAAATGGGTTGAAATATTGATGCTAATGAATCCTTCTTCTTTGGGTAAGTAGAGATTAACCTTTTCAACTCTCAAAGGGTAAGTTGATATTTTCATGACTTTTGAAAATATAAAAATATCTCTCAAAAGTTTTAGATAAAATAAATTAACATTTTAGAACTTATACTATGCATTTGGTGTATATATATATATATTCAACAGTTAAGAAATATATAACTATAGTATTTAAGGTTATGAGATAACTCAATACAAAACTAATAGTTTAGAAGATGTATGCATAATATGAAAAGAAAATACTATTTTTTAAAACAGAAAAATATAAAATACTTGTCCAATCAATTTTATTAGGTGAATGAATTTTAGGTTTAATATAAATAATTACTATAACATGGTAATAATAAACAATAAAATCTTAATTTTAATTTTAAAAATCATAATAGGTGGATTGCATATTATCATATAATTAGAATCAAATACATAATTAATGTTTTAATGCCATTATTGCATAAGTTAAAATGTTACATCTTTGATACATGCATTTTCCTTGTTATCATGGTTCCTTCATGGTTCAAAATAAAACCTGCAATCCCTCTTATCTTCTTCAGAGAGAGCAGCAGGTATATTTTCTCAAAAAAAAAAAAAAAAAAAAGAGAGACTCCACAGCTTCACACAATGCTTAGTCGCAACGTCGTCGTATGCATCGTGTACAGCGAGGAGAGTCCCACACGGTTATTTCGAGGAGGATCTTTCTTCTTAATAATGCATAGCAGAAGACAAATGGCTGTCTCTTAAGAGACATCCGATAAAATTGGAACGATACAGAGAAGATTAGCATGGCCCCTGCGCAAGGATGACACGCACAAATCGAGAAATGGTCCAAATTTTTTTGAATACTAATTTCAATCTGTTTAGGGTTTAGTTTCTTTCAATTTTTGGATTAGGGTTTATCTCCTTGTGCTATTGTGTGCTTATCAATTTATGCTTGCGGACATCATCACTTGCAAATATTGTTTAGTTATTAGATTTGGAGTAGTCGTAGATTGCAGATTCTTCGATGCAGGCTACTTTCTACCCAGGATAAAGAAAGTATGTCGATTTCTATCATAATATCAACTAGCGCTGTTTTTAAATTTCTGCAAAAATTTTTCCTTTCCTATCGATAGTGAGTGTTTCACAGTTTGGATTGAACAGACCAAAGTATGACACATAAATAATAAGGGGATCAATGAGAAATTTACGATTGGGTTGGTCATTCACTCTCAATCACAGTTAGTGGTTAATTCTGCAGGTGACCTACATTGGAATAGCTGGATTCCTTGCTACAATTGGGAAGGGAGAGTCTAGTCCGTAGAGACCACGTGCATTCACCCATATGTAGCTGAAATTTCAGGACCATAGCTACACTGATTCCCCACTATTCAGCCAATTGAACATGCTGTGGATATGTTGGAAAACGATGGGGTTAGTGGTGCTATAATTGCATTCCGTGCAGGCTTTTCCTTTCAACACCTGTAGGAGAGACACACAGCTTCTGGTTGGTATTGACTCTAAATCTGAGTGCAAAAGGAGTGTTAATTTGCATTTGAAGATTTCATTTAATAGTTATCTTTCGTTTCTTCTAAACTTTGTATGATCTATTCAGCATTAGCATTCTGAAATCTCTTGGATTCAGCATAACGTGTTACGTAATCTCAGTTGGATTTTGAATGTTTACATGTAATTTCTCATAGATATGGCTATTGTTTTCATGGTGCAAAACACTGAGATCTTCTCAATTGTTAAACAAGTTTAGTATTTAATTCTGTAATTCAAGGACATCCATTACGGATTTGCTTATAAACAGAATCTAACGTGAAGTTTTCTCAATAGCATGCCTTATCTCTGGAGATACCATCATGTTATCTACTCTCATATTTGCAACTTGCAAGTGAAGCCAGAGTCCAGTTTGTATGCTGAATTGTATGTCTTGGTAGAACCACTTTCTTTGATTTAATGGAATGGTAGAATTATGTTTTCAATGCATGAGGCCCTGGTATCTCCAGGCATGATGTGCAGGGTATACTTAGAGCCTCACAGGAGGCCTTGGGCAGTGATGATGCATGAAGGACTGCCTTTTTGAATCTAGTGTGTCGAGAAATACTAAAGAAAGAAGAGCTTAGATCATTATAAAGGGGAAATTTAAATGGAAATTTGTTGCTCTATTATTGAATTGTGAGCATACCGATTATATTTTAGAATCACCTTTTAGGTTTGTAATTATTTCCTTTTCAAGGTAGGCAAATACTGTTATTTTTTGTTCATTTTTTCTAATTGACATTTATAGTCATGATGATTCCATGCTTCTTATGTTTGACAATGTACAGATGTACGGTGTTTGGTTTTTCTTGAAAACCACATGCCTTGGTCATCTACACATACAATAGTAATTCACATCATAATAGGTTTATTATTTGTCTCCTTTAGGCCCTCACAGATTTTCCAATTTAGTGGCTGGTATGTTGGTAATGGATAGTGGTAGCAGCAAGGGAAATGGTGGTTGACTATCTTCCCGTGCAAAATCTGTTGGAATATTCTATGTGCAATGCTCATGGTGTGGACAACTCAGCATAGTTAATTACAGAGATACCAATTCATCTTCAAACTGACTCTTACCACTCACTACCACAGACTCCATGTAGTTGACCAAAATCTAATAACTTGATCTCATTAACTTTGGCAGACCCAAGAAAACCTACATCATTTTTTACCCCCACTTCAAAGCGACTGAGTGTGTGTTTGTGTTGAGAGAGAGAGAGAGAGAGAGAGAGAGCTCTAGCTCTTCATCTTTGGGAGATACAGAAAGTTTGGTGTTCCATTTCTTCATGTCCAATAAGTAAGTTTTTTCCTCTGTCCATTCAAAAATTTCCTTCTATTTTTTATTTTTTTGGTTTTGTTTTGCAGTTTAGGGGCCATGTTAGGTTCTCTCCAGAGCTGGATATGCTTTGATACTTACATCATTCTTTTTTCTTCCTATTTGTGAAGAGAGATTGGACTTTACAAAAATCTAGGGGAATTTCTTGATGTTTTCTCTCTCTCTCTCTCTCTCTCCCCTAAGCATTACCCTTTTTGGGTGATATTAGGGTTTCTTGATAGATTGTTTTGTTTATATGAAATTTGTGAAGAAAGATTTGACTTTTATGATGAATTTTTGGAATTTCGTCTATGGTTTGAAGCCTTTGATGTGCAGTAATTGTGGTTAATTTAGTGTATGCTCTCAGATTTGTCGTGAGTGCTAGTTTCTTTAGAGGATTTTTAGATTAATTTACGTGTTGAGTTTGAGAAAGTTTGTGCCTTTAGAGTCTGTGCCTTGTACCATTCTTTTGTTAGTAGCTTTTGGATTTGAACTTTATCCTGTAAAGAATGGAAAAACTTTTGGTATTGAGGTTAGTTCGGTGCGATCATTCCGATATTTAAGTTAGTAAATGAATGTAAGAAAAATTAAAAAAATAGTGGACAGTTCTCAGATCCTCCTTGATAGCATTTCTTTACTGTATTTATAAATGAATGTTATGTCTAAAGCAGTAGTTATCAAAATAACTATCGAGACACAAAGAGGTCTCTTGATCAAGCACATTTCTGAAATGTAGAGAGAGTAGAAAATTATGTAATATAACTGTATTAAGTGATAACTGTTCGCGTTACTCCCTTGGAATCCAAATTAGATATGGATTTGCATTACTCGGCATTAACCAAGAATGTAGATAACTTGGCCTATCAGCAGAAGAGTGGACAAGTGAACAAAACTCAACTATCAACACCACTCTTATATGTATTACATCTGATTACAGTAATATTACTCCCATAGAATCTGTTAATGGGTTGTTTCTGAAAGTATGTGGGATGCTTCTTCTTGCAAGCCCCTTATTTCCCTATAATCACTAAAATTTGATAATTCTGTCTTGTGTTTGAACTCTGCTCAAAGCTGGTCCTTCCCCTTTTGTTGAGTCGAATATCTGATAGATGAAGTACAATGGTTGTTTGCTTAACTCATTAGCAGGCTGCTCTGTCAATTTCCTGTAGATCTACAAAATCATTGTGGTTGACTTGTGAAATCCTAGATCAAGCTTGTAAAGGTGGCATCCTATATGTCTTTTTTTTTTTCCCCCTTCTTGATGAAAGAAATAATACATATGTAGGTGCTGTGAAGGAAAATATAGAACCAGTTAAATGCCATGGATAACTATTTTTTTGATAAACTACAATTGCCACTTTAACTATTTGCATTTTCATTTTTACCGTTTACATATCTGTGTTTCGTCATTGTTAGCTAGTAGACACATATTACCTTCTAATTGATCCACTATAATATTATAAAATAGTATTATATATATTTAATTGAATAATACTATAATAAAGAAAATCAGCTCGAAAAATATTCTTCCTAATCCTAGCCACTTGCCTGATCATTCCAAGGCTAGGGGACTGCTGGCCACCATCAAGGAGTATTGCAAATCCCCCAAGGTGGCAGCAGCTTACCACCCCTAAGCCTTGCAGTGGTTAGCAAAGGTTGAATTGCTTTGTAGGTTATGACCCATCCTTATAAGTGGGCCATGCGATCTATCCATGATGATAGGTGTGCGTATTATGCTGTTTGGTGATAATTTTGTCACCACCTTTTATGTCCAGCACTTGAGAAGTATTTGCTTTTGTCGTGGCCTCTAATATATGATTTATAGGAGGTTGTTGCATCTGGTACTTTTAGTTTTAGTGGCTGCTGGTGTTATTATCTTTTTACGGAGGATAAGTCTGAGGAAGATATATTCTTAGAGATCGTCTCATTTTAATCCTTCCAAATAGATACTGAATAATTATATAAGGATCCACTTGTGACTGCAATCTGATCATAGTCCCTTAATGAGGTGATCTATTGTTAATTTGTACTCCTTATCAACTGCATCCGCATCACCAAGTTTTGGTTTACCTCTTTAGTTATTCTTGTATTAATCCTGCTTGAACCTTGAAATGTGAAGTGATGCACGTGAGAGGGGCAAAACTGCTGAATTATTTTTCTTTTCAAATTTTTTTACATACTTTTGCTTTCGGGTTTGGGTTGTTGGTGGGTATGTTGATATTTTTGTGGTTTTGGGGTGTGGGGGGTGCGGTATTGGGTGTTTGCAGGTTGCTCTTTTAATTGCAATGTGAATGACTATATTGACAGCCTGGCCCTTGTTCACCCATGAACAGTTAGAGCCAGCAAATGAATCAACTATTGCTGTTAGGCCTCCGTTATGTCAGCTTTGGCTGTCAGTTCGTTGTGTCTTACGCTCTGCTGATTATATTTGGAGGCAGTGTTGGTTTTCTCGTGTTCCATCTTTTTTGGCAAATATCCCGTATGTTATTAACACGGGAGCAAATTCACGCGACGGTTTCTTTACGCCATGTTCACACTTCATCCGGCTTGTAATTTCTTGTCGACTTTAATTACGATATTCTATGTGCAGAGCATACTGTCTTTGCATAAAATCATCCTCAGACACCCATTTTACCATAGGAGGGGTTTAAGACTTCCACATAGCTCTTTTATTCCTTAGCAGTTGCATACATTGTCCATAAATATCTTGATCTCCAACGCAAATTACTGCTACATTCGATACAAAGTTT
This sequence comes from Lumnitzera littorea, assembly GCA_024138015.1. NCBI lineage: Eukaryota > Viridiplantae > Streptophyta > Magnoliopsida > Myrtales > Combretaceae > Lumnitzera > Lumnitzera littorea. The sequence continues at coordinate 27,669,245 of JAMXBB010000005.1, forward strand.
TGATTATGGAAATGATCTGATTTGTTGGACGTTTCAGCTTTACTTGAAGACCATGATAGGATGCAAAAATAGGTATAGGGCAATGGAGGTACTTTTGGATCCAACTCATGACCTTGGGACAGACGATCCAATCATTCTTCAAGAGCGATGAAATGAAATTTGAACAGTACAAGGTTCTGGCTGGATCTTGTATCTCGGGCGAAGCTATCCAACATGTGCAGAATTGTCGAGAAAGGATCAAAACATTTGAGCACTAGGTCTTTGATGTTTTAGAAGGCCTAAAATCCCGTTTCCTCGGCATATTCAATTAGTGGATCATTTATCTTGTATTCGAATTTTGGGTTTCTTTAGGGGGGTCGAATAAAGTTACGGCAAGCATATGAAAATTTTTTGTTATATTTGGTAATGAATAGATCTTAGAAGTGGGAATCAGTTGATGAGTACACGATGAAGATTCTTCAAGCATGGATGGATGAGTCCGTCAATCGATAAGGTGGTGAGCCCCATTTTGTTGTGGAGCTTCTTCCCCCCTTTTTTGGAAATTTGCGCATGATAGTCGTTAACATAAACATAAGCTTTCAGGTTAAGAGCAACTGGGAAAGCGTTGCCCTCGCGTTCTTTTGCAAGTACACTGGTAAATTTAGAAGAGGCATCTCTCTTATGGAAATTCTCGCATATTTTTGTTAACTATGTTAATGTATTCAGTTCTTGTGTTCTCTGCACCAACCATATTATGAGCAGATATCATATCTGCTTTGGTTCTTTCTCAGGTTCAACTACTTAAACTGACTAAATGCTTGGATGTTTAATTACTTGAACCATTGGACCTCCAGTTTGTTTGTTGTAGTTGCCATGCTCAAGCAGAATCCGAAAAGCCCTGAACAAATACTGCCGTTCTGTTTTACTTGGCCATAATATTGGGCGGTTTCACGTTCTGATGCGAGTATGGAACCAAATCTCTCTTTGTTTGCTCAAAACATGACTAGCATTAACGATATATGCGATTCGATTCAGTAGATTTATTTTTCTCTCATCGATCTGAATTTAATAAAATGGTTTTTTTTTTATTCTTTTTTTAAAATCAAATTTAACCTTGTAAACCAACTTGAACTGTTATACTTCACCAAAGCTTAATGTACTGGACCGTCAAAAATGTTCTTTGCACAGCAACAAGAGTCTTCCTTTTGTTTGAGAAAAAAAGAAAAAAAAGACATTCTACAATTGGGAAATGGAAAATGCATAAATATTCTAGAACATACTGAAACTGAAGTTTATCATAAAACCCATATATCCGGTTGATAAATCAGATCTGTGTATTTTTTTTTTTTTTAAATCAATAGGTTTGGTTCCCTTCGGATGGATTGGTTCAGCTAATCAAATCATACATCATTTATATATGATCAAACTGAACCATAAATCAAACCATTTATAAAAGAAAAATTTCTGGTTTAATCGACAGTTATGACCTGTTTTTTCCCCAACCATGCACGTTCACACCACGAGTGCTATTAAGTACTTAAACACATAGCTGGTGTTTGGTTTGCCATTTTTTAAGATACTACACAAAGACAAAATCCATTCTAAGTCCATGTGCACTCGACATTCCTTAGCGGGTTTTTCAAGGGAGAACGAACTTTGTTGGAGTTCCTTTACGTTTCTTGTGCAAGCTACGTTTTTCTAACGAGGAATGATTCTAAGACAATATTTATTGCAAAGGAACGTATTTCGGGTTTTCTACATCATTACTTTAATAAACTCTCCTCATCAAAGAATTCGTCACTTTATTCTCGGACAATTCATAAGAGTTTCTTAATGTTTTTTTAATATTTTTATGAGTCTCAATATTATATTTTAACCAATAAAAAATTATATAAAAAAAAAAATAAGTATAAAAAAGTTTTTAAAGTTTACCTCTTTTTCTATTTCAATTATTAAAATATCAAAATTTTCATTTGAGCCACTAACATTTGCAAAAGTTTGTAACTAATGGTGTTAAATTATCATTAGAAAAGGTACAAAAATGTTTTTAACATTTGCCTATTTTTCTATTTCAATCCTTATCTTTTTATTTTTTTTTTCTATTTCAGTTCTTAAAGTATTTAATTTTTATCAAATAAGTCCTTCTATTACTTTCGTTAGTAAGGACACTTAATATTTGGTAGTTTGTGATTGGTTTATGTATAATTATTAAATCAATAAAATAACAAAATATTTGAAAAATAATAAAGCAACAAAAATTTGAAAAGTAAAAAAAAAAAAAAAAAAAAAAACTAGATAAAGAAGGAAAAAAAAAAAGTTGTTCTAAAGTGGGTTATGACCCACTTCACCCTAAAGGTCAAAGTTTGGCCACCCAATGGCAAAAAGTGACCGAATGAATTTTTTTTTTTTTTTGTTTTTCTGATATTTTTGGTTTTCTTTTTTCTTTTTTAATTTTTATTTTTAATATTTTATTTATTCAATAGTTGTATATAGACTAATCATACACTATTATATGTCCTTACGAATGGAAGTAATGGAAGGCTTATTTGATAAAAATAAAAAATATTGAGGATTGAAATAGAAAAAAATAAAAGAATAAGAACTAAAAAAAAAAAAGAGATAAACGTTGAGAATTGTTTTATGTTTTTCCCAATGATAATTTAACATTGTCAATTAAAAAGACTAGTTTATAAACTTTAAGGACTCAAATGAGGTAAACATAAAAAATTTTTCTATATTTTTTCCCAAAATAAAGGAAAAGGCTGCTTAAGAACATAGCTTGCATAAGAAACGGAAGCTAATTGTGAAGGAACACTTGCAAAGTTCCTTGTCCCTTGGAGAATACGCTAACATGGGATGTATATAGTCTAAGTAGTTTTTCCACTTTTTTTTTTTTTTCCAATTTTTGATTGGTTAAAGTATAATATTGAGATCCATAAAAATGTTTAAAAGATGTTAAGAAATTTTTATAAAGGATTCAAGAATAAAGTGGTGAATTCCTTGAAATAGAGAGCTCATTAGGACGTTAATGTGGTAACCTGGGATGAGTTCCTTTGCAATAAGACATAGTCTAATATGTTTGGAACAACATTGGCTCAATACTAAATAAAACCAAACCAACCCTAACCCCTAGAGATCTTGGTCATAAAAAAAAAAATTAACTAGAACCAACTAATATACTTCTCTTCAATCACTATCTTAGCACCATCGCATCACTAAATTTACCATCATTGTTACCTCACCTATAACTAGGGAATAGAGCTAATCGACTCAAAACCATTGAATAATGGTTCTAAAACAAATGGAACCATGATTGGTTTGGTTATGCCTGGTTTTGGTTTGGTTTAGACGCTAATGAATCAATAATATTTTTTTATTAAGTATATATATATATATATATTCTTTTTAAATGGTTTAGTGGGGTTCACCCACCTAAGCCCTTTTGAACCCAATGATTCTAAGGTTAGCTTCCACAAGCGATTGAAGGGCTTGTGAACTGTTGGGCTAGTTTATAGGTTTCAATCGACCTTTCCTTAGGTCTAGTTTCACTATCACCACCTTAATCGTTCCATCACTACCATCAGTACTACTAAGAGTAGCACATTTGGTTTGGTTCAAGCGTTCCTCCAAACCAAACTAAAACATAAAAACTCGGATCAGTGTGTGTAAATTTAAAATAAATATATACTTCGTCTAATGAATAATCTCTAAATAATAGCCTTAATACTTGTGCCATGTATTTAGGTAGAGAATCTGATTGTGACAATAATTTTTGAAATGGGAGCTGAAGTAGAAAATTTTGTTGTAACTTGATAATATTAATATTGAACTTCATATGGAATGAACTATATTTGATTCCTCCACCCCTCTCCTCTCCCCTCCCCTATAGTGCATTTTTTTCAGAAAAATAAATTCAAAAATAAAAAAAAATACATATTATTTAATAAAAAATGCTTCCCATGTACGTAGAAGAAAATTAAGTTGTGCTCTATCATAAAAATGGAAATACTTCTTTCCCCAAATTATCTGTCATCTTTAGTGACTTTAATTTTTTTCTCTTACTCTTATGTAGGACACATATAATATTAATTAGTGTATTAAATGGCAATAGAAAAAGGGAAACATTTTACAATAATTTAACCAATTCTTGAATCACATCAAACCAAGTCAATGATTGCTGTTTCAATAATTTAATTCAAAATTCTGGAAAATATTATTCCCCCGTTTGTTGATGAAAATAAGCTAGGGTTACGAACCAAAATCTGTTAAGAAGATTATCATTATTGTGTCTCATCCATCTATAAAACATATTTCTCCCACTCTCGCCTCTGGTAAATCGCTCTCTCCCTCGATACGTATTTTTTTCTCTCTCACGCTCATAATTCCAAAGTGTGCATCTAATCAAGCAAAATATTGGGATTTCATTTTCACTCTCTGAGATTAACAAACAAAGGGTTATTGTCAAATTCCAAAAAATTGGATTTTAGGATTCAAAATTATAAGAATAGAAACCAATAAAGGCTTAAGCAGAGTGTTCTACTTCTACTAACATTAGAATGGGCTTAGATAATTTCTTTTAGATTACATAAATATCCACCATGCTTGAACTATTTTTCAACTTTGGAGATAATTTTGTAAAGATGATAAAGAAATACATACATACATATATATATATATATATTTGTATATTCACCCTGTTTTAGATATTTGTGTTTTCATTTTAATGCTTCACATACCTGAATTTTACCATCGTTGTTAATCAAGAGAGACATATCAAATCCTAATTAGTCTATAGTAATCAATTTAATAAAATAACATGAAGTATATTAAAAGTAAATAATAAAAATATAACAAAATGCATAAATGACAAAAAATTGAGTTAAACCTAATGATACTTACAATGCACACCTCGTTAGGGATGCTACTGAACAGATCCTTATAGAATACTCTATCCGTTGAACTCGTTAAAAATCCTATAGGATTTTAGGACAAGTTCTAGAACGGGTTTAGGAAGGGGTTCACATTTAAGTGAAGTTCTAAGATTTACAAAAAGCCCAACAAAAAAACCTAAACCTAGTAAAATTAACTGATATTTATATTGTAATTGTGTATATTTGCCGATAAATAAAGAAGTGTAGAGGATCATTTCAGTAAATCCAATTTAATGCCATTGATTGATATCATGAGCTAGTGATAAAGTTTAGGAAATCAGTCTAACTAAGGATGTTTGAGGGAAATTTGGCTTAGTAAACCCAAAATGAGGATTGCTAGATTGGATTTTACACTCTCAACCATACTTGATTGTCTTGCTCATGAAAAGTAAACTCGAAAATAGTCTTTATGGGCTTTCTTCCATTGCCATAAGCCTTAAGTATACTTGAGCCCAAATTAAAGCCTATGAAGGCAAAAGGAGAGGATAAGCTTCAATAATGAAACTTAATTTCAACCATCTATCTTAAAGTTATTCGACAGATAATATGAATCTCCAAATTCTACAAATAAGAGGCTCCTCTTCTCATGTGATTCATTTAAAACATTGGTAAGTTTGAGATAAATATAAGAGCTTTAATGAAATCACTCTAAAAATGATCAAATGAGTAATTTTATTAAGAACAATTAAGAAAAGCGAGTTTGATCCATTATTACGAGCTTACATTTGAGATACCACGTTTGCCTATTTCTTCTCCTATATCTCTTCCTAACAATATCCCTCTACGTATCATCAGTTTAAGATGTCTCTTAGGTTGACCAACACACCAGTTGCACGTGATCGATTAACAAAAAAATAAATTAAATAGTAGTTAATAGAACAAGCCTTGTAGTTTTTCTCTCTCTATCCTCACTCAACACTTAATAGGGCAGTTAGCAACTTATGGATACAGTTGCAACAGCTCCCTTCTACCTTATATGTCCCTTACTCTCGTCCCTTAATCCACGAGTCCATACCATAGTCAATACTCAACAGCTTAGAGATATAACTGTAGTGCCTCTGCCTTATGGCCTTCACTCTCGTCCCTTAGTCTACAACTCCATACCATAATCAATATTCAACAGCTTAGAGATGCAACTACAACACCTCTACCTTATGACCCTTACCTTTAGTCTACACTACATCACTCACGAATTGTCACTATACTCATGAATTGTGAGTAACACACTTAGATTCAGCCCTCACTCTATCATCAACATCGCTGTTGTTGACTCCTCATTGTCGCCTCACCATCATTACAACTAACTCACTCAAACATTCACTTATAAGTTTTATTTTGATTTTCAGATTTTCGTACATGATGGGTATCGTATTTATTCTTCATTTCTTGTAATTATGAAGTTTAAGAAAGAAACATTTATATCATTTGTAGAGATTAGTAGGTCTATTTGATTATAGACTCAACATTTTGGCTTGAATGGTATTTTTTAGTTATTTTTACTAATTCTCGTGTAAAATTACAATCAATCTTGGTGATTATAAAAAATAGCGGTGCTTTTACATAATTGATACATGCAATGGAGAAAATAAAATTTGGGATGTGATACTATTTTGATTTTTTTTTTCCACATAGCAAGTCAACTTTTAAATAGGTTTTGTAAAACCCTACAAGGGCAAGTCCTAAGAATGGCGTAGAAACTCTACGGGGTTCTAAGGTGGGTTTTGGAATACCTTACAGGGTAACGAAATAAATTCAAGTTTTGCATAACCTATTCTAAACTCGCTCCAATGGCATCCTTATATAAAGTCTATGAGTGGTTAACAAGAGTTGAGAAATAGTGAAATATTAATGGGTAACAACTCACCAAGGTTGTGTGATGTAACCATTTGTTTTGAAATTTAGAAGGAAAAAAAAATTGACCTACTACAACTTGTTGGATTTTTCCTTTTTTTGTTTTGCTTTTTTTTTTTTAAAAGGCTCTAGGTGGATCGCACTACCATAATGGGTGGATGGTTACCTATCCATCGATACTGGTGGATCACAAGTCATTAGTATTTAAGGGCTCTTACCTTAAGTACCATTAGGGTTTAATCTAGTATTTTATTTCTATTTTTATGATTTTTACTATATTATTTAATTAGATAAATTTAATTATATTACTTTATTAAATTAACCGACATATATCTATTGACTAATTCACAGTTACAAATGGAGATCAAATACAAGTATACAAAATATTAAAAATAAAAATAAAGATATAGGAATGGATAAAGAGTGAAAGCATATGTATATGAAATGAAATTTTCACTAAAAATAATATACAAAATATAAGTAATTGAAGTCCTGAGTAGTTGGTTTGTTGTTGAGGAAAGAAATGTACTTAAACATAGAATGATATAACTTTTCACCTCACTTCATCCGTACCATATTATAAGTAGGAAACTTCCCCCACTTCTCATCTCCTTTCCTTTCTCTTCCGTTCATTTTCTCTGGTTACATTATCTTACTTCATGCGAGTGGCAAGGTTCTTCCACCACAACAACAACCCAATATAGCTATCTTAGCAAGCACTGATCACTTGGGAGAGCGTGAGCGTGGGCCAATTCGTACCGTCACTATAAGGAGATAATCTGAATGTCACGTCTGGTGCTGGGAATAGACTAAGAGGATTGAGGATTTACGTATCTATTTTTTTCCCATGTTTGAAAATATTTTTGAAAAATAAATTCACAATTATATTAAACCTTATTAATTGTTAATAGTTAAAAAATTATATTTTTAACCTTCAATTGAATTATTGCATCTAATAATTATGCATCTATTAACAAATACTTCATTTCATTCCATTCCACAAATATTTATGGATATAAAAATAAATTTATTATTTCAATTTCATACTATTTCATTTCATTCCAATCTAATCCATTTTAAACCATTTTCTCATAACCTATAATCTCCACCATGCTATAACCCGTGATGCTAACCAAAATTTTTTCTTATTTAGGCTATGGAAATTTCAATCCAGGTCACGGGTATTGTCCGTGCTCTTGTTGTGCAAAAAGAGTGAGGCTTACGCACCTGCCCACATTTGGACTCTATCATTGTACCCGTACTTATCCCAAAAATAAAATATCATCTGAAATTTCGAATCATGCATATATTTCTGCCTTCTAACTCCGTAGACACTAAAGAAGAAAAAATATCTCCAAATTTTCATCTCATGAAGAAAATATGATAAACATCCCATCATTTATATGCAATATATAATTTTATTTAATATTCACCTCTTCAAACAAAATATCTCCACTAAAAACCCAATAAAGAAAAAAAGGAATTAAAAAAAAAAAAACAAAAATTAGAAAAAGAAATTAAAACTTTTTATGAACTACATTCTATATAGCCTAGGAATATGAAAAAGACCCAAGAAACTCACTTGAAGAAGAAGAAGAAGAAGAAGATGTTAAACTGAGGTTTGGTTTGAATTTGAGTCCCTATTACTCGATGACCTCTCTCTATTATAAGAAAAACTTATCCAGACTTCTCTCTCAGCCCTCCTCCTCCTCCTCTCAATCCCATCTATCTTCTTCTCAAACTCATCATCATCACCAATAGGCATCTTGTACCTACAAATAGGACATGACCCATGGATCCTCAACCATCTCACAATACACTCCTCATGAAACCTGTGCTTGCATGGCATCTCTTTAGCTATCTCACCAACCTTCCATTCGTCCAAGCAGACAACACACTCATCATCACCACATGATGATGATGATGATGATATTAGGTTGTTGTTGTTGTTGTCATCGTCGCCGTCTTGTTGGCTAATCATTTTCATTTCAACACTCGGCATGGCTTCAATGGATGCTCTTGAAGCAGGTGGATGACCATCTCTATGGGCTAGTTCATGTAGTAGGGAATTCAAGCTTGAGTGTCCTTCTATAACTATCGTGCCTTGAGTGATGGGGTTGATCAAAATGATTCTTTCACTCGGGGGTGACGACGATGACGATGACGATGACGAAGACGGTGGTGGTGGTTGTTGTTGAGGCATATTTGTGTAGCCTAACATGAATGGAAAGGAGAGAGAGAGGCCCTCTTCTTCTTCTTCTTCTTCTTCTCTAGGGTTGCTTTGTAGTGCTTCGAGTTAGGGATTAGCACTATGACGAGAGTTGTTAGATGATGGTTGGCTTTCAGATTCCATTATTATACGACAGCTCAATTATTAAAGCAAGAGAGAAGAGTTCTTGAGGGGATGGGAAGAGTGAGAATAAATAAAGAATGATAAGGACGAGGAATTTTATCTTTTCTCTTTTCATATTTTCTTTTGTAAGCAAAAAGGGTGGAATAATGTACTTTGAAAATGTTTTTATCTGGATTCTTTCCCATTTATGTTCTTTTAATTTTAATTAATTTTATTTTTCTTAATATGGATATATGTAATTAATAATTAAAATTATTAGAGAAAAAAAATTATATGGCTTTTATCTTTTCATACTCCTTATCCTTTTTATAAAGTGTATAAATATTATTTAAAATTATAAAATATGTGTTTGGAAACTGTTAATTGGACCATGGTTTTGTGAGCGGACACGTTAGAAATGGAGGGTGAGGTGTGCCCACAGATCCCACAGATTAATTGGGGGAATGAACCTGGATATTATTTTTTAAGAAGAAAAGCACTTATGGAAGTTATCTTTTTCACTTGTAATATTTTATTTTCAAAAATATATATCATTAATTTGCATATAAATATTTTTGCAAAAATCCTCATAATTATTTATGCAGTATTGTTACTTAATACAATTTTTCTATTTATTAAAATCAATTGGAATATGGGTGTTATTTTTTCATAAAAATGATATAAATTCGAATTCCTACTCTTATTGTGGTTTAAAAAAGGCAAAAAATATTTTGAACGGTAAATATCTCCTAACTTTTCATTTTGGTGGGATGATTGGCTCTATGCTGATGATATATGTCCAGATCATGTGAACAAAAAGAAGCATATCTTCAAAAATAAATAGTAAAAGGAAGATTTGAGGAGCTTATATTGATATTGATGTACCAAAATGATTCTATATTAGGACCTAAAGTGATAATGTTTTATATTTCACAAGTTGTAAAATCTTTTAGTTGGAATTTTGACATAATTACACTAAATTTAATTTAGAAGTGTTTCTATAACTTTCTTCGCTGCATAATGCAAACCAAATCGCTTCCAGTTGAATGGTAAAAATATATAAATTCTTAAGCTATTTTATATAGTTGAACTAGACCTGCTCAGATTTCAAATCGGCCCGAAACCATTGGGCTGCGAGCTTCTTGGAGGTTGAATCGGTACTGTCCGCGATCTATGAGACAATCAAATTTTTTTTTAATTATAAAAAAAAAAATTATTTTATCTTTATTTTTAATTTAAAAAAACTATTAATACATCATAAATTTAAATTTTTTAATATTTCATCCAATTAATTGTTGTGAGGCACGAGACTGATAATTTATACTTTTAACAGTATATAATTGTTATTATATGTTTATAGGAAGTGAATGAAGTGTCGAAGTTTCTTTTTATAAGTAACATTTTAAAGAAAGTTTGTCAATATAATCATTGTAAGATTAGATTTATGATGGGCAATACTCAATATAATCTTTCATCACTATAGACGAAATTTTAAAAAACAATATAATCTATATGAGAGTGGGATTAGTATTGTAAAGATAGCAACATCTATAAAATATTTATAATACACTTACTATTTTATATATAATATAAATGTGTTGCTTATAACTTTTAATGGTATTAAATTATGAATATACTTGTATTTTTGCAAATCATTAACGCATATTAATTTATAAAAGTATTTGTTCTCTTAAAACTTAAGCAAAATTATATGAAACTTATGATATCTTATACCCGAAACTTGCTTAGTGGTTAAAATAATATATGTTATGCTATGACTATCCACTTTTACCAATATTAAAATATATAAGTTTTAATTATTCTTGTTTTCATAAATTGATATATATTATTTCGTCTCCATATCAACTTATAAATATAAGTAATAATATACATATTTATTTGATTCAATATTTTAATTAGAGCGAACGCTTACATTTAATTTACTTAAACTTGTTTTTTTTTTTTTTCAAGTTGACAATCGCCAATCCTTTGACTTGGGTTTGGACCTGCCGGTTTGGTGGCTCAAGTACACTGAATTGCATTGGCCTGCTAAACCTAGCAAGCCAAGCTACGATTTAAGCCCATGGCTTACAAGTCTAAGCTAATTTAGTGGATCAGCAAGCTAGTTTCGGTCCGATTCACGGTTGAGTCTAAGTTGAACAAGTGTTTATGGTTAAGTCTAACAATAATAACTTAGTAATATACAAAATACCTATTCATACTTTATTCTATCGGGTAAATAATAAGTTTCAAATAATAATTTTGAGAACATACTCCTAAAGGTAAGGTATAGATATATGATGTTTTCATAACTTGTACTCATCTTAAAACCTATATTTTGTGGTATTATTTAGTTGCCATATTTTTGTGGTATATATATTGGTCTAAGTTATTAAACAAAAAGGGGTTTGAGGTACTAAATTCAAACTAAAAAATTTGGACCATATATTTAGTGGTACAAAAACTTATTTTCATCATACTAAAAAAAAGTACAGAATGAATATATCTTCGAAATTCCCAAAATAAACCTTGTTGATATGAGATTTTCATCTTAAGCTCAAATGGCACAAAACAAGCTCCTAAGGCCCATTGCTAACCTACCTTAATGAGATCCAACTTAATTTGACTAGTCAAATTCAAGTCCATAGGCTAAGTTCAATAAATAAGCACCTCAGGCAGGCTTATGACTAATGATATCTAAGATAAACTCTTGAGAATAGCTTAAGTTGTAAGGGAAGAGCTTAGAACCAGTCAAAATAAATGCTATAGAGCTAATTTGTAGAGTTTGAATATTAAAGCAAGGATAAAAGGGCACAAATAGTTCAACCCTTATTACATTGAATAACCACCAACCGTCCTACTCCCTTGAAAATAGGATACTACCCAAACGATTAATAAGTACGTGGGTAGCGGATGAAGGTAGTTCAACTATTGTCCCGAAGCAATCAAGTTACTTTACTTATAAATAGCTCGAGAAAGCAACAGTAAGTCTTCCTAGATTCTTACTCTATGCATATATTCTTTAACCCATTTCATATGTTATATACCCTAACTTAAATATCAAAAGAGTAACACCAGATATCTTAAGCACTTCCATAGCCTCATTTTTTTGTGTTTGCAAATTTTGAGTTCACAGCAAGTTCAGCATAAGTCCATTTCAAAGTTAGAAAATCAACAACCCTATACCAAGTTCCTAAAACCATAGAAATGAACTTTAATATAACTTAAAATATTAACAAATCTTTTTTAATTTTTCAATCACAAAAGCTCCCATCAAATACTACACACATCAAATGTAGAATAAGAAGATTATATTGTTTTGTTCTCTTTATATTTTGTTGTTTTGTCGGATTTTATAAACTAAAAGTTACCTAAAATATATAGGCTATAAGGTCATGCATATACCCCTTAAAATTTACTAAATAGTATAATATATATTAATGAATAAAAAAACTTTATATTTTTTTAAATCAAGAAAAGTAAAAGAATAAAAACAGCATCATATTGATGTTAAAAAGTTCAAACCTAATACCTCCTTTTAATTCAAGAAAAGTAAAAAAATAAAAATAAAAATAAAAATAATATTATATTGACGTTAAAAAATTCAAACCTTATACAAACCAAAATTTAAAGCTAATGATTGGCACATAAAAATAGTTACTTTCAACTTTAAGGGCAATATTTATTACTAGTTTTAAAGAACTTATATCTTTTTATTTTTTTCTTTTATGGTATGCACTTGTATACTTTTATCATCTAATTGTTTTATTAATAAAGAGTTTCTATGCAATATTTGAAAAGTAATATTTTAGCATGAAAAGAAAAGAATGTAACTAAAATTTACTAAAAAAAAATGTTAAGTTAAAATTTATGGAAAGATTGAAAAAGTTTATAGCTTCTATAGGCTATCATATATTTTATAAGTTCCAAAGGATATATGTTTTAAGTAGTTTTAAGGTGCTATAGAGTAGGTTCTGATATAAAAAAATTTGGAAAGTATACATATAGGATAGAGTACAAGTAAAGCATCATGTACCACCCACTCTATATTTGCTCACCTCAAATTTACTTAATCTCTCTTCTACATTTAATCAATATATCAAAAATTTAAACAAAAAGATTTTTTTTTTCTTGAAAAATAAAAAAAGTACCTAAATTAAAGGAAAATATGGTGTTGATTTAATTTTCATTAAAAAATGGAAATTTCTGAAAAACAGTCTTAATTTCACTTTAACAATTTGTATGTTATAAGCTATAATCTGAAAATGATAAGTGCCAATAGATATAATGGCTTGTTCTTCTTAAAGGCTAATAATCCTGTTAAGAGGGCTCTTTGGACGTGAACCCTCTAAGCTCGACCAGATTTGACACATCTCGTTGCCTAGAGTTTGCCCTTGTAGGCCTAAGCCTTAAGCTCGGATCGATCAAGCCTAGTAAGCTTTGTAACGACTAGAATATATAAGATAAAGATCAAATAAAGTTAAACAGTCATGTTCGGAATAAGTGACATGCGTCGGATATAACTACCTTACTTTCCCATACTTGCGGGAGAAGATCTCTCTCCACTAATTGACCTTCAATTGCTGGCATCACTCTATTACCTAGCAATAAAGCTCTTTATACTCTACACACCAAGCTTACTTATTATTCCAAAATACTTTCTACTCTCAAAAGCCCTATTGCTAACTTAAGCATCGAAGTAGCCGCGCCAAACAACCCCCCGCCATCCCTTCACAGTATATTGTTTTACAGGCCTTCTACGTAGAGAGCCCCCATATCTATCGGCAAATACTTAGAGACGACATTTGGTATTGTCTACGGGAAATTGAATTCCTACACCTGAAACCTTAAACACATTAAATGCATACCCTATAAACAATTCCTTTAACATCATGTCTCACCGCAACGAGCAAGAGAACCAACAGTTGGTAAATAACCAACCTATGGGCAATCAATCCCTCCCAAGGGCTGTGCTGGAGGAGCGCCTAGAATGTTAGGTTGAGGAATAACGATAAAACTCTTTACACTCTACACACCAAGCTTACTTATTATTTTAAAGTACTTTCTACTCTCAAAAGCTCCATTGTTAACTTAAATATCGGAGTGACCATGCCAGACAACCTCCCGTCATCCCTTCACAGTATATTGTTTTACAGGCCATTTACATGCAGAGCCCCCATATCTACCGACAAATACTTAGAGACAACATTTAGCACCGTCTGCGGGAAATTGAATTCCTACACCTGAAACCTCAAACACATTAAATGCATACCCCACAAACAATTCCTTTAACATCATGTCTCGCCACAATGAGCAAGAGAACCAATAGTTGGTAAATAACTAACCTATGGGCAATCAGCCCCTCCCAAGGGTTGTGCTGGAGGAGTGCTTAGAGTACATGGAACATTAGGTTGAGGAATATGTTACGCAAAACATGCTACTCCGCACTTGCCTAGATGAAGCAAAGCGGAACAGCGTACAAACCCACCCCCTAATGATACGGATTCCATGCATGAACATACGGGCCTGTTATCACGTATAACCAAAAGGGTGGGTCCAAGCCATGAGATGGCTTAAAGAGTAAATAATAGTTGAGGGTGAGCAAGGTTTCATGTTATGAACCGTAACCAAGAGCAGATAAGGCTGGTCGTTGGATGGGTCTGAGCTTGCAGAAAGTTTGAAAAAGATTAATAAGGGAAAAGTGCGAAAGGGCAACATGAAGAATGAAACAATAAGAAAAAACCTATGAATAGCTCCAGAGGATATAATGCACCAATAGAACTTTTAAGGACTCATAGCACAATTCGATATGACGCACCAATAGAACTTTCGAGGACTCGTCACCTAACCTTACTTAAGGGAAAGGATAAGAGTGATGTCAAGAGTAAACAAACAGTATTTACGTAAGGAAGAAAAAAGTACTCACTCGACATGTCTTAGGCGCCACTGCATTGTATTTGTTTTCCTTCATTTTATTTACGAAGAATACAAAACTATGCGTTTTACAGGACTTAGCATGCAGTTGCTCGGCATGTCCTAGGAGGAGGAGTATTCGAACTGGATGGGGTCAACAGTTGGATGTACGAGTTCGGGAAGGGGTCCTTGACGTCTCACGTGGCTTGGCTAAGACACCAAAGAGGTCGACCCATAATTGCCGAATGCTAAAATTAGTCAGCATTAGTCTTTCAGGGTCGTGCCAAGTGGTTCTTTAGTCTCGAGTCCTCGGCTGTATTATCTCTCGTCTTCTTGGTAGACGATAAGCTTGTTACCGAGCGGCTCCTTTTCTTCCCCTCGACTCTCTATCATTTGCTTGGCCTTAGCAAAAGTTGCTGAGCCTTGGCCTTAGCAAAAGCTGCTTGACTTTGGCCTTGAATTTTTTGGCATCTTCTTTTGAAGGGTCGGCGTTAGCTTTGGATAGGTCAACCTGAGCTTGGATGTAGTTGGAGGCTGATTCCCATCATTATCGCAGGTTTAAAAGGAAGTCATCCTCGACGTTAAGTGTTGAGCACAAGCCGGGATGCTAAATAAGCTTCTTTTCCCTTTTTTCTTCACCATAGGTGCCAAGTGTCCCTAGATTTCCTCAATGCTCATAAGGGTCAAGAAATAGCTCTTCCCATCCTTCTGAATAGTGTAAATGTTGAGGAAACTATCATAGATCACTTTCCGATCATACTCCCAAGGTCGGCCAAGAAGTAAACTCGTGGCATTCATAGGGACCACATCAAATTCAATCCCATCTTCATACTGTCCTACCTTGAATGCAATTCGAGCATGCTTATGCACATAAACCATACCCTTGTTATTAAAACACTTCAATCCATAGGGTCGAGGGTACGAGTAGGTTGACAATTTCATCTTTTCCACTAGTTCGGTAGAGACGATGTTGGTGCAATTTCCTCTATCGAGAACCAGTGAACAGGTTTTCCCATTCACTAGACCTTACATGTGAAATAAATTTTCCCTTTGTTTGGGATTTGCCTTCAGGTTAGCTAGTGTCGCCATAACCAAGAGTTTATCGAGGTCTTCGGGATAGACATATTCTTCTATCAACTGGTCATTCGAGCTCTTGTCACTCTGACTCTCGATTTGAGCCTTAGGTCCTTCACCCTTTAAGACCATGACCCTTTTATTTAGGCATTAGGATACAATGTGTCCATAACTTAAGCATTTGAAGCACTTCACTTCTCGGGCCTTATTGCCGGGTGCCTTTTTTTTCTCGGCAATCTGTTTCTCGACATGAACTAGTCAGCTAGGTTCTCCTTTCTCCATCTTCTTTTCTTACCTTCTCTCGACATACCTTTTAGGCTAAGGGCTACCTTGTTGAGGTCTGCTATTCGGCCTCTAAGGCCTTCTTCTCCTCTACCTCTCAACTCTTAATGCTAAATTAATTAGCTCATCCAGAGAGTTGAACGGCTGCAAATAAACTATATTAGCAATGTCATCTCAGAGTTCACTCAGGAATCTAGCAATGGTGCGGTCTTGTGACTCAACAATCTCACATCTCGTCATTAAGGTCTTAAACTCTTGTAAATACTCTTCAACAGTATTTTGACCTTGTTTCAGGTGTTGGAAAGCATGGAGCATTTCTTGCTTGAAGTAGGTCGGCACAAAATGCTAATTTAACAATCATTTCATAAGCCCCCAAGTTCTGATCGGCTCTTTTCCTTTAACATCTCGCTTAGCAACCAACTTATCCCACCAAAGGCTTACATATTCAATAAGGGAATGAAGCCAACTTAACCTTTGCTCGATCATCGCACTCATAACACTCGAATAACTTCTCAACTCAGGGAACCCAGTCAAGGAACTCTTCAAGTCAGCTACTTCTACAGAAGGTTGGCAATTTTAGCTTGACATTGTCAAGTCCTCGACCAGATGCTCAGGTTTCATCCCTTGCATTCCAAGCCGGTCAGTTCTCCTCGATTCGGCCACTTCTATTAGAGCTTTACTTGATTACACCTCTTCTCGGCCTTAACTCTCTTCTCCAAGCTTCTTGATTTATTTGGAGTCAACACTCCTTTCATTTCCTCTTCTCGGTACTGAATGGTGTTCTCTTCTTCTCGACTCAGCATCTCTTCTCGACTGTCGCTCATTATTATCAAGTTCATTAGAACCACTTCCACTTGTAGGTGTTCTCTCCCTTCTTTCCTCTCTGCCATTCTATTTATGGCCTCTGACTAATCTAATGAGTTCTTAGATAGAGTCAGTGAGATTCTGAATCTAATATTCTAAGTTGTCAACACGTCGCCTCAAGCTTTTGCGAGGACTATTACCAATGTTGTTAACACTATCCTCTAACATTCTTGTTTGTATAGTAATTGACTAGAGAATTGAACAAACAACAAAACACAATTACAGTAACTTATAAACAACTACTACTTGGCTTCTATAGCTACTTACGACTACTACGAACAGCACGCTACATTATAGAATAATGATTAACAGAAATGTTAGAACCATAAATCTATTTTGAAGAACACTAGCACGCGTGTCTCCCGTGCCTCCCTAAAGCTCTTATACCAATATGATAAGGATCAAAGGAAGAAAGAAATGGCAACAGATCTTAAACGAACAGGAATGAGTATTCAAAAGAAAAATGGGTACGAAGAACAGGAAGGTTTTGATGGTGAATGTGAATGAATATAACTCACCAAGACATAAACACAATCAGGGGGTTTGAGCTCGAAATAGAGTTTGATACGACTTACAAACACTAAATGTCACTCGAAGTTTCAAATGAAGGTTAGATGCAACTCACTAACTGGTTCAAATGAAGGGGTTCACCACAATCTAAGAACAAGATTGATAAGAACGTGGGGACGATTAAAGAGTTTAATCAACACTCGATAATCCAACAAATGCTAACTCAAGTATAGCTTTGCTCAAAAGAGGAAAGATTCACTCTCTATATATTCTTCTATATATATATGTCTATCTCTTTATCTATATATCCTTCTGATGTTTAGAATAGTTGCTATTTATAGCAAGTTCTAAACACTAATAGCAAAATTGTAAATAATGTACAAGGCCTTAAACCTTAAAGAATTGGGCTTGTAAATAAAATGAAGGAAAACAAATACGAGAATACAAAACTATACATTTTATAAGACTTGGTATGCAGTCACTTAGCATTCCTGGGTGGAGTAGTATCCAAACTGGACGGAGTCGACAGTTGGATGTACGGGTTCAGGAAGTAGTCCTTAATGTCTCGCATAACTTAGCCGAGATACCAGAGAGGTCAACTTATAATTGCCAAATGCTAGAATTAATCAACACTAGTCTCTCGAGGTCGTACCGAGTGGTTCTTTGGTCCCAAGTCTTTGGCTGTGTAATCTTTCGTTTTCTCGGTGGACGATAGGCTTATTGCTGAATGGCTCCTTTTCTTCCCCTCAACTTTTTGTCATTTACTCAGCTTCAATGAAAGCTATTCGGCCTCGGCCTTGAACTATTCGACATCTTCTTCTGAAGGGTCGACATCGGCTTCAAACAAGTCGACCTCGGCTTGGACGTAGTCAGAGGATGATTCCCATCATTAGCCATCATGGATGACCTTCCTATCAAACAACCATGATCTACCTAGCAACACGTGGGTAGCATACATAGGTAAGACGTCGTAGAGAATTTGGTTAGAGTGGTTTCCAATAGTGATCGGCAGTAATATTTGCTAAGTGACATGTAATGTTCCTTTCTCACTCAACCGGTGCAACTTGTACGGCCTCGAGTGCACAACAATTGACAATTTTAGTTTTGAAATAAGATTGGTTAATGCCACATTGGTGTAGCTTCCACTATCCACGATGAGGGCATACACCTGATCATTTATCTTGTAGGTTGTATGAAACAGATTCTCTCTCTGCTCCTCTTCTCGTAAGGGTTTCATGCTCATAATGCATCGAACAACCATGAGTAACTGGTCCAAGTCCTCAACAAACACGTCCTCCTTAATTAGCTCTTTCTTAGCGTTTTCTTTCTTAGCAAGAACCTGCTCCTCCTCCGGTTCCTCATCCGTACTCTCCACTTCAAGCTTCGGGATGTCTCCCTTGATGAGCATTGTCTATCAGTTCAGGTACTGAGTAACCATGTGTTCGAACCCTTAGCACTTGAAGCACTTAATCTAGCTAGTTTTCCTACCAAACCCTTGCCCTTTCTCATAAGTTCGGGTTGGCACTTTACCATCAGGTTAGTTTTTCTATTCAGCTCTTACATCAACCTTTCTCTCGGCTCTATACTCAACTGAGCTCAATGACTTGCCTATCCGGGTTGACTAGTTGACATCCTCATCGGTACTCAACTCCTTCCTTGTCTCTTTACTCAATGGGCATTCCCAATAGCTTCATCCATCGTGTCGAATCATTGGAGCTCCACGATGTCTCGAATGTTTACTCTTAACCTAGTAATGAACCTTGAGACTGTTCGAGTTGGTGGTTCCTCCACTTCGCAATGCATAAGCATTTGAAAGTCTTAAATATACTCATCAACTGTTCAGCCCCCTTGTCTTAGCTCCTGAAGCCGAGTGAAAGTATCTTGGAGAAAGGTTTCCAGCATGAATCTATTTCTGAGTATCCCCTTCATCTCTAGCCAAGTATTAATCTCTTGATAGCCCTCCGATATTCTCATGGCCTGAAAATTCTTCCATCACATGGCGGCATATCTAGAGAACTCAACAGTAACAGTTCTCACCTTCTCATAATCCTTGTACTGATAATAATCAACCATACGCTCCACCTTCTCTTCCCACTCTAGATATTCATCAGCATTCTTAGATCCATCAAAATTCAGAATTCGAAGCTTCACATGGTTGGTGCTTTAGGGATTCATATACGCTCCTCTTCAAAATACTCCTCTTCGTCTTCATTAAGCTCTCTTAGGTCTATTATTCACCTTACTCGTCCACCAACTCCTCTACCTCATACAAGTTGAGCTGGGTTCTGACTTTTAACAGGTTGAGCAGCTTGTAGAATGTTTTGCGTGACCTCAGTAGGTCGGTAAGACAGCATATGAACAGCTCTGGTCAAATCTAGTAAGAGGTTAGCTACCTCATCAAGCCTCTCGTCAATGCTTCTAGGAGTTCCCTAAGAATGTCATTCATGGTGGATAACTCCACTATCATCACCAGTACCAACATTCATACTTGGGTATGTCATTTTTCCTTACAGATTCAAAGCTCAAACAAATACTTTAGGAAATTAATAGTTAACAACACAGCAATCAATTGAACACAGTAACGTGCTTTGTTTCACACATGCAAAATAAAGTATAACAGAACTTTAAGAAGAATTACTACAGTTCACACAAAATTTCCGCTTCGATACTAAGATATTGCGAACTGTGACAAAGAACAGATAAGGCCAGTCGTTAGATGGGTTTAAGCTTATAAAAAGCTCGAAAATGATTAATGGGGGAAAAGTGCAAAAGGGTAAAATGAAAAATGAAACGGTAAGCAAAAACTCACAAACAGCTTTAGAGGATATGACGCACCAATGGAACTTCCGAGGACTCACGGGACAATTCAATATGACGTACTAATTGATCCAGTGAGGTTACTCACCACCTAACCTTGCTTAAGAAAAAGGATAAGAGTAATGCTGAGAATAAACAAATAGTATTTACGCAAGGAAGAAAAAAGTACTCAAAATGATATATGTTGTCACAATTACAAGTATAAGGGTGTTTATACCCATAAGTGGCAACCTACCTAAAAAAGAAAAGATAAAAAGGGCATTTTCTAAGAAAGTAATGTATAAGATACAAAAGGATAAAAATGAATATATAAGAAAAATAATCATTAGTGCAACGGATTCTGCACTGATACTATATACGTGGCGATACTACATTAGCGAGATTGTTAGAAGATGCAAACAAAAAAGTACGGACAGATGGGCTTATCCAAGCAAGGATGGCTTAGTCAGTCTGGGCTCTCTCTTTCGGTTGTAAGGAAGATGTCGAGTAATTGGTCGACTCGGTGCTAAAGAGTAATCATCAACTCGGCATACTACCAAATAATGAGCGATCATATGACACAACATGAAGGGTGCCTCGGTAAGGAAGTACTCAGCCTCAGCAAGGGTTAGTTGGAATAGAAGGATTCGTCGTGCTAGCCCCTTCAGTACTCGAGCTCGGCTGCGGGTCAGAGGTCTAGAAGCTTGATTCCCATCAGTTTCCCATGCATCGATGATGGATATGACACACCAATGCCTCACACGAGCTCGGGTCACACTTGATAAGACACACAAGTATAGCCGGAGGTCATTCGCCACTAGTTCATGCTCAATGGGCTAGATAAGAGTAGTTTAAGAGTAAGTAAAAAACCACTTAGCTCAAAAGGGAGTAAAAGTTCTGTGTATTCTTTGTATCATCTTGTGGTTATTATACTATGTGAGTATTTATAGTACTTAATTAAGTCCTAAATTACAGAAAATTACATAAATGGATCCTTATTTGCTAAGAAAAGGATAATAATTTACAGGGAAAACATGAAGTCATGCAAAAAGAATATTCACAGTAAAAAAGGACAATATGAATGTCAGCAAAGGCCAGCACGTGCATGTAATTATGCTCCTTCTGTGATCCCAATAATGCTGTAAGCTGTATAAAGGTGAGCCTTGATTAAGTTTAGCTGGTGTTAGTAGGTCAATAGTTTTGATTGTCAAGACTAGATAAGGGTTGGTTCGGGGATGACTTATACTCGAGATTGGCCTTGAATGGTCGACTCCTAATAGTTGTTAGCTTAACCTTGGCACTGTGGAGATGGCTATACCTAGATTTAGTGTTTGGATTAGTGTGTTGTGGAGGGGTCGACTCGGTACATTGGCTGATCACCTCAACAATCTCCTAGATGATATGGAGAGCAAAATAGCTTGGTAGATCGGATTAGGGTATATATTGCTCTTTGATACTTAACTCACCTCGGACAACCCGATGAATCATTTGAGAAAGCCCTCGAGATTGGTAGCACGTAATTGATCCTTAATTCCTATCACCTAAAGCTTTGGATGCCTACACTGTATAGAATAACATCCAACAGCAGCAACAAAATGGCAAGGATCAACAACTTGATCCTCCCTTGTAGTAATAGCCAATAAGGTCTGTGGCCACCCACAATTAAGCTTTAGCTAGGAGCTAGCAAGAAACTAACTTGTAGAGTGCAGGCTCACTCGACTGCATGCTAAGCTTACCTGGCAATGATGTTGAATTAAATGAGCTTTATGCCACGATAAGGTAGCACTCTAAGCAGCAAGGGAGCAACGATGCTAGCGACGCTGGGCTGATCACCAACAATAAGACCCCCTTCACCAGGGATGTCCAGGACGAAGTATTGCCTCCTAATGGCAAACTCCTATCCCTGGACCAATATGATGGCATAGGTGACCTTGATGATCCCCTTCTCCACTTCCACACCCTTATGAACCTCCATGGGCACGAAGAAACTATAATGTGCAAGGCTTTCTCAAGCAACCTAAGGAAGACAGGCCGAATATGGTTTAACCACCTCCCTGACAATTTCATCAACTCCTTTGACAAGCTGGTGTGAAGATTCAGTCTCCACTTTAGGGCTAGCAAGCCCCCATACAAGGATACATTGTCCTCGTACCTCATAAAGCAAAGGGAAGGCGAGTCCCTATGCGACTACGTGGCTCGGTTCAACATTGCCATGGTCGAGATCCCTTAACTGGACAAGGGAGTCGCTATCTATGCTACATAGCTTGGTATCTGACCTTCAGGAGATTTCTTCCAATTACTTGCAAAGAGCAAGCTGAAGACCCTGGCCGATTTTGGAACAAAACCCAAAAGTACATTGACTTGGAAGACAACATTTGCACCAGGTGCAATGCCAATTGAGAAAGGTTAGGCGGAAAGTAAGATAAAGAAAAATTATCTGTAAAGGATCGCCTCGGTAGCAGGATGCTAGACAGATCAGAGGGCGTGAGCTTTGGGAAGAAGAAACACCGAACCAAGCGCAACTTACCTCCCCTCCTATTTACACCTAGTACATGCCCCTTAATAGACCTATTGCTCAGGTCTAATCCAAAGTAAAGCACCAGAATTTGCTCTAAAGGCCGCAGAAAATGTAAAGGAACCTTAGTCATCAAAACTCTAATAAATACTGTCAAATCTATGACGACCACGGCTATACCACTAACGAGTGCTTCTAGTTGAAGAACGCCCTTAAATATGCCATTTAGCACGGTTTCTTTAATGAATATGTAGCCTATTTGAGGAATGACAATCGTTGTGATGATGATGGAGATGAGGTACCTCGGAGGTGACAAACCAAGAATGCCCACATCAAGCAAAACAATTGTCACAAACTGAGGATGGTCTAGTCATGGTAGACGCGGTATACTGTATGAAGAACCCCTGATTGGTTACCTTTCCAACTATAAACTCTTCACACAATATACAAGTCTCTACAACCACTAGTTTCCTAAGAACATATAGATCCACATGATATCATCACATAAGCATATTTATATAAAATTTAAACTATAAAGTTTACAGTAAGCGGTAATTTAGTACTTCTAGGTTTATATTCCTAACAAAACAACAATACATAAGTAAAAGTCTGCTTAATTAGTTCTCTCATCATACCGTATGGCCCACTCTTGCCCAGTTCCCCAAGCTAACCTATGGCATTCCTCGGCTGACCTCAACAAATAAGCCATCTTGTAGCAAAAGTCTAAGGGGGTATAAGCCTAAGCTTAGTGAGCAAAACCCTCAGTCACACCATAAGCAAGTTATAAATACATTATATTCATACATATGAATGAATGAATAAATAGAATGCCAAACAATACATATAGTTAACTAGTCCATATACGTAACTTAGATTTAATGCCCTCCAAAGTCAAGGTTGGAGTATACAAGGCACCAATTAGATCCGAGTATTATACTTTAACTTACTTTACTATGGAACTCCATGTTCCATACTTAAATCAAACAAGTCCTTTATTTTCATAAAAACCAAGTTCTAATATAATTGTGAGTGGGCCCCTACAATCCACACTTATCCCTAAACGAAGGCCTCTAGACTCGACTCTTAGCCAGGTGATTGGCGCCTTCTATGCTTGGTATTCTTGCGAGCCAGGTAAGGTCATTTTGTACGAGTGTACCGTATAGAACCAATAAATTTATAATAACAACCTCGAGTGGCCTCTCTCTATCTCCGTGTAATATGACGGCTGAAATTATGTCTATGCAATGCATGTACCAGTCTCTTTTTATAAGCTGAGTATAGTTAAGTCCAATTATGATGTGATCATCCAAAAGTACACATAATCATTGTCTATACTATCATGCAACAAACAAAGTATTTTTTGTACTTAAGGTAAATTCATAACTTAGCACATTATAACATACACAAGCATTTCCCAACCCTACACAACAATCAATTAACAATATCATTTAAGTCTACTATTTGTAATCACATACAAGCATGGAATAATAGGGTAAGTACTCACTCGGCCATGACGACTCGCTTTAGTCGTAGTAATCAATCGGGAGATCCTCGCCCATGTCAGGATCACCTAATCATTACAATATAATAATGATTGTAAGCAATTGAATTAACTAGTAATCTTAGATATCTATTTATCTAATTCTACTTAGATTACTATCAATTTTAATCCAATTAGACTTTATCACTAATCATATGTAACTTTTTCATTCTATTTTCAATATTTATGAATTTATAGTCGTTTTTCATCGTGTTCAAACGCATGTTCACACGGTAATGTCCGTTTTGGAAATTAAAACCCGTGTTTTACGATATAGACTAAATTTATTGAAATTCTAACTATTGAAGTTTAATTATTCTTATTGGTTAGTTTTATGTTCTATTTTAGTAGTTAGTAGTTTTATTAGCTATTAATTCTTACATTTAAATGATCTTATGGTTTATTATTTTAGAGGTTTATGTCATCAATCGCTTATGTTATCATTTGCTTATGTCATGGCTTATGTCATGGCTTATGTCATCATTTGATTATGTCATCATTTGATTACATCATTACTTACATCATTATTTAATTATGTCATTGCTTACATCATCTCCCATTACATATACACTCTTGTCTATATGTATGCATACACTTTGTACATATGCTATATTTATACTTATAATTCTAACATACTAGTATGTATACTTATGTACTTATACATATACTAGTACATATACCCATATATACAGACCATGACATACGTATTTTTATATGTATTTTCGTATAACTAAAGTTTCCTCTGAAGAAAGCTTCACAAATTTCATATTTTTGTACTTTAAAGGTATATTTAACATGGTATATATATGTATAGTTAGTATGTGCTTCATTTTAGGTTATGTACATAATGAATACTTATGTACAAAGGCCTTCCTACATGTATTTACCAAGTATACTCTTATATACACATACTTAAGCATATATACACATGTTCTTCTTCCATTTACTAAGGCTATCCTATACTTCTAAGCATAAAAATTGGAACTTTATTCTTTCAACAACATATATGTACATAACACATAAACTTCCTATACTAACCTAACCTATATATCTAACTATTAAATAAGATGGAACAATACATAATAGCATACCTTTTTCTTCTGGAAATATGGATGTAAAGTTTGAAATTTGAGAAAGGGTGAAAGGGAAAGGGAATCACGGTTTTGGTGAAGGAGAAAAGGAATTGTTTTGTATTGTTTTTGTGCTTTGAAAATGAAAACAAGTGGGGTCCTAATTAGGGAAAGGAGTGGATAGCAACAAGGAAAGAAAAGGGGAAAAAATATAAAAGAAAAGAAAAGAAATCAATAGAAAGGAAGAGAAGATTCTAGTTGATAATGATACATATGTTGACTTGGTCAACCTTTGACTTAGTCAACATTTCACAATTACATGTAATCTAAGTATACATAATGAAGTAATTAAAAAAAAATAGGAAGAAAATTAAGGAAATGAAAAGAAATAAGAAGTTTAGTAAATTGATTAGTAAAAATAGGTAATGAGATCTTCCTTTAGGTATTTATATTCTATATACATCATTTAGTAAGCCACTTAATGTAATCATCATGAAAAGTTTCATTTAAGGTATTAATACTTACTACATGTAACATAAGCATCGACCAAACTCTTAACTCTATGTAATACTAACCTAATTATATAATTAGAAGATGAATGTGATCTATGATGCAATATCTTAATTTCTAAAGGATTACTTTAGTATTATATGTATTTATGAATGATTGAAAGTTATTTTTTAATCTTTTACCAATGATTTGATATAATACTAAGGTTATAGTATCAATTAGGGTTTGAGGGTAAATTATGGTGAATTAGTGCTTTTATACCCTTAAAGTTATAGTTTTAGGGTTTTTATCACTTTCAGATAAAATCTTTAGTGTTTACATAGGTTTAGGGTAGAAAAATTTTATACGCGATTGATTAATTATTTTAGGCTTTTCACTTTCACTAGCCTTGTTAACTCCTAGAAATATCTAACGCACTTAAGTCTACTTCAGATGTTAGGTCGAAAAATTTAGGGGTTTACAACAATGACCGCCACAATGACCATACCCATAATAGTGTTATAAACATAATTATAGAGGGGTCGCACCTTGGGAGCCGATCGAGCACTAGTAGCTCGATTAATGCTACATCAGTGGTACTAGCCGTAATGGAGAAGAGAGAGAAATTAGACACTTCTATCCCCTTCTCCGATGAAGATCTCGAAGGGCTCAATACACCCTATCAAGACGCCCTGGTGATAGGGGTAAGGATCTCAAAATTTGAGGTCCTAAAGATTATGGTGAACATTGGCAATTCCACTGACATACTCTTCCTTTATATATATGAGAGGATGAGGCAGAAGCTGCCAATAAAAATAAAGCAGTACCACCATAATCTAATCTGCTTCAATAGAAGTACAGTTTGGGCCAACGATATCATCATGTTAGACATGGAACTCGGTGATGACAACTATGTAGCACAACAACCCGTGGAGTTCGTTGTGATTGATTGTCCCCTCTCTCCCACCCTACCCCCCCTATAACGCGCTCTTGGGAAGATTAAGCCTAAATGCGTTCAGGGTGATCACATTCTCTCTTCATCTATAGGCCAAATTTTCGATCCCAATTAGGGTGAGAGTATGTAGGTATGATTAAAAGCTCTTACAAGAGCTGAATGTCAGGGCGGCCAAAGAAGACAGTGTCTTTGCCCTAGAAATGAGCCTATAGGAGAGGCTGATTGAGAAGGACGAGCTTGGGGAGAAAACGGAAGACATCCAAATCGAAACCTTGCCCGAGCAGACCATGAAAGTCAAGATTGAGACTCTAGCCAAGATGAAAGATAAAATCATCACCCTCCTACAGGTAAACTTAGACAAGTTCGCTTAGTTAGCATCAAATATGCCTGAAATCTCGCTCGACCTAACGACTCATAACCTTAATATTGATACTACAACGCAGCTTGACAAGCAAAATAAGAGGCATTTTGCTCCAGAGAGGCAAGCCGCAATCAAGGAAGAAGTGCAAAAACTGCTTGAAGAAGTACAAGCTGGCTTTGTAAGGGAGGAAAAGTACCCAACATGGCTAGTAAACGTGGTATTGGTAAAGAAGTAGAATAGGAAGTGGTGAATTTACGTCGATTACACTGACCTCAATAAAGCTTGCGCTAAAGACTATTTCTCCCTCTCGAGGATTAATCAACTTGTCGATTCCACATTGGAACACGCCCTATTAAGCTTTATAGATGCCTTCTCGGGATACAACCAGATCAAAATGGATATGAAGGATAAAGTCTATACCTCCTTCATCACCAACTATGGCATGTATTGCTACACTGCGATGCCATTTAGACTAAAAAACGCCAGGGCTACGTACCAATAAATGGTGACGAAACTGTTTAAGCCCCAGATTGGGTGCAATATAGAGGTGTACATCGACAACATGATCGTCAAGAGCCAAAAGCCGGTCGATCACGTCAAGGATCTTTAGGAAGCCTTCAATCGGGTACGCACATATGACATGAAGCTAAACCCTCAAAAGTGCGTCTTTAGTGTTAGATCTGGCAAGTTCCTCGACTTTCTAGTAACACAGAGAGGCATCAAGGCAAACCTAAAGAAAATTACTATCATAAGGGGAATGCAGCCTTCAACCTCAGTCCAAGACGTACAGAAGCTCCCTAGCATGGTAGCCGCATTAAGCAGATTCATCTCGAAGAGTACGAATAGATGTACTGAGTTCTTTAAAATCCTGAGAAATCTAAAGGGTTTTGAATGGACTTCAGAGTGTGCCATTGCCTTTCAACAGCTCCAAGACTTCCTTGTACACCTACTAATCCTCTCCAAGCCTATCTATGGGGAAGACTTGTTTTTGTAGCTAACTGTGAGAGACTGGACGCTCTCTTTTGTGTTGGTCAAAGCAGAGGGAAGATAATAGAGGCTAATATATTACGTTAGTCATATACTGCATGGGGCTTGAGGTCAGGTTAACTTAGGGAGAAAAGTTTGCCTTGGCTATCATTATCACGGCACAATGGCTAAGGCCCCACTTCCAGGCACACTAGATAATCGTACTCATGAATCAACTACTGTACACTATGTTGCAAAAACTTGACACATCTGGATGAATGATGAAGTACTCAATGGAATTGAGCGTGTACGAAATCCAGTATCAGCTACAAACTGCCTATAAGGCACAGGTACTAGCTGACTTCGTGGTAGAATATACAAAAGGGGAGGAAGCACTGCCGGGTAATGACAAACTAGTGTGGACTTTCCACGTCCATAAATCATCTACCTCGGGAGGTGGAGGTGTGGGTCTTGTTTTGACCGTCCCATACAAAGTTATGATTTGCTATGCCCTTAAGTTCGGGTTCGATTCCAACAACAATGAATCCGAATACAAGGTGCTTATCGCCAATCTTAAGTTGGCTAAGGAGATCGACATTGAGCATTTGCAAATCTTCTCAAACTCTATGCTTGTCGTCCAACAAGTTCGAGGTGAATACAAGGCCAGGGACGACACTATGGCTATGTTCCTTAAAAAAGTGAAGAGCCTTCTAGTTGAATTCCCTTCATGGGACATTAGGAAGATCCCTTGAGTCAAGAATTCAGTGACAAATTAGCTATCCAAGCTCGCCTCCACTGATATATAGAAGATCGAGGTAAAGGATAGCAAAATCTTCATAGAATGCCTACTAGAAAAAAGCTTAACTCCAAGCTCAATTGAAGTTTTGGAGTTCGCCACAGTAACACCAGAGCCGAGCTGGATGGATTCTATCTGGAGTTATTTAGAGCAGGGCACACTCCCAGATGACAGGAGGGAGGTAAAGAAGCTCTGGTATCATGCCACTAACTATACATTGGTTAACAGCGTCTTAGATCATGGGTAAGTCAGCCTTCCCCTACTTCAGTGCCTCTGAGAAAGGGAGGAGTTATGTGTCATGGAAGAGCTACATACCAGAGTGTACAGTAATCACATTTAGTCCCAAGCTCTTTACCTCTATACACTGCAACTCGGGTATTATTGGCCTGCAATGAGACAAGATGCGAAAGTCATTGCCTAAAAGTGCCCACAATGCTAGAAGCATGCCGCAGTCAGTCATGCACCTAGCATCACCCTCTAACCCTTGACCAGCCTATGGTTGTTCGTGCAATGGGGGATTAATATTCTCGGTACCTTCCTAACTGTTTCGATAAGATGACAGTTCATAATTGTTGCCGTTGATTACTTCATGAAATGGGTAGAGATCAAAGCGGTAGCTAAGATCACTGAGAGAAGTGTCGAATTTTTCGTTAGGAACAACATTCTCTCTTGGTTTGGGGTCCCCTATGCCCTCATTATGGACAATGGGCAACAATTTGATAACCCTAAGTTCAAGGAGTTCTATGCCAAGCATCACATCACCCCGTACTTCACTTCGGTCACCTACCCCCAATCGAATGGATAGGTAGAGGCAACCAATCGAATCATCTTGGATAGCCTAAAGAAGCACATGAACCAATTTTAAGGTGCTTAGGCCGATAAACTACCCAATATCTTGTGGGGGTATAGGACCACTTATCGCATTTCTCCAAGCAATACCCCTTTTTACCTAACTTTTAGGTCAGAAGTAGTCCTCCCCATCAAACTTGAGCTTCCTAATATCTAGACTCAAAGTTTCAACATTGCCCTTTATGAGTCACTGTTGCAAGCTAGCGTTGATACCATTGAGGAAATCAGAGACTTTGCTGCAGGTCAGGTAACCGCATACCAACATCGGGCCTTATGGTATTTCAACTAGGAGGTTAGACACAATGAGTTCAAGGTTGGTGATTTAGTGTGTTGAAAGCTAGAAGCTACGGGTTCGTGTAAAGGGCAGGCCAAGCTAGCTCCCAATTAAGAAGACCCAATCAGAGTCAAGGAAAGATTGGGCAATGGAGTGTACAGACTAGAAAGACTAAATGACAAGCTCATCCCACACACATGGAATGCTGATAATCTTTGGCTTCATTTAGATTAGCATTCTATTATGTACATTTTTCTAGAATAATGAAAGAAAAAAGTCTCTTCATAATTGATTGTCTACCTCTCTCTCTCTCCCCCCTTCTTTCTATTGCCATCCGAGACCTTAAAGGGGCATATAAATCATTTACCAAGTAGGTTGGAACGCCACCGGCCTGACCCCCCTCTAGTAACCTTGGCAAGGGGAAACACCCTTTGTATAGAGGAACTTCCATCTACCAAGCAGGTCAGAACACCACAAACTTGACCCCATTCAGGTAACCTCAGCAAGGGGAAACACCCCTTGCACAGAAGAACTCCCATCTACTGGGTAGGTCGAAACACCACCAACCTAACCCTCCTTGAGTAATCTTGATAAGGGGAAACACCCTTTGCATAGAGGAACTCTTTTCTATCGAACAGGTTGAAACGCCATCAACCCGATCTCTCTTGGTTAACCTCAGCAAGGGTAAACTCTCCTTGTGTAAAGGAATTTCTATGCAAATATATTCAAAGGCAAAGAAAAAGCAGGTATATAAGAGAATGTTTCAAAAAATTCGTTCATTCATTGATTGATGGATTATACAATAAAGGCCAGCATCCCAGCCCGACATACCCATGTTTCAAAATAAATAAATAAAAAGGAACAAACACACTATCTCCTTAGATCAACCAACTTCGGTAACTCAGAAAAATCCAAAGCCTCAATCTGCTCGAAGCGTTGATCTTCAGGTGGCTGGCCTTGACTTAGAGTAGGGTTGAAGGGTACAAACAAGGAGTAGTAGGAGAATCACCCGGAGGTTGATTGTCTTTAGGAACTGCTTCGAGGGCAGCCTCCTGCTGAGCTGATAGGGCAAAAGTAGATGTAGAAGCGCTTTACTCGGCCCCAATAGCAAAGGGCGCACCTGCAACATCGAAGTGGCCTCTCTCTCACATGCTAGGGCTTCCCTCTTCTCGTTGAAGGTTGGAGAATCCAAATTGTCAAGAAAGCTTAGGTCAAGGTCTAGATAATGGGAGAAAACCTCCTTCCTTGTGTTGCGTTAAGTCCATGGTCAGGTCTTCCAACTTGTCAAACCACTCCTCAGTCTTCCTATAGTTAATGACTGCCTTTTTAGCAGTAGCATCACTAAAGACCTCCTTACTCTCCATTTTAGAGATGATCTCCTCCATCTTCAAATCCTTCTCTTATAGCTCCTGAACTTGCTACTCCAGCTCAACCCTTAAATCGGCCAACTCCAACAAAGTGGCTTTAGCGCTTTCACACTCTGATACCTTCATTGCTAGCTCGGTTTGTAGCCTCACGACCGATACCTTCAACACAACGTTCTCATTCTCAACTTGGGCCTTGGCTTCGCTCTCCTCGTCTAGTTGCCAAGAAAGTTGAGCCTTCATCCTCTACTCGTCCTCAAGTCGAGCCTTTAATTTGTCGACCTTTTGTATTACCTTCTTAGCCTTGTCCCTCTCTCTTTCTACATCCTTTAGCTTTGCTTGAAGCCCCGCTACCTACACATAAGACCAACGCAAGCGCCGGTTAGCCTTGGAGAATTTTTTTCAAGTATTTATTAGTAGAAGTCTCTGCCTTTCGTAAGTACTATTTACTTTAGCGCAATGCCTCCCTAAAGCCCTTTACCTCTTTCTAGGTAGCATTAAACTTATTCGGTTGAAGCAACACCAGGTCGTAGTACTGCAAATTGAGAATAACGGCCCCCATTAACACAATGACAAGTGAAGCATGTCAATACAAAAGTAACAAAGACCTACCTGCCAGATTAGTGTGCTTAGGTAGCTTGCTATCTCCATGAAGTCGTCACTACCTTCCTTGGAGAGCCCTTCGAGGACAGCCTAATTGCAAGGGGTGTAAGACCCCATTGAAGCCTGGTAATTGAGTGTTTGGTGCTACAGTGTTAGATCGTTGGTGCGGACCTCCTACTTCGGCCTTAAGAGCTTCCCCTTAGCCCTCTTCATTTCTATCTTGGGGGCTCCCCTCAAGAACTCTTCATCCCGAAAGGTGTACGATACTTTTTAGAATGATTCTGACCTTATCCCCATCAACCTAAAATTGTTCAAGACATCAAAAAATTCATCCCCCATGCTGTCAACATTCTAATAGGGGTGAGTTGTCGGCCACTCATTCTATTTCCCCCGACTTAAAGGTACCTTTGTTGGGGGCCTCTATTTCTTGGCTCCAAGCCCTGGCTCCCCAACCGTCTCAGAAGCCTTCCGCTTTTAGCCGACCACCTGAAGTAGGGTGGCCCCTTCGACCATTTCTTCTTCCCTTGCCTGTGGAGGAGAAAGCACCTAAACATCGAGTCCCTTCGCATCGATGCCTTCATCGCGCATGATAATGGGTTTGGTGGAGGAGGCTAGGGTAGGGGCAAGTAGAGCCACACCCAAAGGCTCTACATCCAATGGCTCGTCTCGAATATCGATGGGAATCCCCTGAGGAATAAACTTTGGTTGTACCCTGCGAGTCTCCTTAAGCCCTGGCTTCGCCAATACTGTTTTGCCCTTCGGCTGGTCTACCTTGGCTCTTACTTGGCGGCGACTCATTAGCTTATCTACAGAAGGATGAGGTACCCTTTCGATAAAATTTTTGCTTACAAGGAATTCAATTCAAAGTTAGAAAAGGAAAAGAAGACGAAACCAAAAGAAACTACTACCATCATTTATAAAACTTTGTCATGATGGGTACGGCCAAGGAGGTCCTCCCATCCTACAAGCACCGAATAAAGTTCCTCAACACTAACACAACAGTCATAAGCGCTTGGAACGAATGTGTAACATTATAGGTGCAACTACATGCACTTTGCATTTTAAAAGGTGATCGTCTGATCAAAACTCTTTCCACATATCTATAATGACACCTATAATGTTACATTTAATGTACGAAAAATGGGTGCACAAAGATCACGGTTTCAAAAAGTTCCTTCGACAAGAAGTTTCTTCAAGGCCCATCTGACTTCCATTCAGTCAGCATGATAAAGACATGGTGCGGTTGCGTCTGCTTAGTCCATGATGAGTACTATTCGGGCATATCAGTTTGTAGCCTTGAAACGCTTGCCAAGTGGGATGCGAAGGTGTTTTGCTCTAATACCCCAACTAAGGCTTAATCTTACTTAGTTCTTCGGCACTTTACTCCGGAATAACTGCTGACCACCTCGATCTATCCTACCTTAGACATTTTCAGCCCGGGTATCTACTGCCTTGGACATGTCTACCTCGGCTAGCTTCCAGCCTGAACCTACACCTTCACTACATTGGCACTGTAGCACCAGGTCGGACCCCCTTTGAGTCAAATTAGTCATGCCTGAGCAACCCATATATCCCTTCTCCTTACTTTCGCCTCGGTAATGAGATTATGGGGGGGGTTAAGTGTAGATAGGACTCTTTAAACACAGGTCCTCCAAGCCCGATTGGATCCGATATATCTCGTCACCTAAGGCTCACCCTTGTAGGTCCACGCCCTTGGCCTGGATTGATCAAGCCCAATAAGTTTTGCTACTGCTAGAATGCATAAGATGAGAATCAAATAGAGTTAAATAGTTATGTCTGGAATGAGTAGGATACGTCAGACACAACGACCTCACTCTCCCATACTTGCAGGAGAAGATCTTTCCCCACTAACTGACCCTCAACTACCAACGTTACTTCACTATAAATACCAATCCACTATCTAGTGATAAAGCTCTCTACACTCTGTATACTAAACTTGCTTATTTTTCTAAAGTATTTTCTACTCTCAAAAGCCCTATTGCTAACTTTAAACATCGAAATGGCCGTATTAGACAATCTCCCGACGTCCCCTCACAATATATTGTTTTGCAAGCCTTTTAGTTGTAGAGCCCACATATCTACTATAAGCCTTAAATATAAGCTAAGCAATCGTAAGATCGAACTTAGTACATAAAGTTTAAGGCGATCGGTTAAATGATCCGATCAAATTTAAATTATAAATTAAAGCTACAAATATTAGTAAAAGTGACCTCATAAGTTTGAATTTAAGAAAATAAGTAATAAAATAAGAAAATATAAATTTTTCAAATTTTAAGTATATTACTTGTTATTTATCGAAAGTGCATAAAATGTATTTTGATAACTAATAAATTGCTAGAGATAGATTATATATATACTAAAAATCATAGAATGACCTAAATAATATTTAGGAGTGTTTACTTATACCCTACATGTAAGAAGAAATACGCAAAATTACTTAAATAGCCCGAAATTACTTAAATAATTAAAGAAAATTATAAAAAAAGATCAAAGAAAAATTAGAAAGGTTGAGAATAATTCAGAATTTGGTCATGGCAGTTTAGGAATCAAAAAACAAATTTTAGCTAACTAGAATCAAGCAATAAAAAAGGCAAATAGGAAGAGATATGGGCCTTGTCTTGTACAAATTAATGCACTACAATTCCTTTATAACCCTATAAATAGTAAGAAAATTTTTAAAGCTCATTTGGTTAATTAGGAGCTAAAAAAAATTGAGAGAACCAAAATTTGACAGGGAAATTAGGGTTTAGTAAAAATCTTTACAAAACTATGCAATTAGTGCTTTTAGGCCAAATCTATGAGCCACCACCACCCTAGACCGAACCACCGCACCACCCCACTTCACACTGACTGCCTGGATTGGCCAACACACCTGAATCGATGTTGGAGGCCAAAAAGCTACGAACCAGGTGAGTCTCAAATCTCCTTCGATTTTGCAAAATTCCTTAAAATTATTAATTATGCTCATAAAATTATGAAATTTATTATTTTGATGTTTTATTGTATGTAGATTTAGCGAAAAATAGTGATTAAGTTTAATCATATTTGTAAATGTAGAGTTCTTAAGAAATTAGACAAAATCGAGCATGTTTAAAATTAGAAATAGATAGATTTAGGAATATAGTTTGGAGCTCAATTTTTTTTTCTATAGAATACTTAAGTGATGTAAAATAATGCTATGAAGTCATTTTTTTACATTAATTTTCAAAAATTTTAAGTAATTGTTTAGCCCTAAAATGATGAGAAAAATAGGTAATTTTAGCTTAATTAAATGATTAAATGATTAATTACTGATTTAGAAGGTAATTAGATGTTTAAGGATGTTAATCTCTTATATGGAAACATAATCCTACAATTTGGAGTATTAATTGCAATTAATATGGGAATTATGTAGTAATTGTGAGTAATCTAATAATATGTGAAATTAAAATTTTAATAAATATGAAATAATAGGTTAAATTGGATAATATATTAATAATATCAGTACATATTAAATCTGGTACAAAAATTAATCTTAGATAATTGAATCAAAATTGTAAAATTCTCTCACATTTGGAGTAAACTCTATACACTAATTAGTATTAAAATGTACTGAGTAGGTTAGAATACTGAATTAAAACTTAGTATGATATTAAGATACTTGAGCTTAATATGATTACTTTCACATTAGAGTTCAAAGCGTATTTTAAGATTACTCATAGTTGAAATTGAATTAAAACCTAAACTGGAATCGGATTCAAAAACCGAACCCTGAACTAACGTAAGATGAATCGTTAGTAAATGATATGTATATAAGAAAAATTGAGTTAAATCCTGACATAGAATATGTATCATTTAAGTATAAGTACCAAAAAGAGCATACTTATATTATAGGACATACGAAAACGAGTCAACCTACAACAAGTGGTTGAGCGACTTAGGATTCCAAGTAAGTTGTGTTTAATGCTTCATTGTATTTTAGAGTACTCGGAGACTTAAGTTTGTATATGATTGCGATTATAAGTGGTCTTATGCATATTCTTGTGTACCTAATTTTATGCTGAAATCTGTGTTATGTTTAATGACTATTGTGATTAAAGTAGTGTGGAATTTTCTGGTCACTCTAAACTGAATATAAACCGAATCGACTTAAATACCCTAAAAATACATACATTGCAACCTTGTAAGGGATCATTATGATTCTTCAACTAAACACCGACACTTTCGAAAAAGATAGTCTTAGATAGCAAATTGATCTTTTCCTTATCCTTAATTAAATTAAGTGACAGGAGAAGAAATCGTAGTGAGGATCAGGGCATTGGTTCGAAGGATAGTCTTAGGGAGAGCAGTGTCTCCATTGCACAAACTTGGGTTTAGTTGTAAGTTGTTGCATAACATGAAAACTTCTCAACTTGGATTAGAGTGGGTGAAATTACTCTGAGTTCACAACGGATTGGACTACGCTGTGTGATGGCACTTGTTTATTGCATTTCATGAAAATAATTACTTGATAATCTTGATTGTGCTTATATACATTCATGAGTCTCCAATTCAACTTATTGAGCTATAGTTGCTCGTATCTACATGAATTCTTTTGCAGGTCTTAACTTCTGATTAGTGATGCCGCGATACAATTACCTAGAGGTTAGATTTCTTTTAAAGCTATGGAGAATGAGGATTCATTGGCAAAAGATCAAGTCTTATTTAGAGTCTTACTAGTATCCCTAAAATAAAGAACTGAAATATGATATGTACATTAGTTAACTGCTGAATCATATAGAATCTCTTGGGAATCCTACGATAATGTAAATGTAATTATATATATTAACTTAAGGTTTTAATCGTTTCTGTAAATTATAGTTAAAATTTAATCGAACTGTTTACTTCAAAACGAGAAATTGTCGACGTTTTGTGTAAATTATCTCTATGATAAGTATTGTGAAATCAGTTTATGTTATAGGTTGGTTTATATAATAAAATTATTGTGATTCTGCGACTTCGAGACGTAATATCTACTAGCAAATACTCAAAGATGAAAGATCCTATTCTAACGAGGCAACTTTCTTTTGAGTTTTTCAGTAAAGAATTTTAAGTTCATAAGATCTATTATTTGATTTTCAAAAATAGTAGAAAAATAAAACTGTAACTGTCCTCTAAAGTAGTTGCATTGAAAATTTTAGTAAATGTACACGAAATTTGTAAGTTCATTCAAAAGTTCATAACTTTTCTTAAATCTACGGTATTCGTAATAGCATTGCTACGGATATGAAAACGCCTTTTAATAATGGAAAGCAGCTAAGAAATTCGTAATTTTTGACTTAAAATTGTTTTTCTGAGCATTTGTCAATTAAATGCTTAGAATTCGTAATTCTGCAACAGTTAGTAAAGCCACCATATAAATTTCCATAACTTTTTTTTTTCCGTAATTTCAATAAAAAATTTGTAAATACACAATAAGTTTGT
Source organism: Lumnitzera littorea (assembly GCA_024138015.1). Classification (NCBI taxonomy): domain Eukaryota; kingdom Viridiplantae; phylum Streptophyta; class Magnoliopsida; order Myrtales; family Combretaceae; genus Lumnitzera; species Lumnitzera littorea. The sequence continues at coordinate 27,707,022 of JAMXBB010000005.1, forward strand.
CCGCTTTCTCGCAATTTGCCCTCTCATTATAAAGTTGGTAAATTTGGTCAGATTCGTCATTTTTCTTATATTTTTAAAAACCTTTTTGTTTTTCAGTAAAATTACCGTTTATGTCTCAAATCTGTAAATGTTTGTAAATGCGATTTGATTTTTGTGATTTGTTTCCAAGTAATGTCAAAGTAGTCAAAGTTTATAACTTAGTTTTAACGCAGACAACATTAATTTTCTTACAAAAATTATAGTGAAATTGTTTTGTGACGTTACTCTACTTCACAGATATGCTTAATAAGTTAATAAATTCACTCTAATAACTTGGTGAATTTATACAAACATTTGCAATCCCTCATAAAAGCTGTAAAATTTGAAGATTCATTTATTGGTCATGATATGTCTAAATCTATTCTTAACCGATATTGTAAAATCAGAGTTGATTCTTGCTGTTTAATTCAGTTCATTCTAACTTAATTCTAATCCTGATTAAACTATGGTTGAATCTAATTTCACTTTTTTAATCTTTAACCTTCTCATATATTCGAATCAACAATTCAAATCGAGTCTAATAATATTGTTCTTAAAAATACGGTTAAACTACTAAGACTGATGTAATTCAGTGAAATGAACACTAGTTTTTTAAAGTGATAGATTAAATTTAATTTTTTTTCACCTTCAAATTATAATATGATGGTAGTTATCCGGAAAAACAATAGGGCTAAACCATAAGTAAACATGGGCGAATAATTTTTAAAAGTTCCCAAACATTATCGATTGAAATTTGGGTGATCGGTTGGGTAATGAATAAGCAAATGTCAAACAACGTAAAAAATGGGATGTAAAAAAGAGTTGAATCGATTTTGTATTCTTGTTAATACCAAAAGGGAAAACGAAAACTATCCGCTATGTCAAAAACAAGCAAACTCTCGTGTTACACGATGATAATATATACTCGAATCCCTCTCCTTCTTTGCCGTTTTAAATCTTCGCTAAACACCAAGAGAAACGACTATCCGAGACGACAGGCGGAGGCGGAGCGGAGAGGCAGTTCACATCCTTGTTCTTGCTGTGACCTGTGACCCCACTTTTTCCATGCCTATCTTATTTATGAAAATAATAAAATATTTATGATTTCCTTTTTCCTTTTTTTTTTAATGGATGAAGAATATAAGGAATTTATATTTAGACCTGTGTAAAAGTCGGTTTCGAACCACGAATCAATTCAGAAGGATCTTGAATATGCTTTTGAACCATCAAACCTTAAGAGTTTAAATAATTCAGTTGTGTGGACCTACTGAACCAATGGACCGATTCACCCCTATAAACAAAAGGAAAAGACAGAGAGAGAAGGGAGGCTCTGTTTGGGGAATGAGGGAATAAAAAAGTTAAAACCACGTTAAGTTAGAAACTAATACAAAAAATTAGAAATTATTAATGAATTAATATAATTTAAGAAAAAAAAGAAAGAAAGAAGGCTATGTTTAGAGAAAAAATATACAAAAATTGGAACCATATTAATTTTATTAATTTTTTGAGGGAGAAAAAATAAAAAAGTTGAAACCATGTTAAATAAAAAATTAATAAAAAAATTAGAAATTATTAATAATTTAGTACCATTTAAAAAAAAAAAGAGAGAGAAAGGAGGCTACGTTTAACAAAAAAATATACAAAAACATCAAGTTAAAAATTAATAAAAGAATTAAATATTAAAAAAAATTGAACCGTCGAGCCAGCTTAATTGACTTAAAACTATGATCAACTGGGTCAGTCAAGGTTCAGCCTTCATCTGGCTTATGAACAGGCAATTCCAATCTAGTGAGCAAGTCTATTTATATTGGTCTATAGAATTTATCAATGATGCTATGATTGGTTCAAGTAATCAATGCTGATATGTGAAATGATCAAAGGTCGAATAGATAAATCGGATTAAAACAAAATTAAATTACGATTGAATCAAATAGGTTTAATGGAAAGGTTTGGTTGAATTGAATTTAATTATATAGGTTAATTTGGATTTGAGAATACTTAAATTTATAAGTAAAGAACGCTTGCTATATCCAATTTTAAATGAAAATAGAACTTAAACCGTTTTAATAATCAAGACTAATATCAGAGACGGGACCCCTGCGGATAAAATTAAAATTCGTCTTTACCAACATAAGAGAAGATATTTATTTTTGACATTGTATTCAGATGTAAGCGCACCTTTAATCAAACAGCTCTGTCGCCATCCCAACCTACATGCGAACGAAGGAGATGATTTTCTCTTCTCCACAAAAGTTGAGTTGGGAACTAAGAGCCGTCGGACTAAGAATGAAGTTTAGATTTGTCTCGTATATTCTTGGTCAGAATTCTTCTTGTGGACGGCAATCCGTCTTTTAATTCATACCTTTACTTCCTGTCACATTCGTCACCTTGCATTCTCCTGATTTTATTATATCGTATTTTGTTTTTATATTTAAATAAATTTATATGAAAAAAAAAAACTTAAATTCATGATACGATTCATTTATTCATCATGTATAAAAATTTAAATTTACGATCTAGCATATTTTATATCTAGATTGAACCTGTTTATATTAGGATTGACGATTCATTTATATTTCGTTTATCTTAAATTTCATACTGTTTATCGATTAAAAAATCATAATTAAATCTATAAAATAATTATAAATACAAAGGGAAAGAATAATAATAATAATAATATCTTAATTTTACAAAAACAAATAATATAATATCTTCATATTTAATATAAAACTGCAACCTAAACAAAGTTTTACAAAATATAGAAAATTTGAAAATTTAAGTAATTTAACACCACTAAATTAAGCGGAACTAGGGATTAAATAAATATTAATATTACTAATAGTGTTGATTTCCAAACTTATCAAATTATTTATCAGATTTTCATTAAAGAATTTATACAAAAGTTTATAATTTTACCCATTTAAATTATGATACAATAAAAAGGGAATATAACATCATTAAATTTAAGTTATCTAGTATCGCTAAATTAATTAGAATCATGTATTATTATTAGTAATAATCACATTATCTGTCAGATTTTTAAAGGAGATAGATAAAAAATCTATATATGAATTCGTAATTTTTTATATATTTAAATTACAATATAGTAAGAAAAATATATAGTTAAAAGTATACCATATCTTTAATTAAGATCTCTAACTTAAAAGAAATTATTTGTATAATAAAATACAAATATAGAAGAATATATAGTACGTCTTATGTCCCATGTCTAGGTTTGGAAGCTCGACCTCGAACTTGAACATAAATAAAATCGCGTTTAAACGAGTTTGATCTGTTTATATCCCATGTCAAATTTTTTCATATATCAACCTATTTTAATTATGTCATATCATATCTGGATCCTAAATTGCCACCCTTAGTGACCATTCTAAAAGATATATGAAATTGAACAAAAATCACGTATTAGTATAACTATGTTCATTTAAATTATAATTGCATCTTTCATGTTGTATATCATATATTTTTTTCTATAATTATATTCTTAATCGTATTCGAGTTTTTATTATTGTCTTAGAAATGGGTTAACATCATATATGGTATCTAAACTATATCAAAATGTGAAATTTATTATATATTTTTTGAAAATATCAATTTACTATTTAATTAAAGTTTTTATAGTTATTTTTGCTACTTAAACTAATTTTATTAATTTGGTAAAAAGAAAAAGAACCAATTTTATTAAGTTCATTTGCTAACGTAAATGTAAGGACAAAGCAGGAATTAAACATTTCGACCACCCTTCTAGCCTTGAGGTAACTAGAAGACCACTTAAGTTGAAGCAAGTTACGATCCACTTTAAAAAGTGAGTCGTTCGACCATTGATGACCATGAGTCTATTTTCAATTCATTCTTATATCAACGTTAATAAAAGGACTTAATAGAATTAGTTTGAGTAGCAAAAATTACCACAGAAACTTTAACTAGGTAGCAAATTAATCTTTCTAAAATATAGGTGGTAAATTGTATGTTTTGATAAAGTTTTAAGTACCATTTATGGTATTAACTTCATCAAAAATTGCTAATACCAACGAATATTTTCAATAGTGAGTTATAGGTTCCAGTTGGTGGGTCTAAGTTCTGTGGGTCCAAGCCAAATTTAGTGTGAGTTGTAGGCTTGAAATGGTGGTGTAGTGGTAAAATTTCCGTATGATGGCTAGGTTTGGATAGATATTGTGGCTAAGATTTACATCTATTTAGATATTTTATTATGGTTCTTACTTTATTCCATTTTTCTTATCTAGCTAAGCAAAATAATGGGTAAATAAAAGGTTATTTTATCTATTCCATTGAAATGTAATAGGGGTTCCATTAGAACCTTACTTATCTATTACATTAAAGTGATTGAGAGGAGGTTAATATCTTGCATAAATATTTTTTAGAATAAAGTTAGTGATCCTAGGTATATATTATATATTTTGGTAATTCATAAAGCTTCATTTCCATAATCAAAAGCAGTGCATAAGTTCGTCAAAAACACCAAGATAAACATCATCTTAAGGAGGTAACATTCTATGCAACCCTTAGACTAAAGCCACTCCTTTAAATACAAACATAGTCTAAATAGACCATAGTCCACAATTGAAGAAGGACATTGCAGATCAAAAACAAGATGACCAATTAAACATAAGACCCTCCTTTGTTAACGCATTAGATGTCCTATTCATCTCATAAGGAACCCTAGAAAAATAAGCATTATTGAAACTCTTCACAAGTTGTTTTCATTTACTTACCGTGTAAGAACAAGCATTTTGAGACAAGCCTTCTTTTCGGATCCATTTAATAACAGCACTCGAGTTAGACTAAAAAATGATACTATCTCGTCCCCTTTGTCTAATCATTTTCATTAGATGAATAATGGCCTATAGCTCGACTTCAATAGGAGAAGTTTTTCCAATCTTTTTCCTAAAACCTCCCAAGACTTTACCATTACTATCCCTACACAACCTAGTAACAATAGTTTTTTACCATTTGAATTAACAGCAACATCACAAGTTGAACTTCAAACATCCTTCACTTAGACTTTACCATGATGCTTATAATTCAGCTCCACTTGCATTCAATTTATACTTCTTATAACAAGCCCACCATTCTTTTGCTTCAATTTTTATGAGACTCACCCAATTAGGCATCTCCTATGTTGGTCTAAAAATACTTCTATTTCTTTCTCTCCAAATTCCTCCCAAAGTAAATAAAGATTTTACTTCCTTAGGTACTAACTTATATCTCCAATTCAGTTTCTTTACATAAGCATTCCCTTTTATCCACTTCTTTAACTCATCAATAGAAACTCTCCTTGGAAAACTTATCCTACCTATTATATTTTAAATTCTCTGTATTTGTCTACAACCCATGAAAACATGTTCTTTCATTTCTTCCTCTTATTCACAAAACACATACCTTGTATTAACCTCAACTCCTCCTTTCCTTAAATTGCTCTTCATAAGGAGACTATTATGTAGTATTCTCCATACAAAGATTTAAGATTTGAATTTTAAGAATAATAGACAACCTCCATACCCATTTCCACTTTTCTCTTTTATTTCCTACTATTTCTCCTTGTATTTCATCCTATGTGCTATTTTGACACTCACATTTCCATCTGCATCATGCCTTCATGCCTTATCACAGTAATTAAAGGCCAAATTAGTATGTATTACATTTAAGTCTATGTTACCCAAATGTTCTTTGATATTATCATCAAAAGGATGCCTTATTCTATCTTCATTCCATTGACCACACCTTCTCTACACTTTTGATAATGTTAACGAATCTCAATGTCTTTGTAGTTGCCCTTCTAGCCATTTCCTAACTTGTCTACTTGTTGACCATCCATTATCCAAATCCTTTCAACACTTGCTTTACTTGGATTTACCACTAACTTTTCCTTGGCTACTCAGATTACTTAACAATCTCTATAAAGAAATGTGATCCCCCTTTTCTTAGGAACTCCGAACCCTTCCATTTATATTTCTCCTTAATCAGGTTAGTCCAAAGAGTTATCTTATTCTAATATGCTATGTAATTTTAACAAAGTTTGCCTCATTTCTTCTTTTCAAATACAGAAATCCTAGCCTTCTATCTTCTTTTAACTTCTTTAATTTCTCCCAAGATAGATATCAAATGAATTTTTATTTTCCCATCCAACTTACCCCAAAGGAAGTTTCTATAAGCCTTCTCTGGTTGCTTTAGTATCTTAGTTGGCATAGGAATCATCTATTAATAGTAGTTATAAATACTTTCTAATGAAGAAGATATCAAAAGTTTCCCTCTAAGAGCACTAAGAAGCTTAGCTTTCCACCTTGCAAGCTTTCTTCTTGTTTCTTCTAGAATAAAATTTGAATCTCCCGCATCCATATTTCCTCCTTCTTTTACAGGAACTCCTAAATACTTACCCATATCTACATATAAATTAATACTGAAGATAATGCAGATCCTTTCTTTCATTTCCTTCTCTATATTTCTTGAGAATAATGTACATGATTTATTATAATTAACCTTTTGTCCAGATATAGACTCAAAAACTTACGTAGTTCTTTGCATGATTATTACATTCTCAAATATTACTTTACTCATAAGGAGAATATCATCAGCAAAAATAGATGAGCTAACTATAACTTCAATCCTCTCAAGGTAAATAGCTTCCACATGTCCTTCCTAACTAGCTCTTGAATCCTATGGCTTAACATTTTCATACTAAGAATGAAAAGTTAAAGGACATTTAGGTTACCCTATCTTAATGCTCTGCTAAAGCTAAATGAGTCAATCATTAATCCATTTAATAAAACCCTAAAGGTGGCCAATGAAGAAGCAACCCGATCACTTTTACCCATTTCTTTAGGAATTTAAAACTTATCAGGGTATATCTCACAAACTCTCACTCCATTTTGTCATATGCTTCTTCTAGGTCTAATTTTACTATCATCCATTTTTTCCTCCCTTTCTTCTTATTGAGATAGTGAAGCAACTCTTGGAGAATAATGACATTATCCTTCGTAGCCCTACCTGGAACGAAACTAAGTTGTTCTGGGCTAATAAATTCATCTAAATATGGTCTCAATTTGTTAACAAATAACTTTTCAAGGATCTTGTACAATGTGGTAGACAAATTGATGGCTTAAATTCATTTAATCTATTTGCTCCCTCTATCTTTGATATTAGGACAATAAGAGTTTGATTAATTTCTGATAAGGATAAGAATGAACCCCTTAGACCAATCACGCACAACTAAGCTAGAGAACTCTAAGGACTTACGTAGAGTGGTGTAAACCGTGACCAAGAACAGACAAGGTCGATAGCTGGATGGGTCCAAGCTTATAGGAAGCTTAAAAGGAGTAATGAGGAAAATGTACAAAAGAACAGCAATGAATGAAAGTTAAGCAAAACCCACGAACAGCTCTAGAGGATATGACGTACCAATGGAACTTCCAAGGACTCACAGTATAATTCGATATGATGCATGAATTAGTCCGGTGAGGTTATTTGCCACCTAACCTTACTTAAGGTAAAGGATAAAAGTGATGCTAAGCATAAAAACAATAGAATGTTTACACCAAGAAGGAAAGATAAGTATATTAATGATAATCTGTCTATCTGCAGCTTATAAATACAAAAGGTATTTATACCCAAGAATTTATGGCAACTTGTCTAAAAGGGAAAAGACAATATGGGTATTACCCTAAAGTAGTAATATACAACAATACAAAAGGGCAAAAATGAATATTCATAGAAGCAATAATTAGTATAGCAAATTCTATACGTGGGGATGCTGTATTGGTGAGATCATTAGAAGATACGGATAAAATAGTACAGCCAGCTAGCTTATCCAAGCAGGGATGGCTTATATAGTCCAGGGTCTCTCACTTGACATGGCAGCAAGGGTGATGCCAAGTAAGTGGTTAGGCATAAGGGAGGATTGGATGTTGTCTCGGCCATCCGTTTCTTAGCATTCTATCTTCGAGAGATTGGTAGTCATTCGACATAACTTAAAGAGTGACTTAGCAAGGAAGTACCTGGCCTCGAGCTTAGCTGCGGGTCAATGGGCAGGTAGTTTAATTCCTATCATTCCCTCCAGGTTGATTTGGATTTAAGATCAAATCCGAATGGTCTTTGATCAGTTCTTCGTTAGGGTGACATGGACTAAGGTCGGCAATATTAAAGATGTTGGAAACCTCATAATCCTCTGGCAGCTCCAACCTATAGGTGCTGTCATTGATCTTTTGGTGGATTTTGAAAGGTCTCTTAGCCCGTGCAGATAATTTCTTCTTTTTCTTGCTCGAGAACTGTTCTTTGTTGAGATTCGGCTATACTAAGTCTCTTGGCTAGAATTGCTTAGCCATCTTACCCTTAGTCTTCTTTTACATTCTTTTAGCAGCTTGTTCGATATACCGAGTGACCTTATCGTATATATGCTGAAGGGATTGTGCTCTGGCCAAGGCATCAGGGTCCTCTTACACGAGTCCTAGTACAGGAGTGTGGTCAAGGGTAACTTAGGATTGAATCCATAAACCACCTTGAAGGGAGTTTGTTTAGTGGTGTCATGTATTGTTTAGTTGTGGGCGAACTCAACTACTAGCAAGCAAACGTCCCAATCAGCTAAGTTATTGCCTACTACAGCTCAGAGCAGTGATCCCAAAGTGCGATTAAACACCTCTGTTTGGTCGTCAGTTTGGGGGTGACATGAGGTACTGAAGAGTAATTTAGTCCCCAGCCGATGCCATAAGGTTCTCCAGAAATGGCTCAAGAACTTTGAGTCCCTATTGAAGATTATACTTCTTGGCACGTCGTGTATCTACACAATCTCTTGCAAGAAAAGAGAAGCGATAGTCGAAGCGTCGTTAATCTTGGTGTAGGGCATAAAGCGTGCTATCTTACTGAACCTATCCACAACGACCATTATAAAATCTTTGCCTTGGGTAGTTCGCGGTAGTTTGAGAATAAAATCCATGCTCAATTCAGTCCATGGCCTCATTGGAACAGGTAGGGGCATTACTCTCCCTTGCTCCGCTTGGTACTTAGCTTTCTTACACATGGCACAGCTTTTGACAACTCGGTAGACATCTCTCTTCATTCTCGGCCAAAAGGATCTATCATTCAACAGTTCACAGGTCTTCCTTTCTCCAAAATATCCAGAGAATCCTCCATTATGAGCTTCCCTAATCAATAACTCCCTTAGAGAACAAGTCGGTACGTACAGTTTCCCATTTCAGAATAAGTAACCATTCTTCATGTGGTACTCATCTACTGTTCTTCTATCAATACATCGTGCAAGTATGGGTTCAAAGTGTGGATCCTCAGAGTACTGCTCTTTGATACTTGAGAACCCAAACAACCAAGTCTGCAGTTTAAATAAAAGCACATGCCTTCTTGAAAGAGCATCTGCACCTATATTGCTCTTTCCCTGCTTGTATTTTATTATAAAATTGAACCCTTCAAGGAATTCAACCTATCTCACCTACCGCTTCGACAACTTAGTTTAACTTCAAAGGTACCTCAACGATTCATAGTCAATATATATGACAAATTCTCTCAGCAATAAATAATGCTGCCATACTTACAGTGCTCGAATTAGTGCTAAAAGTTCTTTATCATATACGGAGTAATTTAACTGTGGTCCTTGGAGCTTTTTACTGTAGAAGGCAATTGGTCGACCTTCCTGCATTAGGACAACGTCTATTCCAATGCCTGATGCATTGCATTCTAGCTTAAAAATTTTGTTGAAGTTAGGTAACACTAACACCGGGGTGGAGGTCAATCTTTCTTTGATCTCAGCAAGACTCCTCTCCCCCCTTTCTCCCCTTTGAAAGTCGGTGTTCTTCTTTATTAACTCGGTAAGTGGTACAGCAAAGGTACTAAAATTCTTAATGAATCACCTATAAAATGGAGCCAGTCTATGGAAACTTCTTACGTCAGCACAAGTAGTAGGAGTCAGCTACTCGACAATTGCTCGAATCTTCTCATCATCGATTCGTAAACCTCCTCCAATGATTACATAGCCTAAGAATACCACTTCCTCCTGGCAAAAGTAACATTTCTTTAAATTACCGAATAGTCTCTCGATATGGAGAATATCCAAGACTGCTTTGAGATGTTCATAGTGATTCAACATGTCGATACTGTAGACTACAATGTCATCAAAGTACACCACAACATACTTCCTTATGAGATGTCTTAGCACATGGTTCATTAGTCTCGTAAAAGTGCTTAGGGCATTCGATAAGCCGAAGGGCATGACCATCCATTCGTAAAGTTCATGTCGAGTCTTAAACGTAGTCTTCCACTTGTCTCCTAGCCTTATGCAGATTTGGTGGTAACTAGATTTAAGGTCAACCTTACTGCAATTCTTGGCTCTACTCAGTTCATCTAACATGTCTTCAAGCCTCGAGATCGGATACCTATATTTGATCGTAATCTTGTTCATTGCTCAGTTGTCTACACACATCTGCTAGGTCCCATCCTTCTTCGGCACTAAAAATACTGGCATAGCACAAGGACTAAGACTTTCTCTAACATATCCTCTCTCGAGTAACTCATTGACTTGGTGTTAGAGCTCAAAAGCCTATTCAAGATTCATCTGGTAAGTAGGCTTATTCAGCAATGCGGCGCTGGGTAATAAGTTAATGTAGTACTTTATATCTCGAGTCGGGACTAATCCTTCAGGTAACTGTTCTGGGAGTAAGTTAGCATACTCATCCAGCAACTCTTTGATTTCCTAAGGTAGTTCACCTAGCTCCTTCATTTCTAAAAGTCACCTAACCAACATAAGGGTTGGCTCGTCTACTTTGATGATCTCTCAGAGCTTGGCTCTACTCATCACTAGAGCCTTCTTTAATCTGCGAGCAAGTTTCATCTGCAACTTATGAACTTCTCTCGGTGGCATCGGGTTCAATATGATCTTCCAGTCATCCTCCTCGAACATGTATGTGTTCCTGTAACCATCATAGATGACTCTCTTATCAAACAACCACGATCTACTTAGTAGCATATGAGAAGCATACATAGGTAGTATGTTATAGAGAACCTGGTGAGTGAAGTTCCTAATAGTGATTGGTAGTAGTATTTACCGAGTAACATGTAATACTCCTTTCTCGCTCAACTAGTGCAACTTATACGGCTTCTAATGCGCAATAGTCGGCATCTTCAGTTTTGAAACAAGATCAGCTGATGCTACATTGGTGCAACTTCCATTATCTACAATGAAGGCGCACACTTGATCATTCACCTTACAAGTGGTATGGAACAAATTCTCTCTCTACTCCTCCTTTCGCAAGGGTTTTACGTTCATAGTGAATTAGACAATCATGAGTAACTAATCTAAGTCCTCGACAAATATGTTTTCCTCAATCAGCTCTTTCTCGGCATTTTCTTTCTCGATAGGAACCTCCTCCTCTTTGGGTTCCTCATCCGTGCTTTCTACTTCTAGCTTCGGGACTTCTCCCTTGATAACCATCATTCTTTGGTTCCGACACTAAGCAGTCATATGTCCGTACCCTTGGCACTTGAAACATTTGATCTGACTCGTCTTCCTTCTAGACCCTTGCCCCTTCTTACAGTTCAAGTCAGCACTTCATTGTCAGATTGGCCTTTTTGCTTAGCTTGAACATCAACCTTTCTGCTTGGCTCGGTACTTGGCAGAGTTCAGTGACTTCCCTATCCAGGTCAGCTAGTCGACGTTTTGGTCGGTACTCGGCCTTTTCTCTACCTCTTTACTCTTTGGGCAATCCTAATAGCTTCATCCATTGTGATGAATTGTTGAAGCTTTACAATGTCTCAAATATCACCTCTCAGTCCAGTAATAAATCTTAACATAGTTTGAGCTGGTGGTTCCTCTACCTCACAATGGATCATAAGCATTTGAAACTCTTGAACTCGTCAATAGTTCGGCCTCCTTGTCTTAGCTCCTGCAACTGAGTGAAGGTATCTTGAAGATAAGTTTACAGTACGAACTTGTTTTTGAGTACTCTCTTCATCTCGGGCCAAGTGTTAATCTCTCGGTAGCCCTCTCGTCTTCCCCTTGCTTGGAAGTTCTTCCACTATATGGCGACATATCCGGAGAACTCAACAGTAGCAATTCTCACTTTTTTGTAATCTTCGTACTAATAGTAATCAAACACACGCTCCACCTTCTCTTCCCATTCTAGATATTCATCAGCATTCTTAGATCCATTGAAACTTGAAATCCGAAGCTTCACATGGTCGGATGCTCTAGGGATTCATACATGCTCTTCTTCAAAATGCTCTTCTTCTTCGTCTCCCATGTCTGCCAAATCAATCCTTCTCTTCACTCATCTACTTACTCCTTTACCTCGAACGAGTCGAGTTGGGTTTTGACCTCTAATAGGTTGACCAACTTGTGGGGTATTTTGTACAACTTCATTAGGTCAATAAGACAACGGATGAACAGCTCGGGTTAAATCCACCAAGAGGTTACCTACCTCATCAAATCTCTCATCAAATCTCTCATCAATGCTTGTGGGAGTTCCCTGAGACTGTCGTCTATGGTGGACAACTCCACTATCATTGTCGATACCAACATTCATACTTGGGTCAATTATTTTTCCTCATAGATTCAAAGCTCAAACGAACACTTTAGGAAATTAACAGTTAATAACACAACACTTAAATGAATACAGTAACTTGCTCTATTTTACACATGCGAAATAGAGTATAACAAAACTTCAAAAACACGCGTCAACTCAAACAAAACGTCCGCTCTGATACCAAAATGGTGTGAACCATGACCAAAAATAGATAAGGCTAGTCGCTGGATGGGTTCAAGCTTACAGAAAGCTCGAAAGGAGTAACGAGGTAAATGCACAAAAGAACAGTAATGAATGAAAGCTAAGCAAAACCCACGAACAGCTCTAGAGAATATGACATACCAACGAAACTTTCAGGGACTCACGGCACAATTCGATATGACATATGAATTAGTCCGATGAGGTTATTCGCTACCTAACCTTGATTAAGAGAAAGGATAAGAGTGATGCCAAGCGTAAAAACAATAGAGTGTTTACACTAGGAAGGAAAGATAAGTGTATTAATGATCATCTATCTATCTACGGCTTACAAATACAAAAGGTATTTATATTAAAGAATTTATGACAACTTGCCTAAAAGGGAAAAGACAAAATGGGTATTACCCTAAAGTAGTAATGTACAACAATACAAAAGGGTAAAAATGAATATTCACAGAAGCAATAATTAGTGGTGCGAATTCTACACATGGGGATGCTGTATTGGTGAGGTCATTAGAAGATGCGGACAAAACAGTACAGCCAGCTATCTTGTCTGAGCAGGGATAACTTATGTAGTTCGAGGTCTCTCTCTCGGCATGTTGGCAAGGGTGATGCCGAGTAAGTGGTCAGGCATGAGGGAGGATTGGGTGTTGTCTCGGCCATCCGTTTCTCGGCATTCTATCTTCGAGAGATTGGCAGTCATTCAACACAACTTAAGGAGTGACTCGACAAGGAAGTGCTCGGCATCGGTAGAAGTTGGCTGGAGTAAAGGAATTCATCTCATCAAGCCTTCCAGTCCTCGAGCTCAGATGCGGGTCAGTAGTTCGATTCCCATCATGGAGGATCCTAGCTCGAAGCCTCATCCAAGATGAGAATTCCTGTTCTAACCTCCATTTTTCACTCTACTACCGATCTGAACACCAAGCTTACATGAATGCCAACTTAGTTTCCAAGTAGATGAGCAGACATACCAACTTACTGAACACATAAGCCAATCATTCAAGTAGCTATACCATGACCCAAACAACATCCGAGCATACTAAACTCAAACGACTATTTGAACCAAGCTCTCGAGCCAACCAAAATCTGACCCCAGTCGAAGGTGAATGATCTTTAGTGAATGACTAACTTAGCACTGACCTGACCTATATTAGGTTGGCTTTGACTACAGACCTTTCCTTTACTTTGTTTGAATTGTATCATACTCCAACCACAAACCATCATGCAACACGTGTCTTCTAACACAACATTCTAGAAGGAATTTTTATTTTTTATTTTTACAAAATATTTTTTATCTCTTTTTCCCTTTTTGGTATAATTCATGTATTCCAATTTTTGTTTACCCTTTTGTCTTTTACATGTATGCTTGTGACACTAATAAGGCTACTATATAAACCTCATTCATTTTTATATATAATCATCACTTATATTATCAAAATTAATACAAGTTTCCTTTTTGTGAGTAACCTTAGTGTTTTCCTTATCTTTTTAACTCTTATCTATTCGTTATAATAAGGAGTAGTGGCAAGTGACCCTATAATTTAGTATCGGTGAGTCACATCTGGCAGACTATAGACTAAGTAAGATCGATTAGTGTATCACATCTAATTATTATCTACTCGGATTTTTGCTAAACACATTTTCTTTTCTTTGTTTTTGCTCGTTATGGTGTTGTTTTCTACTACAATAGGCTCAACTAAATTCAAAGTAGAGAGATAGATAAAAATATAAAATAGGGTGTATTGAAATAATTTGTATTAAAATCACATAATAAGAAGACATGTACTGATTTTCAATTTGTATCGAAATTGTCTCTTTTAGTACAAATTGAATTCGCCATTTCAAGAAGCAATTTTAAATGCGATATTTCTAAGATTATTATTCTAGATGTCATATTTTTGTAATTTTTTTTTATTTTTCTAATGAGTAGTATATAAATATTAATAAAATTTTAATATATAAAAATATAAATATTAACTTTATAAAACCATGCGCTATAATTAGTATGTGCACAGTTCACCAATCCATGTGCTTATTAAATCTTTCATCCAGTTGCACCTGCGAACCGAGCCATTCATGGTGTTGCTCACTTTCTTCCCAGCCAACAGCGTCAAAACTCTTGAATTTGTGTACTGGTCAAGTCATATTGCACTCTTCTCTCTTTCTTAAGTCCATCTGGAAGGTGAAGAATTCGCCAGCTTCTTTCATATCCAAAATTTTAACTAGCTTGCCATTCTTGCAACAGCATCACCTGCATACCGATATAGGAAAGGAAGTCCTTACCCAGATGTTGATTTTCCTTTTTTTTTTGTTTTTTTTTTTTAATTACAACTTCCGTGGGTGCCTTTCAAAAGCAATAAAGTTACAATCTTTCAGGTGAAGAGAGTAAGCAGGAGCACATCAAAATTTGCCCATAACATGTTCGAAAAAATGCCGCATAGTTATGTTACATGGATCCCTATCAGCTGGATCCAATTTTTTTTCCCTTTTATTAATTTTGATTCTCACTAGATTACTGCAAAATGTAAATAGAGTAGTCATAATTGTAATGACAACGGAAACATATAAATTTTTGCATAACTTGTGCTTTTGTATTCTTTTCGTTTTGCTATTTTTTTTTTTCTTTTTTTGGTGCGTGTGTGAAGTGTGTTCTTACTTATTGTTGGTGTAATTCCAGGAATTGATGCATCTATAAGCAACAACCGATATTTCATTCATTTCGGGAATCTTTGTTTCTCTGAGAAAGAGTAGCTATATGGCTCTTTCTTATGTGTCTCCTATCCAGTTTAAGACGTGCATATTCTTTCGGAACAATCCGAACCCTTTACAGATACCTTATAGGATCAAGACAAGTGAGTGAGTTTCTTCTAGTTTTCGACGTTAGAATAGGATAAATCGCATATTTAACTGCTGCTGAACTGTGGCAGGTCTATGTGCAGATGATGTTGCGAGGGCGAAACCGTTAATTATCCAGGCAAAGGCAAGGGCAAAGGTAAACATGCGAAAGGAAAGTGCAAAGATCCAAAACAGAAGGATTAGGAAGAAGGTATTGTGTGTTTTCCATCTCATGAGAAATTATTGGATAATGTAAAAGTAGAGTAATTTTTGAAAAAGATATAAGAACTCCTGTTTGTGATACTTGTTGTAAGTTGTTACCCATGTATTATCCAAGTTGGCAAGAATCGTTTGTGGAGGCTTTCATCTACTTTTACTGCTCACTAGAACAAAATTTTCCTTGCATAACAAAAGAGGGAAGAAGAAAGTGTTCTACACAAAGGGTGTCTTTGCTCTACACAATGTAGACTGTGAATAAAATCGGTTACCATGTTGGCCATGTCTATGTAAGTTTGAGTTGCTGAGAATCATAAATGTGTTTGAGGGCTTCCATTCATTTTTTGGCTGAAAAAGAAGTTGGAGATGTGCAATTGCTCTCTTTTTGATGCATATAGTAAGAAGAAATGATGATGTACCTATGCAGGAAACTATGGTGCTAAGAATGTTCGAGCTTATAGATAATTGCATTCTGTGTTGATATTGCTTCAGCTGAAGGAGTTCTAGTTTTGGTAGCTTCCAGCATTTTCCTGATTGTAACTTTGAGTAGAGATCATGATAAAGGAAAGGTTGGAGGAGCTTAAGATCTTCCTCTTATGCAAACAGCAACATATGTGGCTAAATCTTAAATACATAGGATGAAGAAATAACTAAGGATTTGGAAGTACATCTGCTTTGAGTAGTGAGACGGCTATTTTCATTTTCAGTTGTTCTTGCAGTCATGGAATAGCAGGATTCAGAAATTCAGGCTTCTTTATATACATGAAAAAGGGCACATATCAAGGTGTTTTTGCCAGATGAGCTGTTTGGGCTCTCCTTGCTATTTGATGTTTGATAAAATCCCCCATGGATGAAAATAGTCTTTTGAATCTTAATATTCACCTAAAGGAGAAAACATTTTGTCGTCTGACACACAAAATTGCTTATACTGGTAGCATAGGCTGATTGGAATATCAGCATTATCTTCTGGCTGTAAGATTTCACTTATAGCTTTACCCTGCTTGCAGTTTCCTATTTATTCTCATACATCATTGTTGTTCATTTGTACATCATTGTCATCGATGTTACTGTCTATTTGAACAGTACAATGGTACTCCTACAAGACCACGCCTATCCGTGTTCTGTTCTGATAAACAATTATACACAATGCTGGTAGATGACCAGAACAAGAAGTGTTTATTCTATGGAAGCACCCTACAGAAGTCTATTCGTGATAATCCTTCTTGCACAACAATTGTGAGTGAAGTCAATTGTCGATTTCCTCTCGTTTTCATTAAAAGTCTTTAGAGTGGTGATTGAAGTTCAAAATCCATTACCTGTTTCCTGTTTTCAGGAAGCTGCCAAGCGACTCGGTGAAGAGCTTGTGAAGTCTATGATTGAACTTAATATTCATGAAATATCACTTTATGATCGCAATGGTTTTGCTCGTGGGGAAAGGATGAAGGCTTTTGAGATTGCGATTTCTCGTCATGGACTGTTGCCTGACTAACTGTTTTGTTAAACGTATTTGCTCTCTGTATATGTTCTGTATTTCCTCCACTTTTCACGCCAGAGGCAAAATGTTTCTGCTATTTGATTTGCAGTTGCTAGAAAATCTACAAGATAGTCAATGTGTTCGCATAGTATCATCAATACTTACATCCCTCACTAAATTATCTGATGAGACAGATATACCATGATGGGCTTAACTTGTTTCATGTATCATTCACCAGCTTGCCGCCTATGTATGGCCATTTTTTATGCAAGGGAAATGGGTAGAACTGAGTGGACCGAAAAAAAAGAGTGGAAATGGAAAGAAATATTATTCTCTTTTCATGTTTGGAAATATTGGAAGAAAAATAGAGAGAAATATTTCCAGTTTCTTTATTTGGTTGATTTTACGATAAGAAATGAAACTAGCATTTGACGAAGTTACAAAAATTGTTACAAGAGATAATTTTGTACTTGTATTCTTATTATGTCCATTTTCACATTACTGAAAAATGAAAATGGAGCTCAAAGTGGAATTGTTCCATCCATTTCCTTCCACTTTCTACCTTTTCCACTATTTACTTAGTTTCTCAAACACAATACTTTCTTGTAGTTCCATCCACTTCCTTATATTTCCACTCATTTGTTCTAATCCAAACATGTTGTCTATGTTTTTATAAGGTTTAGTAGATTTTTAAGTGGTTGCATAGGTTATTGATTATAACATATTGAAAGTGTACTCAAGGGTTTCTTTCAATTTTTTTCTCTTAATTTTCCAGAATTTACACATTAATAGTTAAGATTACGAAATTTTTATATGATGAGGTTAACATTTTTCTTATATTTCATCCGTTGATTATATGTAGCACTTCCCCTCCCCTTCCCTCCACCTTAGGCCCCACACTTGTTTTCCCTTAAGAGCAAACACCATAATACAATTTGAAAAATTGAAGTTTAGTATTATTTATGGGTTTATAATATATTTATTAGTAAAAATTGCAAATTGCTCAAGTGATTATTTCAATCAACATGCTAATAGCATCTACTTATAATTTATTATAAATACAAGACAAAATCTATTATTTATTTATACATATCATTATTTTATGTAATGGATTTTCTATGAAATAATACATTGTCTTAAAAGTATTATCATCTTTTGGATTATCAAAGTGAAATATCATGAATTCAAGGATTGTAGTATTTTGTATTAATTATGCAAAAGTTGCAACCATTCTTTAAGTTACATCCACATAAAAATACATAGCTCTTAAATAAAATATTCCCAAATTATATAACTAAAAAGATAAAAATATACTTATTGACAAAATTTGTGAAATTACTCCAAAGATTATATTGATTGATATTTTAATTAGATATAAATTATTATAAATATAGGACAAATATGATCGTGTATATATATATATATATATCTATATATTTACTTGACTTTTTTTTTTAATGAAATGATGTGTTATTTAGAAAAAAGTTATCATCTTTAAACTATGATCTTATAGCTAGCATAATGAAGTAAACGTTAGTTTAATGGGATAGATTAGGTTCAATTCTCCATTCCTCCAATGTTATAATATAATTATTGGAAAAAAAATAGGAATAAAACATTATAAGTCCAAAGGATTACAACTATTTTAAAAGTTGTCACGTCTCGAAACGGTAGAGTCGTAACAGTCCCGCCGTACAAATCATTCTAAGATAGAAACTAGCCATACAACCGCTATCTTAGACCTAATTTATATAAGGCGTTCACGACTAATCCGTTTTGAAGTAAACTGTTCATAATTTAAAAAAATTATTTACTTATGAATTTAAAAAAAATAAATATTTACATTAAATTAATCTAAGTGTATTGATAAGATTTAGCAATCTAATCATAATCTAATTAAGTAATTTGTAAACTAATGCTAAAAGCTTCAAAATAAATCTAACTAGAAAGTGTATTTGGTCTTCAATTTACATCCTCACTCTCCAGGATTCCGTAGTTACTAGCATCAAGGTGATTATAGGCTGTTTTATCACTAGCACCTGCAATAACGGTTATCAAGATGTAAGCAATCACAACTTAGTAAGTTGAGATGGAAACTTAAAACTATACTACAAACATAAACAAGGTTATCAATCAAATTATTAGGTGCAATGCATATTCAAGCAAATGCCATTGCATAACGTTGTTCAGCTTGTCATGAGATTAAATAAATAATGCCCCGTTTTGATCTGAGTTGAGAAGTTGCCGTTAATGCAGCAGCTCACAACCAAACTTGGGCTTGTGCAATGAAGACACTGTTCCTCTTGCGACTACCTTCGAACCATTGACTTCACCCTTACCATGACCTCCTCATTTGTCATTTAGTTCAACTAAGGATGAACAAGGGACCAATTATGCTATCCAGCGTTACTCCTTTCGAAGGAATCGGTATTTGGACAAAGAATCCTAGGTTTTCCCTAATAGGTTGCTACGCAGGTCTAATTTATGGTTATAAGTCATATATTTGTTAAGTCTAGTTTAAGGTGATCAATTATTTCATATGATACAAGCCAGAACAACAAACAAAATCATAGCATCACTCATACTTAAGTACATGCACACAGCTAAATATCTAACAAGTATAATCTCAAGTCTCCAAAATACAGTAACGTATTAATCCCAATTTATCTCGACTCTTTGCTTGCTTACTTGAGGTAGGACTTGTTCATTTTATCGTCAATGATCTTTATAATATCAACGTTATCTTAATTTTCATATAATTGTAATATATTAGTTTTACCCTATAATACTTATTGTTATCTTTGGTTTAGGGTTTAATATGCCCAATTATCTAGGTTCGCAAGTTTTTTACTATTATTCTTGATTCGGCTAAGTTTGGGTTCAATTTTCTGCATTGATTTCTAAATTTGACTCTAGTTCAATTTCTAAGTACAGTTTTGTACACGAATCCTAAAAACTCGTTTCAACCTATAATGTAAAATTAATCACGTTACTTCCAGATATCCTAAATACTATAATTACCTCTAGTTAATATTTTATGCTACTTAACACACTTAAATCGTTATTAGTGTATCAAATTTACTCCTGATGTGAGAAATTTTTATATTCTTCATATAATTATCTAAATTTAAGTTTTCCATCAGATTTATTATATATTCCTATTATTTATATAATATCAATTTTTATTTTAATATCTTCTATTTATTATATTTCTAATAATTGTATATTATGTATTATCACCTACTATGTACATAATACACATCTAATATTTCAATCACTCTAATTATCATCTCCCAACATCAATTAACATTTCAAAGTGTCTAAATTCATCCAAAATCAAATTTTACAACTAATTACCTTAATTTACAAATTAACTTAAAATTTACTATTTTTTCCTATTATTTGTTTACTACATAATTACCCTAATAATTACATTTAACACCCTAAATACTACAAGTATCATATTTCATCAGATTTCAACATTCCAAAACATATAATTATTCACTAATTCAGTAATTAACTATTTAATTACTTAATTAACTAAAAACAACCCATTTTATGCATCATTTGAAAGCCTAAAAATTTCAAAAATTCATTTTTGAAAAAGGGCTTCATGGCATTGTTCTATATTACCCTAGTAGTCTACAGAAAATTTTTGAGCTCTAAACTACATTTCTAAGCCTATTTAGTTCTAATTCTAAACATACTCAATTTTGTTTAATTTCTTAAAGACCATATATCACATGACATATTTTCATGAAAATAATATTTTTCCTAAAAACTAAATACAAAAATATTTCAGAATAACAAATTCCATAATTTTCTAACTAATTTTGATAATTTTAATAATTTAAAAAATAATCAAACAGAAATCAAAACTCACCAAAACTGGTGTTACCGGCTATTGTCGGTGGCCATGGGTGTGTTAGCCCAGCTGGGCACTGCCACCACTGTGTGGTACTAGTGGATGTCCACTCTTAGCTATTCGTCGGGTATGGTTCTTCTTATAAACCCCAACTGTACAGTTTTTTTATAATTTTTTTGTAAAACCCTAATTTCCTCTCAATTTCGCCTCTTTCTAATTTTCTACAATTCCATACATCTAAAATGAGCTTTTGAAAATTTTGAGGTATTTATAGAGGTCTTGAGAAATTATTATGCATTAATTTGATTAAATAATTGTCTTATCTTCTTCCAATTTATCTTTTTTATTATTCTAATTTGATTGGTTGAATTTTTTATTCTTTTCCCCAGCTGCCACGACCCAAATTTAGATCATTCCTTATATTTTCTGATTTTTCTTTATTTTTCCTTAGTTAATTATGAGTTTTTTTAATTATTTAACATTATTTTAGCACATTTCGCATATTTTAAGTAATTACGCGTATTTCAACCTACATGTAAATTTATATATAATACAAATAAATATTATTAAATATTATTTAGGTCATTCTATGATTTTTAGTATATATATAATTTATCTTTAGTAATTCGTTAGTTATCAAAATATATTTTATGTATTTTTGATAAATAACGAGTAATATACTTAAATTTTGAAATTTTTATATTCTTTTATTTTATTAATTATTTTCCTAAATTCGAATTTACAAGATTACTTTTACTAATATTTTTAACTTTATTTGATAATTTAAACTCGATTGACTTTTTTAACCGATTGCTCTAATTTCTACAAACCAAACTTCGAGTAGTTGATTATGAGTTTTACAAAAGTTATATGAGTAATTACAAAAATTAATATTAAATAAGGATTATTAAAAAAAAGGTAATATCAAAGAGGTGTAATAAGAAAAAGTAATACCGAATGTATATGATTAAGAAATAAAGGATAATATTGAATAGATACAAATGTAAAAAACCAGATTTTTCTACAATCCCATCCATGCTATTTAGGGAACTGATCCAACTCCATATCATATCTTTAACGTAATGTCCATTGGATCTTAATCATTGAATCGTTTATGTTTTTAATGATTTAGATTTAATAAACATTAAATCAAATGTGAGATAGAGGATTGAACTAATCTTATCCAAGCTCCCAAGAAATGTGATCAAAATTACACATTATAATGGAAAAGATAATGATATATTTATTAGCATATCGACATAGTGATAAAGTGGTTGAAACGCCTCTTTCTTCTATAATTTGAACCTTGCTCCATGGACTTATATAACTACTCAAGAGATTACATCAATTAGTATATTAACTACATATTCTTATAACTTAATAGAAATATAAGTATATTACAAATTTTACTTCACAATTCTTTTTTAATAATATTATGCATCATCTAAAAAGAGTTATCATTTTTGTTATAAAATGTAATTTCATAAGCCTTTTTATTATATATTTTTCGTTACTACTTCCTTTTTAATGGCAAATTTTAAATATTAACTTTGGGTTATTAGTATTATCTCACATCATTGTCTTTTTTGGTTTATAAAACTATTAGTTTTTAATTTTATTTAGAAATGGAAAATGGAAGAGAATGCGTTGGTTTATTTTTTTCAAGAAAATGACTTCCTCTGCATTGAAAGCACGTGACCATTCATCATTGGCAATTCTTTTTTTCTTTTTCATTTTTTTTTTATCAACTTCTGAATGTGCACCATTCACTTCTTTGTTATTTTCCCTTTTATTTCTTTTTCCTTATAAACATTTTCTTTTCCTTAATATTTTTATATTAAAGAAACATTTGCTTATATCATTCACCCCATCTTATCTTAATTAAGCAATTACTTTTGTATCTCTCTCCCATTTGATTTTATTGCAGCAAGTTCCGACACATTAGATTATTGGAGACATTACCATCCTTATCGTTGCCTTTTTATTATTATACTACGGCATATTTTTAATATTAACTTTGATTACAAGTGATTTTTTAGTTTATTTCAAAAATGAAAAATCTAGTATAATATAGAATTTTAAAAACTTTTATCAATTATACCTTCTTAATATCTTTTCATAATATTTTTTATTATTTACAATGTTTACCCTTTCAAAACCAATATCCTTGATTACTAATAATTCAAGAGATTCTACCGTCAACTATTTTTATAAGACTCGTTTACTGTTTTGACAAGATCGGTTTCGCTCTCCATCAAACCATTCGTTTCCATATTTTAAAATCTAAATTATTGAATTAAATTTAAAAAAGTACTAATCAACAGTAAGATAGATAGTGACATTGATCTCATAAAAAATAAGAACATGACTATAGAAAAATCCCTAATGATTTTTTCTTTTCGACTATATACCGAAGAGACATGTCTTTTGCACAAATAATAGTAAACAGTTGTTACACTTATATGGCTTAACATGAAACAAGATGACTTTAGAAATTTTCAAAAAATTGAAATTCTTCTACGTGATATAGCATTTCATGTACATAGTAGGCATGACCATGTAAAACTAATAGTTTAAATTACATAATAATGATTATACCATATTTAAAATAAGTATTGCATATACATTATTAATATATTACTTGTAATAATATTTTAAGAAAATTTATCATTTTTCATAATCTATATATGGTTTAAATTAAAATCCATATAGAGCACTAGTTTTCACAAGTTTAAGCTATGAGAGTGAAATATCAAAAATAAGGATTTTTCTAAGGTTCCGTTCATGATTTTTACAGGATTGGTATCACTCTTTATTACACCGTTGATTTAATATTTATTAGATCTAAACTATTGAATTGATTGTATTTTAAACTATTTAAATCTAATAAATAATAAAAAAATGGTGAGATTAACGATTGAACCAATTCCTTAAAAATAGTGGATGGAATCATAGAAGTTCCCATAAAAGAAAAATCAAATATGGGAATTTTTATTGTCTCGTATACTATTTTGATGGGATCAAAATTATTTTAATGATTAAGATCTAATAGATATCAAATTAAAAATTGGATAAAGGACAAGATCAATTTTATAAAAACTATAAACGGGATCACAGCAAAATCTAAGATTGCATCATTTTGCATTGATTAGGAAAAGGCTGTAACTATTTCAAAAACTACACATGCAATGATAAGAAAATTAATACAAAATGACTATTATTGAATGAAAAAAATAACACTAAAGAGGTAGATAGGAAAACAGCTAATGCCGAACAAATAAGGTAGTAAGGGAAAAAAATACCAAGGAGGTACGAATGCAAAAAAAAAAAAAGCTTCGTAAATTATGTATTATAACAGAGAAGATGAGGATTCTTGGCGAAAATTATAAAACTACTCCAGGGATTATATGAATCAATATGTTAACTGCATATAAATTATTATGAATATAAGACAAATACTATTATATATATATATATATATATTACAACCTCTACACAGTAGATTTTTCCATAAAATATATACATCATCTAGAAAAAATTTTCATCTTTTAGGCTATAAGAGTGACATGTCATAAATGCAAAGAGTTGCGATTAATTATGTAAAAAGTTGCAACTCTTCCATGAATCATATAAGCAATTAACAAAAATTAATACCAAATAAGCATTATTAAATAAAAAGGGGGATTTTTATATAGTTTGTCATTTTTTTTTTACAGGATTGGTATCACTATTCTTTTCATTCTTAATTTGATTACCTTTAAATCTGAACAATTGAACTTCATATTTAAAACAAAAAAATAAATAATGAGATAATGAACGGGATCGATCCTATCAAAATAAAAAATAAAACCATAGAATCTCACTTAAAAAATGTATTATTAAAGAGGTATAATAGGGAAAAAGGTAATAGCAAGTAGATGTGATAGGAAAAAAAAAACGGATATTATAAAAGGCACAAATGCAAAAAAAAAAAATTATATATTATAATAAAAAATATAAAAGTCTACTTATTAGCAAAAATTATAAAAGTACTTTATCAATTAATCTATTAACTACATATACTTATAAATTCTTATAAATATAGGATGATACTATTATTCATTCTTTTATATATATATATATATATATATATTACAATTTTACATTACTTCTTTTTTAGTGAAATCATGATTTATTAAGAAACCCATTTTACACATTATAGCCTCTAAAAAGTTTAATTCTACCCTATCATATACCTTCACTATATCTATTATAACAACATAACAGTGTTTTTACCTACATTTATTCAAAAAGGGAAAGATTGAGTAAATATATTCTAAATTTGATGGTCCACGTATATAAATAATAATAAGATATTAATATGTCATATATGTATATCATGATGATAATTAATTTAAAAATTATTATTTTTTATTATTATTGGTGTTAATAATTTATTGGCACACATGGCATGGCATGTAATCTATTGTATTAAAGGGAAAACCTCTTTTTTAACTATCTATAACTAATATCTTGGTTATAGTTTTAACTTGTATTATCAAATCCAGGCTGACCCTTATGGTTTAATCTAGTTTAACCCAATACGACTATAAAACCGGTTTAATCCAATGCTGGTTCAACTCTGATTGAATCGTGATTGAATTCAGTTTTATGCCTTTAACATTTAACTCTCTTATATGTTTAGTTCAATCACTCGGATCGAATATCGTAATATTGGTTTTAACTATTAAATATATCCATATAGTAATAATAAAAAGAATTCAAACTCATCCTATAAATTTCTCAACTATCATCTATTATTTACAATTTTTTCTAATTATACAGTTACTATTTTATATCACACTTATTTCAATGGTTATTATTATTTTATTTATCTATTATTTTAATTGTCTAACATTGCTTTTATTTAAAAAATTTATTATATTTTTTATTTGACTATTATTTACTACTGCAATAAGGATTTTTCTTTTAGAAAATGTATTACAATATTTATTTATTAATATATATTATTGGTGTTCTTCAATATTATGGAGTTAAAAACCTTTTTTTATATTTTTGTATATATAACACAAATACATCATTCTCTAGTCTTTAGTGATTTTTTTTTTTTGGGTTGTAAAGGGAATATATAGGCTTGGTGAGGGTTAAATATAAATAAAGTGAAAATAACACTATTAATTGGATTTTTCTATGGTCTCATTTTTATATTTTACGAAATCAGTATCATCATTCATTTCATTCTTAATTTGTATTCCTTTAAATCTAAACCATTAAATAAATTTTAAATTTAATAATTTTAATTTTAAAATATATGAATAAATAATAAGATAAAAAACAGAATCGATCCGATTAAAATAATAAACGGAGCCATAAAATCTCCCTTATTAATTAGTATTTATAAATCCATTACCCAACAGTCAAATGGTAGTTATTTACCGTTTTCTAAGGGCATTTCAAATTCCCAAAACCTTGCTTTTATAAAATGCAACTGTAAATCTCCTTCACGATTTTCATTTTTTGCAATCGAAAATCTCTCTTCTCTGTCTTATGCAAAAATGGAGTCTGAAACCCAAGATGTTGGCATCAAAATCTACACCCCTACTCCACAAACCACCCCAAAGAAAAGCCAACCACCACCACTAACTGCCCTCCCGGAAGGCGGCGGCCGTGGTGGTGGCCGCAAGCGAGCAGCCGTGGCAAAGGGTGTCCAAAAAACACTCTCCAAAACCTCAATGCTCGTAAACTTCCTCCCAACCGGCACTCTCCTAACATTCGAGATGCTTCTCCCTTCCGCCTCAGGAAAAGGCCAATGCACACACGTTAGCACCCTCATGATCAATGTCCTCCTAGGCCTCTGCAGCCTCTCGTGCTTCTTCTTCCACTTCACCGACAGTTTCAAAGCCCCGGATGGCACCATTTTGTACGGCTTCGTGACGCCGAGAGGGCTGTCGTTGTTCAAGACCGCCCCTCCTGGCGTGGAAGTCCCCAAGCAGGAGAGTTACAAAGTCCGGTTTTCGGATTTAGTCCACGCGATGATGTCGGTTATGGTGTTCATGGCGATCGCGCTGTCGGATCATCGGGTGACGAATTGTTTGTTCCCTGGACATGTTAAGGAGATGGATGAAGTGATGGAGAGTTTTCCGCTAATGGTTGGGATCGTTTGCAGTGGGTTGTTTTTAGTGTTTCCTAATACTAGGTATGGTATTGGATGTATGTCTCCAAGTTAAGTTTGGTCGGTAATTCAATTTATATGTCATCTTGTGGATTTAATTTGTTTACTTTTTATTTTTTATCTTTTTTGGGTTAAAATTTACTATAAACTTTGAGTTTGGTTCTATATTATTTGTTAACTTTTATGAATTAGATTAATATATTGATACACTTCTATTCCTTATTTTAACAAATATCATTTTCTTTAATGAAATAGATTTTAAGAAATCAATAATATTTAAGAATATATATAATACGCTATATTTTATATATATATATATAAGTTTTACTGAAAATGATACACCAAATGGATTCTAATGTGGAAATGGAATAGATATAATTGAAAAATTGGGGTGAACGACCAAGTTTTAAGTCGCAACTTATCTGATATAACTTTCAATATTTTGAATTGAAGAGACTGGCGGGAAAGAAGTTACAATCCATTATATGGTTAAGAGAAATGTTTGGCATGAGGACTGAACGAAAGTTGAAAAATCCTCGAACTTTTTATGATACCATCAGTATGATGTCTTCCATAACTTGGCTATTACGTCAAATGGCTGGGAAAATATCATGGAGTTAGAGTTTGTAATTATAGCAAGTTTTTTTTTTTTTTTTTCCATTAACCCAAATCTATCATTTTTTTTGCCCCCAATGTTTCTCTATCTTCGGGTAATCCTATATATATGTGTGTGTATATATATATATATATACATATATATATTATGAGATAATATTGTTTTCAGAACATCATCTCATAAACCTTAGAAGTTAAGGTTACAGGTGCTATTCAGATTAGTCCGATTTTCTTCCCTAGCCAAACAAACCATAGATATTTTAAACCATAAAACTTTAGATTGGTTTCGCTCTAACCTGAACATAGTGTATAATTCCAAAAAAAAATTATTGAATGCATGAAATGTAATTTTATATTACAAATACTAAATCTATTCAATAATACGATGCATTAGCACTATATGAAAGATTGCAAAAGCCAATATTTATACGTATTTCAATCCCTGGGTCAGTAGCACTGTAAGTGACAAACATGTATCTGCAATTTGTCTTTTAAGTAAATAAATATCTGCTTTTAGCAAAAAGAAAAGAGAGAGAGAAATCCAGAGGCGGCCTAACGAAAATTTTATCCATAAAGCTGGGATATCATAAAATTTATTTTGAATCCACTTATACAAATGTATTCTAATAACTCAGAATCATAAAAGTCAAATACATATATAAATAAGCTTGATTCATTTAAAAATAATAATAAATACACTATATTACAATAAAAGGACGTTCTCAATCACAAATAAGAAAATGCACTATTTCTTAAAACAATTTATTGGGGTTTTTTCAGTTTGATCCAACTCGACTCTTCAAACAACAATGAATTACCAGTTTAATTAAATTGCAAATTTTCTAAACTAAATTTCAGGAGGAGGGAAGAAAAAAAAAAAAAAACACCCACACTTTCGGTTTATTTTGATTTGATCTACAATTTTGTTTCGATTTGACCGGTCTCTCGTCTACCTCTAACTAAAACTGGAAAGTGCAAGCATTCATGCGCAAAATGTCATCACTGCAGCCAACAGTGTAAGAAGATAATAGCCTCACTGTTAATTCACACCCAAGTTCAAAGAATTGACGGTGGGAAAAGAATACAAATATCACTAAACAGAGCAACATCCTATCACTAAACTGTACAATCTCTCCCTCTCTCTTTCTCTGAGTAAATTTCTCTTAATCTCCCTACTACTTTGGGAAGACAACGGGTTACGTCATGTGTTACTAGCTACAGGTACCTCTTCCAGAAGGAAGCAAGACGAATTGTAAAGAAAATGGCTCTAGCCACTTGATCTCCCTCCTAACAGGAGATTCTACCGCCTTGTAACTGTACCTACCCCTAAATCTACAGCACAGTATCTAATACACTACAGATTCTGTGTTACTCTCATGCACGAGAGGGTACCATGCGGATTTGCTAATCTGACCAGCTGACAAAATAAAATTGTGGGGTAGAAAACGCGCTGCACGTACTCCCCCTCTCATTTTATGTGGCTTAGTTAGGTCTCCACCCTGTGGGACAACTTACCCCTGTCAAAACTCTATCATCGCTCGCCACAACAAATGGCACGTTTTGCAACTTCAAGTTTCTGCCAGAGACAGAGCATCTCCCTAGGGCTTTGGTAATGTGCAACAACATAGCCATCCTTGCATCCGGTGTTGTATACCCTCTCTTCTTTCTCATATCTTACATTCAGTCCATCTTTCTTAATTTCAGAAATCCAGATGCCCATTGCCACATCTTCCAGCTTAAACATCTGCAACAAATATCAAGCAGATTAAAGTTTGTGCATCTAGCTGTAGCTCTCAGAAGAGTCGAGAGTCTCCCATCTGATTCTTTAAATGTGTAAAAGCAAACATTTCATCCTATTCAGAGTCTAATTTACTCCTTTTTACCATTAGCAGTGTGCTTCCTCAAACTGTAAACACATGAAGTTCCAGAATATTCTATACAGATACCAAATTTTTACATCTACGAGATTTGTAGGAATGCATTTTGTCCATACAAGATTATATTCAGATAGAATTAAACGCTCGCATGCCCCTACCACATTCTGAAAAGCCTTCATGAAAATTTATCAATTGTAAGATTTTATTCCTCAAGCCCCACTCATTAATCACGCATCATAAGAAAATAACTCTAGGCCACCAACCTAATCAAACTACCACAAGCTCGTGCCATTGAATATATGAAAGGTAAAGACATGCTATGGGAAGTTCTAAAAAATTTGTGCTCTGTTGGATGATCTAAAATTGAATATTGCTTCTTGATTAATCAGAGATTTTAAGAAATTTGATGCACAATATTCTTTACAAAGAATACACGATTGATGTTAAATCTGTTGGAGAATCTTTTGGTTGGTTCAGCTTGTATTTCTAAATGTGTACTGTCCATTTTGGAAGCTTTCAAATTGCATACCTAAAAAATATGCATTATACTATTCCTGGCCACATTCCAGTAATCATGCAATAATGCCCTAGATTTCCTTTTCTTTGCCCATTAGCTTACAAAATCTCATATGAGTATTCCTGTAGTGGAATCCAGGCGCCATAGCCAGAGGTTAAGCACGTTGAACCTACCTTCAATTTTCCTTCTTCATATCTCTGAGTTACTGCCTTTGCAATGTCCTGGGAAACCACATAACCAGGACCATGTGCCCAAGGGGGGTATTTGTCTTCAGACCATTCCTAGCAAATTATAGAACTGCAGGTAAGTCAACATGCAAAGAAGCACTGCAGAAAAAGATTATAGATAAATTAGCATACCTTGAAGCTAATAAACCATTTGCTATCTGGACTCCGATGAGGGCGTGAATCTGAGTTGATTAACCCATAAAGCAGCGCAGATGATGAATTGATTCTATCTAGAGAAGCCAGCACTTCATCAACACGAACAAATGCATCATCATCTGTCTTCATTACATATTTGGCAGATACAACTTTTGACTGCAGAGAAGATGAGTTGAATGAGGATTATGAACTCTCCTTCTCAAATGAAGAGAAAGGACTTTACCCCAAAAATACAGATGGCCAAGGTTTTCCATGTGATGAGGTTGTAGTAATCAACAAAAGGCATCAGCTGCACATCTCCATATGTCTGAACCTCATTCCATAGTTCCTCATTCACAATCTGGTTTTTGTGCTGCAATAAAATTTGAATTTTGCAAACAAAATTTAACCAACTTTTTTACAAAGGAGGAAACCAGCAAATTTCAGTTCTTTTTTCCTTAAAAACGAAGAAAATCAGTCCCATTTATCCACCTAATGTATGAGGAACCATGTATGTCAAGATGTAATTGTACAAAAGTGATTTGCAGATGAAACATCCTCGGTTAAAAGAAATCAGAGGTTAATCCACAGAAGTTCTAAATGACGTAGAATTCTTCAATACATGCAGCATTTAATAAAAGTCATAGGCTTTCCAGGCAAACAACGTGATTAACAACAAACTAGACTTATATTTAATAAAAATATAAGTCATAGGCTTTCCAGGCAAACAATGTGATTAACAACAAACTAGACTTATATTGAAGTGCAACTCATTGCAAAAAGTTCTTCTTGATCAAGCCTAGCAATAAAATACATATGTAAAAGTAAAACTCACCAAACCAACAAAAAAGCGCACTGCAACTGCTCCCGAGCGCACTGGAGCATATTGCATCCATGTTCTCCGAACAGCCATCCTGCGCTTGAAATTATTTGCTGTTGAGAAAACACCAATGAAGAGATCCAATGGTTTCTTATGAGAAAGAGGGACCGCTTTGAGAGCTTCTAAATCAACTGTATGATCCACATCCTCCGATGTAGGCAAACCACTTGCCAGAACTGATATTAACTTTAAGTCTCCAGAGATTTTAATTTCACTTACAAGCCAAGGCTCCAGTGTCTGTGGTACGAAAATACCAAAAAATCACATGTTTTCAGTACGAGATATGCCAACTTTTTCTTGATATTTAAATCAATTAAATGTAAAAAAAGAAATGAAGCATTAGATTGGAGAATTTACTTCACGAAAGGCAAAAGAAGTTATGTGCTTTCCATCAATGGTCATCTGGATTCCCTCTACCCCCACCCTTAGTGTTGCAACAGACGGATATCCCTGCTTGAAAGGGAAGTATTTTCTTTTTTCAGATCCATCCTTCCCACTTGAAGTTGATCTTGAACCATTGGAATGGGCACCAAAAAGAAGAATTCGATTATCATCCTTGCCAACCATCTTGTTGCACTGGTCCAACTCATCAACTAATCATAGATAAAGCGCAGTTTAGAAAATCAAAGGGAACGACAAAAGACAACAACACAACAAAGAACTAAAGAATATTTGTGTTTTAGTGTGGCCTATTGCTACTTGCAGAATAGAAGAGGGGTTCTCCACAGCATTCTGAATAGTGCAATTTGTACTAGTTCATGGATCCAAAAATGCTTTGAAAAGGCAAAAAGAAAAAGAACCAAACAAGCTACATATACAGTGACTCATGTCTACCTTTCTTAATCTTGTCTGGACTGGGGGATGGGCAACGCTCCTCTTCACCCCAGTCGTGAGCAAGTGTCCAAGTATTCTGGACAATGACAGGATCTTCTGTTATCTTGTCACCATGAAGCCTCACATTGTAGTGCAAAATAATGGGTGGATCAGGTTCCCCAGGAAGTAGTTCCCCAGTTAAGTCAATCCGAAAGTTACCAAGAAGACCATCCGGAATGCCTATGATTGTGATTGAAGAGCCTTGAGTCAGGCCACAAGGAACGCGCAACTTAAAGCCCTTATCTTCACTTACTGTTGTATTCATTTTGTTAAGAAAATGAGGACACTGTTTCTCACTGGCCCTCCTGTGAGAGCTATCATTTGCCAATGCAAGCCTTTCCTCCTCAACTGAAACCATAAGATTCTTCCATGCATTTCCAGCTTCTTTGATAGCATCTATGCCATTAGGAAATACTTGCGACTGGTTAATCAATTGTCTTAAGTGATTCCAAGTGAACAAAGATTGTTTCTCCTTGACTGTTATATTCCATTCAGCAAAAAGACTGGAAATGACAATTCCAGTGGATATTACAACAGAAGCATTTGCTGGATTTTGAGCTGCATGTGGAGCTGTTGTGAGAATCCATTCAAGAGGATTAGTAGCATTAGAAGAGAAGGGACTCGTGAGGTAACTCTGACTTGATGGATTTTTCGGCAAAACATATCTCAACACCAGCAGCATAAAAAGGGAAGCTACTACAATGCTGCCATACCACTTCTTCATATTGCTAAATGACCAAGTTTATTCACAATTAATTATAGCCCTTCCTTACATGGTTTCATTAAATGAAGCGGTATAGATATTAGATGACGCAGCTACTGGCAGAAAAAGATCTTCCTGATGATCCAAGGCCTTAACAGGATAACTGGAGGCTTTCAGCAGCAGAAACTGCATCATGCATGACATACAGCTCTCTGTACTCCCAGAGGTTTTAAACTTTTATCAATCGTTGTTAATTCCCACTCATGGGATCCTTCCCATTCCACAGTGAAGCCTCCCAATGGCCAAGAGTACAATCTCACTGTCTTGTCTGAAACTGAAATGAGATGATCATATTAGTCCAAGAGCAATTTCAAGCACCAGCATACATTTCAGCTGACCAAATGATGCAGTGTAGAATGGGCAAGAGAGAGAAAACATCCAGAAAAAAAAAAAAAAAAAGGTTTGTACTGCTATATATTACATCCCTAATGCATGGCGTGAATATTTTATATAATTACAAATATTTCACATATTTATACAAGAAATAATGACAGTAAACTAATACGATTACCTGAGCAAACAATTTCAATTATTAAAGTTATTCGCCAATAAAACAACACCAAAAGTACCTGGAAACCATCCAATGCGCACACAAAGCAGATCAGTATTAAAGTAGGCGGAATTATTACAAATTTTACCATATAGAATCCTCAATAAAATCAGGGGGTTGTTGTTGGGCCATTCTTGACGACTCCATCAAGATCTCCATCACCCAAATGAGAACCAAGTTTAATGCAATTGACCATACTATAATATTCATCAATCAATTACTAAACTCCAACAACCCCCAGACATGGACAAATTCAGAAATAATCACCACCTAAGGAAGTAGAAGCAACTCCAACCATATAAATCACACAGGCTGGGACCATGACACCCAATACTATGCAAAAATAAATTCACAATTACTCTTCATTTTTCCTTTACTTGGTTCAGATTAGTTTATTTTTAAGTGTACTAAAATTAAACAAACTAGTACATTGACCAAGTCAACCTACTGTTTCCAACAAATTCACGAAACTTGACACCACATGTGCAGTTTCACCAACGCAGAACATAACAAACCATAATAGAATCAGCCAAAAAGAAAAAACTGTAACAAAAAGCTTACAAAAATCTAATTTCACAACACGTAGTAACAGCAGCCAAAATGTAAAACTGAAAAATTACACAAAATTATCCTCAAAAATCACACTTCAAAACCGACAAAAATCGAAATTCTTGAACTTCGAAGCAGAGATCCAAGAACAAATTCACCAAATTCAAACTCCAAATCCACTTCGAAGTCAAAGCAATCGCACATAATTAACAAACGAACTTCCAAAAACTGAAATTACACGGAATTCACCAGAAAGATAACATTGAAATCACTTCAAAATTAAGAAAGCACGTACCTTTCTGGTCGGAAGTGAATAGTGAAGAAAGTAGAGGGGGGGAAGAGAGAGAGAGAGAGAGAGAGAGAGAGTTGGGAATAGATTTTACTGCTTGTTATGCGAGTATTCGTATGCCGTAATAAGGACGCTCAAATGAGAATTGAAGAAATTCAAAGTCCACGGAGACCAAAAGCATCGATACGTAATTACATTCCAGCATCAAATCCACTTACAACAATATATAAGTGTGGTTGCTGTGTGCTTTTATGGTATGTCTTGACTTGACGACGATGCCAAGACAGGGATTGTAATTAAAATAAATTCCTATGATTACTTCCACTAAATCAATAAATTGATTTGGTGAAAAGAAGAAGAAAATAATAATAAATAATTTCTGCTGGGGGAACACCTAATTAAATAAAGATAGCTGTGAAAATAAATTTAAAAGAAAAATTGAAACTACTCTTACTTCTAAAAAGTATTGAAAGTACATAAAGTTTTCAAAATAAAAAATTGTATTACTTTAATCGAATTGGAACCTTAGATTTGAATTAAAATGGTCAGGGTTTCATAATCAGGCCGTATAAACGTGAATTCAAGAAGACCATTATTGTAGTTTGGTATTAAGTTGGAAATCCCTATCAACTAATCGTACCTTAATATAAGGTTAGAAATTCATATCAATAAGTTATACTCCTATCTTTATTTCTTATTAATATTAAAAGTACATAAAATTTAACAAAAATCATAAATAGTTAAGTTAGTTGATATTTATGTTTTATTGTATCTTATGTTATTATATTATATCAATAATTATCAATCCTAATTTAATAACATTAATATAATGTTTCAATAAGATGGATTGAGTTTATTTTCATTATTCCTGGAACTATAATTTGGTAGTTGAATTATTTTTTTAATACGTGTTATAATGGTCCCTGTGATTTTCCTTTTCACTTTTTTCTTTAATTGAGGTAAATGAATAGGTGAAAGTTATTTTCATTTTGACTTGTCATAGAAATTGATGACACAAACCCCCCCGGCGGCGTGCAGACGTAGAAATAATAATAATAATATTAATAATAATCTAAATATATATTATGGCGTAAATATGAAAGTATCAAGTTTCAGTTTTTCATTTCCCTTTATAAAGCGAATATCTGACTTTTCCTTTAATAAAGTCCGCAGTGAACAGTAAAATATTAAATTAGTCATAAACGGCCAAAATATTGATCTTTTCGCATTTGAAATTCTTTTTTAATTGAATCAAACGAACCACTGTTAAAATTTGGTGGCCGTGGTAACTTTATCAATCAAGTCGAAGTCGGAGTGCCACCTACCGTATTAACACGATCTTATAGCGATAAATTTTCATATCATTTATTTTCTATAAAATACATAACTGAAAATGAGAAAAAAAAAAAAAGAAAAAGATGATGTCTTAAGTAACTTTTACTTTAAGAAATAAAAATGATTATTATTATAAATCTATCAACCGAATAATTTTTGATATGATTTGGATATAGGAAAGATACCATATATCAAACTAAAATGTTTTTAAGTAACTTGCAGTCAATATGTAATTTCTTATCAATACTTCCGATTGATTTATCAAATTTCTTTAGGAAAATAATGCAAAACCTTAATTTGATGGAATGGTTATTATACTAAACTTTTATTCATATGAGAATCCTCATGACCAATTCAAAA
Source organism: Lumnitzera littorea (assembly GCA_024138015.1). NCBI lineage: Eukaryota > Viridiplantae > Streptophyta > Magnoliopsida > Myrtales > Combretaceae > Lumnitzera > Lumnitzera littorea. Next base: position 27,743,327 of record JAMXBB010000005.1, read on the forward strand.
TTATTGTCCGTTGACAATAGGTATTCTTTTCATTCATAAAAAATAATTATTATACATTTTCCATGTGATATTTTTCTATATATTTTTTTTCAATTTATGTTTCAACTTAAGGAAGACGAGACTCGAATTTACTTCATTTCATTAGAAAATAAGTATAAATTCTTGGAAAACCAATATTAATGTCACTAAATTATAATAATTTTAGCTTTTTTTATGGCTTATTAGGATCATATAAAAGTCATTTGTTGCAACAAGAGTAATAATAGAGGAATATGTATTTATAATGCATAAAAAAGCCAAAATTCATTTTTTGTTCGATTAAATTATACTGTTATAGAATAATTACCATCATAAATTGCATTAATTTTATAAACAATTCATTTTTTTCTATATTTTAGCATTGACTATTGTACATAAAATATGGAATCCGATAAAAAGTGTTAATATAGAAGATATAATAGAAAATGATCTAAAGTTTAATTATTTATCAAAAGATTAGCATTTTTTACCAATTAATAAATGCTTTCAGTTTTTAATTAGCAATTAATAGGATAATTAGGGAAAGATATTTCTATTGAGTAATTTTTCAGAAATCACATGTTCGTACTTTGAAATGCGACTAATATCACCTCCATTCAAATAAAATAGCTGCCGCGGTTCTACTTTTTAGTTGCTTTACGAGAAGAAATTTGTCAGTGAAAAAGAGCGAGGAGGTGTCCTCGTCACGTTTCGTTTAAAGGAATTGATTAAAATGAAATAGCCATCTGTTTATGTGTGGAAGTAGATTTAAGGGATGAAATGGTAATTTTATTTTTTGACGTTAATTATCATTAATTAAAATAATTTATTTAGTCTTCAATTCATTATGATATCATATATATATATATATATATATTTGAAAAATAATACTTTATACACTTTTGATCTCACTTCATTTATTGATATTCCAAACAATGGAATGGATTTATGATTTTAGTTTTAATTCCATTCTATTTCAAATCATTTCTCCATTCAATACAAAACAAAACATTAAAACTTTTGCATTTTCTTTTCTTGTTTCCCCAATAATGCTATAATTAGGATGGGTATAATTCGATTCTATATGATTCGATCTTCGAATCAAATCACACCATATATTATAGTTCAATATATATTTTTTAAAAGATTTGAATCCAAATATACAATTTGGTTTGTAATATTTTTAAACAAAAAAATGTGGATCAATTCATTTTCGATTTAAGTTTAAATCATAATCAGAATGGTTTGGAATGAAATTGAAATAGATTGAAATGGAATAAGAAATCATTTTCTATATTTGAAGATGACTACAGAATTGAATAAAATAAAATAACATTAAATACTTAAAATAGTATTACTCGTTTAAAATGGCCTTAATTATTATATAATATAATTTTTTTAAAAGTTAGAAAAATATTTTCAATTGATCATAATTAATGAAATAGGAACAAAATTGTAATTTTAGCTTCAAAATGTACTTTCAAATATAAAAAATAAAAACTAAACTCAAAATCATGACTCCATTTCGAACTATTCATGTATACCAAACAACATAAAATTAAATAGATTATATAGATTATGTGAAACAAAATCCCAATCCTCAACATCAATTTCTATATGAGGTAGGTAAAAATGTTAAACAAGTGAAAAATTGTAAACCTATCTAATCCCGTCCCAATTTTATTAGGGTTGGTTCACTCTTCCATCTTACTATTAATTTACATTATTTTAACTCTAAACTATTGAATTCATAATTAGTTTAATAATCCTAATTTAAATAGATGTAAATTAAAGGAAGCTCAAAAAAAAAAAGAGATAGGAGGAAAATCTTTTAAGTTAGCATCGTAATCCTCTTCTCGGTATCTTAGATACCTTGACAAAATTGAATACTTACTGTTACTAAGATTTCCTCCACTTACAGATATTACAATGCAAGGCAACGAGATATTACGTGTTAATAAGCTATAAAACCATCGATAACCATCATATGAGATGAAACTACCATAGTATTCTTAATGACTTAATTTTATACTTTTCATATTAAAAATATATATATGCTTAATATATAAATATATATATATAATTTAGATAGGTTTCCAACTCCTACTATTATAATCATTGTAGTTTTTTATTTTTTTTTGCTAAGAATAATCATTATAATTTGATATCTTATTTTCTTTTTTTTTTTTTATTAATAAAACAAAATCTAATCCATCTTAACAAAAAATCAATATCACTGCATTAAATTATAAAACCTTCCATCACTATTCATTTTAAACACATGCATCACATCAAAATACCCCTTCCAGTGTCATTTTACTATAGCGATCCTCGGATATATGTTGTTTCATTTTTCCATTAATTTTTTTATATTTTCCATTCCATCTAAACCTTAAATAGCAGCGATGATGTCGGCAAATAAAAATCTCTCCGGGGACAGGAAGAGGAAGTGGTTATACATTCCATTTTGATTTAATATAGCCAACACTTAGTCGAAAGAAAGAAACCCAAAGTCACGGTGCTGGTAGTTTATTTATAAATCTCAACATGGAAAGCCTTTTTAAATTTTGGGTACAAATACAAACGCCAATCTAGGCGGAGAAACCGGTATTGCCGGTTACACGTACACGTTCGTCGTGGAGAGATGGACAACGCCGTTTCATCGTTTTAAACGTTGTCACTTCGGATGGAATAGCCGGCTATAGTTGGTTGTTGGTCGCTGTACGACATATCCCATAGGAACCGATTTTTTTTAAATGCTTAAAAGAAGGAAGAATAGAGTTGGGGAGAAAAAGACATAAAAAGTTCCTGCATTCACGCGGTGTTTGGGAAAAGGGTGATAGAAAAGTAAAATAAAATAAAAAAGAAAAAGAAAAAGAAAAAGAATCTAATCTCACTTCTTGGGTTGAGGAGGCGCTTACAAGGAAAAGGAACTAGGAGATAATTATTTTCTAAGCCCCACATCGGAAAAGAAAAAAAAAAAAAAAAAAAAAAGCTGCACATGTCTTTTTCCCCTCAAATTAGAGAGAAACTAAAAAAAAAAAAAAAAAGATTGTATTTCCCCTGTAATTTACCTTTTCTTCTTCGTTTTCTAATATCATAAGTATAATGGTATTTTACGATATATTTTGTTCTATTTTTGATTATGATTCGATTCATTTTATTTTGTCCATTATCCAAATATGTAGAAAGAAATTAAATGCTTTAATAATACATTTTTGTAATCTCATAGTCCTTCATAATTCATTATCTCATACTGAACAAAGTGTAGTCGGTAAGAAAAGATACTCCTAATTTTTTTTTTTTTTTTGAATATTGAAATTATAATGTAATAGGAAGTCTCTAGTTCGAAAACCATATAGCAACTAAAGTTCCAAAACACCCTCCTGTTAATTAAACAAATTTGCTGATGGAATATCACTTTCATGTTTGGCCGCAAGTCATAGCAAAAGCCAATACCATGGCTTGAAGAATACAATAACCTATGTTTTATGCAAACGAAGTACTACTTTACCATCTATCCTTAAAATAAACATATTTTAGCGATGCGAAAAAAATCATGTTTTTAGTTTTTCATTTTAGGTTTCCTTCTAATAAGATTTAGGTGCAGCAACACACTTTCTCTCCTCTTAATCAATCAATCAATTAATTTAGAACTTCATCCAAATAAGGAACCACAAATTATCAATCTCAACATAGCTGTCTTGTAAACTGTTTTTTTGTTTTTATTTAAAAATTAGCGGGCGATGCACTTATATTGCAAGTGAAGAATAATTAGATGTAAAATTATTAACGAAAATTATAGTAGTATGATGGACCTCTAATAATATAAAATACAAAATAACCTAAGAAATAAAAATAGCACATTAACTATAATATAATGTAAAGTAATGTAATATATATAAATCAAATGGAAACATATTTATCATACAAAAATTTGGGATTTAGGAGTACAATAAATGAAAAGAAATATCAATTAAGAAAAAATAAAATGAAATACAATAATATAACTTGAATAAGAGGGTTTCTATGATAATGTTGATAAAAATGTGTTATCATAACGCTAGTCAATTTAAACCATTAATTTGGTAAATTTTAATTTACACCGTTCGTTATATTAAAATAGGCTAATACGTTTACTTAGATAACAGATTAATAGTTTTTATGAATAATTAATTAAATGAGAAAGGGTAAGAGAGAAGGTAACTTATTATAGCCAGCATTATGATAATGTTATATTATTATTAATGTTACTGTAGAAAAATTCGTTGAATAAATAAAATAAAATTCATCGTAAGGTTTCAATTAATATTTGTGGAGGTTGGAGTGGAGTATAATAAGTTACCTTAGCTAGCATTATGATAATGCTATATTACTAACGTTAGCATAGAAAAATTTCTTGAATAAATAAAATAAAATTCATCATAATAGTTTCAATTAATATTTGTAGAGGTTTGAAAAGAGTAGTAGCTGAACGTAAATAGTTTCATGCAATAAATTAACTGTAATGTAGTAAAACTTTTCATTGAATAATTTTTTATAATAAAAAACTATAAAAATACCAAAGATGGCTATTATAAAAACATCATTTTCTTTAATATAATAGATAATTGGAGGGAAACAAAGGGCCAAATATATGTGATTCTATTATGTGTAAGTAATGTGGATGCATTAAGAAATGGAAAGGAATCCTCTTAATTTAACTTTTCTATTAAGATATCATTATATGTAATTAATAATTAAGATTATAAGGAAAAAAAAAGAATGACATCATAAATATCATATGTGTCATTTTTAGGATTTTGCCAGTTGAGTAACTTGCAAAACGAGTCACAATAAGAGGTATCGGGGTTTTTTCTAACATAATCACTTTGACACTTAAGATAAAAATTAATGAAGAAAAGAGCAAATACACAAGGAAGTAAGAGCACTTATTTTGGTGTGACACCTTTATTTATAATGGTAAGTGTGAGAAAATTTAAGAGGAACGTTCTCGTGATGGAGCAAATACATGTCCATGAAGCATAGGGAGTGGATGTCTTGGTAATGGTCATGAGCCGAGAATCTAAGGGTAGTGTTGTTAACCAAACCCGTAGTTTACCCTTAGTCTTTTATTATTAGCCTAAGCCCACACTCTTAAGGAGGTTGGTTGTGATTTATAGGATGACGATATGAACACTATGTAGACAGCCGCCGAAGGAAAGAGCTCAACCTTAGGGCAATATTTGATTTATTGTTTAAAGAAACTTCTGGCAGATCTAACGATCAGGATAGGTCAATCATAAGCTATAATAGTTTGGCTAAAGGTCTATTTTGGTCGGAATAAGTTTAAAGGATCTCTTATTAAGAATATAATATCTTAAAAATTTAAATAATCTCAAATAATAATTTGTAGGTTAAACCATGCATTTTCCTTTTTTTTTTTTTTTTCAATTACATTTTATATAAACAATGGAGAATGAGGGAAGGAAACTTGTTTCATATCTAGAGGATGGTAGTGCTCGTATTGTTGCAGGAGAAACAACTTTTATAGTACAATAATTACAATTACAATCGAAGTTTCCATGCATCTTTCATAAGTCAGAATCAAAATTTATTACGCTAATAAGTTTTTCAAAGAATACTTTCTAGGGTTAATGTAATGGTTTACACATAATTTTTTATAATTTTTGTAATGATATACTTAAAATTTTAACTTTTTTAATTATACATCCTATTAAAAATTTAATTGTCATTACCTATACTTTAATTATCTCTAATTTATATCGTTAGTCTAGCTAATATGATCAACCAATGAGATAGCCGTCATGACTTTAGTAGGGTTGGACGACCCTCCACAAGTGGTTGCTAACTATCCTCTGCAAAATAGTGGATCATAACTTACTTTAAAAATATAAATCACAAAACCCTTTAGCAATTGTAAGTGGCCACACACTGATTTAGAGCTTCACGCAATCCTCCTAAGGTCGTGATAACTATCTTATTGGTTTATCATACTAAATGAACTATTGTTATGAATAAAAGTTAATTGAGATATAAACAATGACAACTAAATTTTCTATTAGTTATATAATTAAACAAATTGAAATTTCAGGTGTATAATTATAAAAAGTGATAAAGTTAAGATATAAACTGTGACATTACCTTTACTTTCTAAAAACCACATAAAAGATGGTTAGTCAACCCTTTTTTTAATCCAAAAAAATAAAAATACCATCATAAATCACATAGAAAACTTTTATAAAATAGGCTAACTAATCTTAACAATAAGTATCCTGAAATATTCATTCTAAAAATCAAATTAATTATGTTTTTGTACTGTGAATGAGTTAGAAAATTATTGAACTTTCCTATGTATGCCTACAGCTTTTCTCATTAATGTCATATCACTACTTATTAACTTCATATCTTTTGCTCTCAATCAGTTCCTCATTAAAACTCTTATATGACATTTGGTATGGGTAATTCCAGCATAATGAGTGTTTAGAGAAGTCCAAAAAATTATTGATTCCATTCCAATAATATGTTTCATGCATCATAGTCAAGAAATGAAGTGTACATATAACTGTATCTATAAAAAAAATTCCCTAATTTGTAACTGTCTACACATACACACACACACATATATATATATATATATTTATTTATTTATTTCCTCCTTGTGCATAACAAATGCCTTCCCGTTAGCATAACCCATCTAGTATAATATGAAAGACAGAAAATCATTACACTTACACCACTTATAGCATTATATTAGGGTATATGGACTCACTGGTGTCTTTAGTGTTCTTCCTTCTGCGTATTCAAAATACACCTTTTATTTATACATATTTTATTGATGTAGTACCTTTTTAAGTTACCAACCGACAACATAAGAGACATGTGCCGAAGCCTGAAATTGGAAGATGTATGGAGTTGTGCTGAAATTCGAAATTGCATGTTGTTTTGGGGGGTTACGGGTGAGAACGATACTTCGATGATAATAATATAAGTTCTCTCGTATCATCATTGTTTACTAAAAGATAATATACAAAATAAGTAAGATACAAAGAAAATACAAAACACTTCTAAGTAATACTATAGAAGATTTACCATATACTTATTTTTACATTCAGCGCCGTCAAATTACATTTGTTTCTTCCAAACTACTATAATTTCGGATAAGTATTACGTATATTGCTTAAAGGCAGAATCATGTATGACGACCTTTATATTGTTAAGGAAGCTGTGTCCACAGACGAGGGTCAACCGTCGAGTGGTGGATAAGGGACCATGGATAACAGGTAGGACCACCGAACGTTATGGTTGTGGGATTAAAGCTAAGAAGACGGAAACCATTGAATAGACAGTTAGGTGACGAGAGAGCATAGGTTGCTCTTTCGTTTTTGTACGACCAGCGATATCCATTATCCGACAGATGAAGTAATTGCGAGATGACTAATTCATCATGTAAGATTTGGATCTTGTCCAGTTTTATTCTTCTCAAATTCCGTCGATTTACGCATTAACAATTGACGTTGTAAATATCGACTCATTTACTTAACTGAATAAAATAAATCTGTAATAAAATAGAAATTCTTATTATATGAAATAGAGTCTTAATAAATTTAAATATGTATTATATTGTTTACTTAGACCTCATAGAATTACTATCACTTTATTCAGTTTACATGTTTAAATGGCTAATACAACTTGATTAGATAAATAAAATACCAAAATTTCTCTTAAAATGTCCTCCCAAACCAACATGAAATCACAAAATAGTTGTCCTTAACTCCACTCTTTCTCATCTTATCAAAGAAGAACTCTAACAAAACATCTTCCCCAAATTGAAAGCCCTAATTTGTAAACAAGATTCAATAGTTAAATCACACAAAAAAAACCAATCGGTCCATCTTGTGTTACGTCGGTTTCGACGGAACTCCTAATCCTTCTGTCTCCTCCAAGTTCCCTAATGAGAGAATTGAAGGAGAGTCAATGCGTTCCTTGATTGAGATCGATAGAGTGCTCCTTGCATCAATGTAGTCCTCGATCGAGATCAAGAATGTGCTTCTTGCGTCGAGTGTCCCTAACGACGAACCTCCAAATCCTTCCATCTCCTCCAAGTTCCCAAACCAATCCTTTCTCGATAAAGAAGGGGAGAACCAATGTGTTTCCTTGTGTCATCGTGTGTGTGGAGATGGAGAGAGACGAAGGAGAGAGAAGGGAATAAAAAGAGAGAGAGGCAAACAAAAAGCTTATATTTGCTTTTCGATTACTGCGTAAATTTTAGGGGTAATTTTAGTCCTTTTGATTTGACAATAGGGTTAGATCTTGAAAAAATATGAATGGGCCTAGCAGTAACTTTCAATTCATTAGTTTTGGTGGGAAATCTTATTATTACTTGATTTTAACTAATAGTCATTTCTATGAAATGGTTATTATGAGTATATAAATGAAGTAAATAATGTATTAGGAATTTTATAAAGAATAAGAATATTTCTTTCGAGAGAATAAGTTTCCAGTAGATTTCGGGTTTGAGCCTTGCGGCCCAATATTACCAAAAGCCCAGTCCCTAAACACACATGTTTTAAACCACCCAACAGGAACAAGCCGAGCTAGAGTACATGTTCAGTTGATGGATCAAGACCCACAGACAGGAGAGCACGTGCTAATACTGTACAAAAACTGTAATACCTTAAATACGAAAGGACAAGTACAAAGCTCAGGGGTAATTATGTCCGATCATATCCTAAGCCACAAGTTATCAACTAATCAAGAGTCTGGAACCTCGCATGTAAATGCTCTACTCCTCTCCTCCGCAAAACGGAAAAAGAAATGGTTGGAATCTCATATGCATGAAAACTCTTATACTTATGCGTTCCACCGTTTGTGTTTCGTTTAAGTATCAGCATGTCCATGTTAAAGGAAACTTTGATATCCATTCTAGTTTAAGTGTTATTATTATATGTGATTGGAGGTTTAACTTTAAACTTGACAAAAAAACTTCTATCAATACTTCTCATTCTTTGATCATGCACAATAGAATCTTAAGGAATAAATTAAAGGAAATTGAGAGTATAATTTCTCATTTTTTATAGGGACTATCTCTACTAATCAGCATGGATTTATATATATTAGCTTATTAATAGGATAAAATATAGATAAAGTGCACTCTGTTATATGTCCTTGGTTATATTTAGCTTTTTATATTTGAAATTAAGTTTATAAACCTTTTATATCTTCAAACATTGCTTCTTATTAGTTTCGTGAAGTATTATACACCCCTCACAAAATAACAAAACAGTATTTTATTGATTTGTAATTATTTTATTTGGTAAACTAGTGAAGAATCGGGGAAAATGTTTTTATAAAAATTTGGGCATGAACACTCAATATGAAAACTATCAAGCTTAAAAGCACAAGGAGGAAACTTTAAAGGGTGTATTTGCAATTCACCTTATTATGATTCCATTATAATTAAAATATTATCACATAGGATCTTATTTACCTATTCTAAATTTTCCTAAATTTGCCCCTTTAAGATGTGTCAATTATAATTAATAATTGAGATTTTAAGAAGTAAGATGATGATGTGACCATGTCATAAGATATTTTAAGAATTTAGCTAGTATTGATTGTTAATCGATAAATTTAGAAAAATTCTTAGAGAAAATAAATTTAAAGGATATAAATCTTATCTTTCCAAGTTCGTGATAACCTATTAATATTGTAGCTAGCTAAAAAGAAAAAAGAAAAAAAGAAAAGAACCTATCAATATTCTACAATGCACTACAATATTGTCAATTCAAAATTAAATAGATTTAATAAAATAAAAATTTAATATTGATAAATAATTTTGAGAACGTTACTAACCAATTATTATAAATGTTGAAAAACATGGAATAAGTTACAATTATTGAAAAAATTTATCTAAAATGGTGAACTATAATCCTACATACGTTGGTTTCTTTAGAAAATTAGAATATAAGATGCACACTATAACATAAGGTGACACTATTGTCATTGCTTCAACAAAAAATTTCCTCCTACCATAGTACCCAACTGGTTTGTAGTATCACAGAAATCAAGTGTTTCATGCAAAATGAGCATTCCTAATAGAATAATATCTAAGTAACAGTTGATATACTCGCATTACGTGTACAAAAATTAAATTTAGAAAACATAAAAAAAAATGCATATATGGCTAAGATATCTATGAAATAAAGGAAAGAAAACAATAACATTCAAACATTAAAAACCCGTGAATAATCAAAATTGAAAGAATACAACAATAATAATATACTAAAAATTCTTGAAGAATAAAATCATTTATTTAGACTAAGAGCAAGGGGAAAAAAAGTAACAAAAATTGTATCTATAAGTAATAAGAAAGAGGTGAATAAATCAAAAGTATAAAACATAGAAAATAACGATTAAATATTTTAATTCTTTAAAATATGCTAAAAAAGGTTTATTGCTACTTGAACATGTTTGAATTTTTTTAAATCCTTAGAAATATGTTGAGTGGAGATATTTGAGGTCTTCTAAATTTGCTTAAGAAGGTTTGTTGGTATTCAAACAATTTTCATTTACCCATAATTAACAAAGAGATATGAAACAATAACTGCCATCTATCTACTACCAATAAAGAGATAGGGATGAACATAGAGTATGTATCATAATTTTGGTGATTTCAAACACATTTAAAACTAGAAAATATAATATATACAGTTAAAAAAGGTATAGAATAAAGGTATATAATTAATTAAACTATAGGAATAGTCGTTAATCTAAAAAAGAAAAATGTTTTGCATAAGTAGAGCTAAAACTGCATATAAAAGGAGAAGAAAATGAATAATAGTAGTAATATATTATCAATTTACTTATATAAGTAGATTAAAAATATTACTATTACTTTTAATTTGCTTTATCGAATATGCAATAATGTGCTTATAAAAACATAATTAAGATTTTTTTTTTTTTTGTATAGCAACGGGAATAGCCCATTTTTTCATAGTTATAGAAAAGATGCAATTACATAAGGAATATTAAGTTATGGCTAATAATTGACTCTTATTGAATTAACGACCAAAAATTTAATTTAATATGCATTATGTTAATCATAAAAATTTTAATATCTTGGGGGTTATATAGTGCTAAAGTTAAGTGATTATTAATAGGTTACTATATCAAAATTATGATTTAAGTAGGTTCATTTTTTATTTTTTTTTATTTTCACAAATATAAAAGGAATAGAGTGATATTATATGTAATGATTGATGGACATTTACAAATTTCGATTGTGTCTCATTTGGGGGTTGATAGATTAATATGGACTAAGGAGAAAGGTGAGGGTTATACAGTTGAAAGTAGGTATCACAATCTAAGACGTCTAGTTGAGGAATATCAAGCGTATGGATCATCAAGCTCAAATTCATTTAACAATAGAGATTGGAAGTTCATCTAGCATCTTAATTGCCAACCTAAATATAAGCATTTTGTTGTGGAAGATGTATCATAATATTATTACTATTACCTCTAATCTTTTTCACAGGAAAATCCTAGCTTCACCTCAATGCCCCTTTTGTTGCTGTAATGAGATTGTAGAACACTTACTATTTCATTGTAACTGGACACGTACAGTATGGATTGGTGCTCTTCATCTCAAAGTCAAGAACTATGCAATATCAAGTGTCATTGTATGGATTCAGTAGTTGATATCATCAACAACGCATAACAAGATTGAGAACTGTAACTTCTTATCATGTATTGTAGTAGTCATATGGTATATTTGGACGTATCGTAATCAATGTATCTTCAACCATTTGTTGCTAAACCCACAAATTGTCATAGATTCAGTTATTGAAGAGCTCTCACTATATGAGTGTGTAAAAGCTATTCTTGCTTTAGCGTTTAGCCTCCTTTGCAATGCCTCAACGCCCTATTCATCGTACTTTAGTGCAACAACAATATACAAACTAGCAATGGTAAAGACTTGATGAGAATTTTATTAAAATTAATTATGATGCATCTTTGAATTTACGTAAGAAAAGGGGAAGATTAGGTGTTGTGTATAGCTATTCCTTTACCTCACTTGGATGTAGATTTGAATGAAGCTTTGGTTATATGTGAAGGATTATCTATTGCAAGATACAGAGGCTGGCAATAAGTTCGAGTTGAATCTGATTTGTCAAATTGCATTAAGGCGATTACACATCCTTCATCTACACGTTGGCAATTAGCTAGAGTTATCTGTGGTATTTTGTTTTTGAAGTCTTTATTCCGTAGTTGTTCTTTGTCTTTTGTTGGTAGGAGTGATAATGAGAATGCACGTTAGGTAGCAACCCATGCAAAAATTGGGATGTGTTATAACATTAAGGATTTTAATCCCTCCATCCCCATTAGTTTATTTACTCTCAACTGATAATCTTCCAAGACCTCCAGATTGTATTCGCGTCTGTTCATGAATGAATTCCTTTCGTTCAAAAAAAAAAAAAAAGAAATGTAAAATGACAATAATACATTAATTATTCACTAAAAAAAAATAACATTAAGCAACAACAAATGAGATATTAATTAAGGTTTTCAATATTAGGAAGATACATAATTACGTAGTTAAGTACATGTAAAAGTAAAAATTAGAAATAATAAAGATAAAACTTTAGTAGGAAAGCTAGTGAAAAATATTAACAATAATAATCTGCATGAATAATTTGTCTTCTTAATACAGTGATAATATTATTAATCATATATTATTTGCTTCATCTTGCAAATTGTTATATGCTTGCAAAATGGTGAAAAATACAATGAATTGTTTATAATTTATGGGAGTTATTTATGGAAACTAATGATTTGAAATTATATCAAACAATGATTAATAACTAAATGAAAAACTAAATAATGACCAATAACATAAAAAAATTCTATCTTAGAAATTGAGTATTATCTCTTTTTTTTTCCTTTTTTTTTTATATTCATAAGAAGCATACACTAAATTTAGGTTTATTAGGAATATATTTATATTCTCGGCATATAGATTCCATCTAGCAAATATTTTTCATAATTTAACAAGATGTAAATTTATTAGATAACTAAATAATGAAAAATTGCTTTACAAATTTATTAGATAAATAGAAAATTCTTTTTTTGCTGAATTTGTTTTATATGGTCAAAAAGCACATTTCCCAATTTAGGTTCATCATACTTGATAATAAAATTTTAAAATAAAAAAAATACTTATCCTTATTAGAATTTAAACTACTTAAAATTGAATGAATAGATAAATTGGTTCATTTTAATGTAACTACATGAATAACTAAATAACGACTAATAAACTAAAAAGATTCAATCTCACAAATAAAATATTCTCTCTCTCTCTCTTTTATATTCATAAGAAACATACATTTGATCTATGTTCATTGAGAATATATTTATAATCTCAGCAGATAGGTTAGATATAGCAAAAGTAATTTAAATTTAATGAACAATTACATTTTAATGAAGTTCCATACTATTCTCCTTTACACTTTTATATGGGCTATTTTGATACATTTGTTTTAGCACATGCAATGGAGATGCTTTCATTTGACTTTTAATAATTTTCCATTATATTTATATTTACTTAACAATTATATATATTTAATTAGTTTCCACACAATAATCTTATATACTTTTATATAGACTACTTTGATACATTGGTATTAATACATGCGCTATAAATGCTCTTGTTCTTTTTTTTTTTTTTAAAGGCCATCATAAGTAATGGATTTTAAAGAAAATTTTTAATATTTATTTTGTTTTTGAGTGTATATAATAAAATAAATAAGAAACTATTATAAAAAACTGCTCGTGGATGAACATGAGAAGAGGTAAAGGATAATGAGAAATAATATGGAAGAAAGAAAAAATCAAAGTGAGAATAAAAAAGAATATTGAAATGCAATGTAGTGCACTAAATGTACAAAATAGAGTGGGAAGGAGTGAGAGAGACGATATGGAAGAGAGAAAAGTGGAGAAGGGAGGAGGGAGAGAAATAAAGAAATTAGATTTTAATAAAAAAATGTAACTATGTTACCATATCTTAAAAAATGTAGAGATTAATTGTAATTAATGGTAGTTATAAAAAGTTGCCAATTTAAATATTATAGAAGATATAAATATGTCAAATAGTAATTTCTAGCAAGTTTTGATGAGATTTAATGCAACGAGGAAAGATCTTCCACTACTAGGTTTTGTATGATAACCGGTTGAGTAAATCGTTTTCTATTTTTTCTCTCTTAATTTCCTTTATTTACAAATTAAATATTGAAATTATTTAGATTTTTGGAATATATTATGATATCATTATTTCTTTTTCCTTCAACTCTTGACCGTTGATTACTTGTAACAATATGTTATGTTAAGGGGATAAACTAAATGCAATTTAGAGAAGGTAAATTAAAAATGGATCCATTTTCAGTAAATTGCAAGTTTTTGATACCTCGAGTGTAATTAAAACTACAAATGTCAAGATAAATGGATGGAAAACCCAACGAGTAGTTGAAACAATAATAGAAGGGCCTTTGATGTATTATGGGGAGCAAAAAATGGGCTTTCTAGCCCTACATAGCTATAAGACAACAACAGTAGGCCTTTTAGTACATGGATCATGTCCATGTCGAAAGAACATTATAATCTTTATTATTATTTTTTTTTTTTTAAGCACTAAGCAGCCGCAACCTCAAGTTCACGTAATTCGGAAGAATTATCGTTTTTTCCTTTTAGTATTTTTCATCTTTCAGTCTAATACTAGTCCTATAAACACCGTGGAGCATTAGACCAGAGAGAAGATGCAATGATCTTAATTATATGTTTGGTTCATGAAATTGAATAAGGAAAAAAAAATATATATATAACTGTATTTCTTAAAGAATAGAATAAATATGTAATAATTATTATCTTATTTAGTTATCTTAATCCATGATTTAACCATTGGATTAGGATCTTATTGGTAAATATGCATATATGCTTTAAAAAATTAAAGAATATGCATTACTTTTATTTTATGAAGGAGTTGGTATTCTCTATTTTGTAATAATAGTAATTTCCTAAAGTAACTATTTTGCCAACCAAATAAATAAATAAGTTTATAGAACATCCAACGCGATTTCATTTCATCCTTATAAAATTCATCGTATGGTTTAAAAAATACTAAAAAAATAAGAAAAAGTGAAGGAATAAAATACTTTCCATGTCTACATTTTGATACCTTTTTGCTTTCTTCTTTCTTTTGTCATGACTTATAAGTTTTCGTTTCTCCATCGTGAATTAAATGTTTTGTTGGAATTTTATATGGTCTAGTTTTCATGTGATTGATATGTAGGAATGTGGTGGAGTCGTTACTTGTGAATATTCAAATGTTTAGGATCGAGAAGTGTTGACTCTTACCGTGGAATTGAAGCTTTCCATTTCAATGATTTGAAAAAGAAGTTATCTCAAGTTCGAGACAAGATAATGGTAAAAAGTAAACACAATAAGTTTCGGATATATAATAAAAATCCAATAAGATTTTGAAATGTTTTAAATTATTATATTGGGTTTATGTTCTATAAATAACGTTATAAATTCGTTAGAGTTATATGCTTATTTAATATCACTTTTATTAAGAAAAAAAAGTAGTGAAAACAATTATAATTATTAGTTTAACTTCTTTTTCTAAAATCCTTGTAGGTCTTTCTCTCTTCTTTCTTTTTATTGCTGAAAAAATGCTCTTACTCATGATTTTTATATTAAATCATTAACACTACATATACGACAAAACAAAATATGACAAATGAATCGGGCAGCATACGTTGTTGCTTGTCTTACCATGTCTGACAAAAACTCAACGTATGATATTGATAAATGCTGCATCAAACATAAAGTAAAGACCATAGATTTTACCTAGAATCTACTATAGCATTTAGAGCTTCCAATCTTTATCAAATGTTTTATTATTTTACTATTAGATAAAATAATTAACAAAATGTTAAATACATATAATTAGTAATGTAAAAAAGAGAGTCCTATATTTTGTTTTGTTTTTTTTTTTAAATATTATGTTATGTTTCGTATTTTCTTTTGTTTTCTCTAAAAATTTTTATTGTTATTAAAGGATAGAACGTTTATATAAGATTCTAAAAACTTTTTTTTTTTAAATATAATAAATTATGGTGATATTTCCTCAAACTATTAAACTCATAGAAAGATTTCAAAATTCTAGAATGCCATGCTTGCACCTTTTGAAAAATATTAATGCTAAACAAATTTTCTTCCAATACAATACCAAGTTAATCTTTTGCATTAATCACACTGGTAATTACTTTTTGAAATCAGCTTATGAACAATTTAACCCATATTAACTAATGAAACATTAACCAAGTCGATGAAACACGTAAACCACACGATGAATCAGATATAAAAAATAATTACAACTACATAGTAATGTAAAAAATTAGGTAGTTATTATATTCGAGTGAAAAAAAAAGAAAAAAAAAACAGGCTTTTATATTCTTTTGAAGGGCATAAGTATGGTAGTTCAGAAATTCGATTTCTGTAATTTTCATCGTATTAGAAGGTGATGTTGTATTTCATCCTATATATATTAGTTTTCAATATCTCCCATGTTGTCGTACTAATCAGGATATATGGCTTGCATCGGTACCTTTGATCAGCTTTCATCTTGTCGATCTCTATTTTCTAGACCGAAGTTACTTAGGTAGTTCGAAAGCCTTCGGTACATACTTCAATATATTGACACAAAGAGACCGCAGGAGATGGACTTGAGGGGTTGGACGCAGGTGAACCAGTCACACTTGTGCTCGACGATTGGTACAGTGGGCTATATGATACATAAAGATTGTACACTGGGCTATATGATACATAAAGATTGTACTTCATCTCTTTCTTTTGCCTCTGTTCTGTGTGTGTTTGTTTGTTTTTTTTTTTTTAATCATATATCATGCTATTGAATGCAGGCTAAGTTCGTTGACTAACAACCTTATAAGTCATATAGCATTCATATAAAGGCACCTAGGGTAATGTGGAATATTCTTTCAATCAGAGATATCACTTTAGGGGATGATGTAGCCATAGTTGAACCCTAAGCCACCACGTGAAGGACAAATGTAGGGGTCGGGGACAAGGTTGAGAGCCAGGTCTCACATCCTACTTGTAGATTAGAGATGACTTACTCCCCTTCATGATTGGTCATTATGGGCAGCTCCTTCTCCCATAGTGTACGAGCGTTTGGTCTTTATTGATTTTTCATTAATAAAAACATATAATTGGTTCATATAATTTTTAAATAAAAAATAATGAATATTAATAAAAATAATAAAAAAACATATAGAAAATAGAAAAAATGAATAAAAAGAAAAAGAATCTACAAAATTGAAAAAGCACTTATGTAATATATATATATATATATAATATACTCATATACATATTTACATATTAATATTAAGTTCAAATTAAATAAATAAAAATTAAAAAAATGGAAAATAGAGAACAAAGAAACTCAACTATCCTTACTCTTAGGTGGTCGGATTTCGATCGAGTTTACAAGTAGTTCTTGACTCATTGGTAATATAGGGTGGTTGCCCACCATTAAGGGAAAGTCACACGACCTCTTTAGGTTTGGTCATACAAAATTAAAAAAATAAAATAAAATAACTAAAGTGAAATCTTATACCAAAATTTGGCCATAAAATGTGAAGGGGTGGTCAAAGACCTCCTTAAGGGTGCCAAATATGATTTTTTTTTGAAAATTTTCTAATTTTTGTGGATTATTTAAATATAAATCTTACAACTTATATACATGTATATAATATATATATACTAAATATATTCAATTTTCTAGATTTTTTTAATTTTCTAATAATTTTTTATATTTTTTAAAATTTAATTAAATAATGTATATTTATTAATTTATTTAATTAAATTAATCAGATTGTGCCACGTATTGGTATTAATGACAAAACTACGAAAGTACTGATTTATAAATTTTTCTAAACGTTAAAAACTTAAATGAAAACTTCAAAATGTTAAAGAATGAAATAAAATAAGAGGTAAAACTTTTTTTTTTTTTATACTTTTTCTTGAGCCGAATATTTAGCTAATAAGAAAAAACAGGCTTAGCTGCATTTTTTTAATCATTGTGGTATCTTATATGTAAACTGTACATCTATTTTGATTGAGACAAACTTATTTCAAGATCAAAACCTATCATAACGTTTTTGTTACTGTTTATATATGTTTTTATACGTATATAATTTGAATTGTGGAGTTTGGATGAATATGGATTATGGAGAGGGATGGATGAATAAATTAATGGTGGAAATGGCATAAATACGATATATAAAGTCCTATCTTGAGTTGTAAATTATTTGAGGAGGTGACATAAATTTTTTATGCTAAGGATGATATAGTTGTACAGTCTATAAAACCTGTCGGTCAACATGGTACTAATATTATTTATAAAAATATTCTTGAAATACAATATTTATTTTGAGATAGTGATGTTTTCTTGTAAAGCAGTTGAAGGATGTTTTTATATGTTCTACATTTTAGAGTTTTTTTCTTTTTCGAAACAAGATATATATTTTTTGGATACTTTCTTAATAAAAACCATCGAGGCCAACGCCCATGACATCGAAGAACGAAACAAACAAACAGGCAGCACAGCATCCGAGTTGCCAAATTCCAAGATGGTCGGGTACAAAAATCGCGGAACTGGTCAAACACGCGGCAAGAACGAGGACACATTTGCAATGATGAAAGCACCCCTCTTCTTTTCAGTCGTAGTAAAAATTAAAATCCCTATCGTACGAGGGTTCCACTATAATCCCGCATACCACAATTTAAATTATTAATTTATATTATCAATTTTATAATAATTTATTTTAATTGGTATTGTGATAATGTTATATCACTAGTGTTATTATAAAAAAATTTATAACATATGTCTCATATTGATATCTATGATGGATAAATATATTAATTATATTTAGATATATAATAATATTTCAAAATATATTTTCATAGAAATTATCCAATACCTTATCATGTATCTTAATGTAGTTCTTACATAAAAATATGGGTAAATGAACATTTTTCTTTCTTTAAAGGTGATAAGATACTGATTCTAGTTTGGACTCCGGTTTTTCTCTATTTTCCTCTTTTTCTAAAAACATCGTTTCAACGTATTTTATGTTAGTTCAATGTAGTAAAATTTAAGATAAATTCCTAAAAAAATAACCCATACATAAAATACCTGCGAAAAATGTCAAATGTACTTTAAATGGATACTTTTACATAATCATCAAAAAGTCCATTTTAAAGTATATCCGAAGCTAAGAATAATGGTTGAAATACTATCCTGATGTGTATGGAAGAGCAAATTAGTGGAAATCCATTGAAAAGAATTAATCAAAATATGGGAAAAATCTTTAGCTCGTTATCTTTTCATCATTTGCCGTCTATATTGGATTTGATATGACGGGAAGATATATTTTAGAAACAGTAGTTCTAATGGAAGCTTGGATGTGACCATTGATATATTAATCAATCAATATTTAATCTATTTAATATGTTGTTGAGAAAGATTCAGAAAATGATTAGAATTGAAAACATAGTGCTAGCCATGGCACCAACCTTCAAGAATATTATTATTATTTTTTTAAGTGTTCTAATTTAAAAAAAAAGAAAAAAAAGCAAAATTTTAAGAGCATTTATTAAGCTTCTTGTATTTTTCATACATTTTTTTTTAAATGTGCAATTGATGGTGGCGAGTGCCAATAGTAGCGTTACTACAATAAAACCCTTTTAAAAGATAATCTAAAGTTGGAAAAGGATGAGATTCTTCTATCAAGACTAGTATGGTTCTGGCATTAAAAACTTCAATAAATAAAGATGTTTCAAGGTAAAAGAAAATTTTGAATTCATTTATTATCTTAAAAGTATGTTTCTAAATCATGTTTACAGTATATTTATAAAAGATGCTTAACAAAAATATCCAAACTAAGTATGTCTTTCTCTTTTATAATTTGCATGTATAAAGATGTGTTTAAGTTGAGAAAGGTGCTTTATGAAAACCAATTCTTCATTTTACTTTTTTGATATGGTTAGCCATGTAGCCAATGTGTCAAGTATTATTAATAAAGGTGGGTGCTACATTAGTTAAAAAGAAAAAAATGGTTAAATCTATGAAATAATTAAATAATAGTGAATAATTATTAGTTAAGACATTTGTTTATAAAGTAAAAGAGTACATAGATAAAACACCTAAGCACCCTTTTTAAGAATCCATTTCAAGAACTCCTTTACATGCTCTTATAAATGGGTACTTGGCATAAGTACCTCTATTAGATACTTTCTCTCTTTATAATTTACACATATAAATGGGTGCTTAACTTAAAGAGGTGTTTTATGAAGAATTTATTTTTCATTTTACTTTTTTTTTGACATAATTGGTACATGGTTAATGCTTTGGGCGCCATTAAATAAAGGTAGCTGGTACATTAATCTAAAAAAAAAAATGATTAGACTCACGAAATAAAAGTGAAGGGGTGTTTAGATAAAGATGTGCTTAAAATGTTGACATAACATCCTAAGTATCCCTTTTAAAAACTTATTTATAAACATGCTTTTATTTTCTTATGTTACATTTGGTACGTATATTTGCCTCGTTCACTTGAGAGGAATTAGAATTCAATTCTCCTCTTATTCCTTATTATATCGTTCACTTGGTTTTTTGTTTTTGAATCTTAATTCCTTAAGGAATCCTATTATGTGAAATTAAGTAATAGAGATTCCTTGATTTAAATAAAAAATCACCATTGCTTACAAAATTTCACATTTTTTCCCAAAATAACCTCATATCAATTTAACGATAACCACCACTACCGCCACTATCGCTATCGCTATCGCCACCGCCGCCGCCGCCGCCACCGCTGCCACTATTCTCATCACCACTACCGATTACTACGACCACTACCATTATCACTATCACTATCACTATCACTACCACTACTACTATCACTACCACTGACCATCATTGTCGCTATCACCACTGCTATTACCGCTACTACCATTATTACTCCTATTAACCATCGACCACCACTACCTATCGTCATCGCTATTGTCACTACCAACTACCACCATCACCACCATTATTACTATTAATACTATTACCATTATACCGTTAGCACCACCATTACTCATCATCGCCATCGCTATTATTACTGTCGTCATCACTACTCACCACTGTCGTCGCCGTCGCCATCACCACTGCCATTGCCACCACTGCCACTGCCACTGCCACTGCCACTATTGCTACTGCTACCGTCACTACTACTATCATCACAGTCACTACTGTAGTTACCATTGCCACAACTACCCCCACCTACCCTCTTCCCCCCTCTCAAAGTAACTACCCTAGCTACTATCACCACTATCAACCACCGCTGTTAACTATTACCATTGCCTCCACCCCTATAGTCAATTTCCATCACCTATTATTTTAGAATTACTTAAGAAAGAAAATGAATTAAGAGTAATTTAGTTATTAAAATTCTATTATGTGTTTATTCTTAAGTTGTTTATTAATCAAACTAAACAAAATAACATGTATTATACCCTTATTACATTCCTTAAAAATTCTAATTACATTTTTGTCCCTCATTCTATTTAGTGAAATGACCGAGTTGTTAGTATGTAGGAATGGTTTGAAATGAAATTGAATGAAATGAGTAGTAAAATATTAAATCCTTTCTCGTATTTAGAAATGTCTATGAAATGGAATTGATATATAGTAAAAATTATCAAAAGCACATTGTAATAATTAAATTGAAGGTTAAATAAGTAAGTTAATTAATAATAATAAATATAAGATGAATGAAATTGAATCTACCTTTTCAAAAGTGGAATTAAAATCCCCCTTCAAGTTGGAAAGTCAATTTCAATGGAATGCAATTCTAACTTTTAAATGTGCTTCCAAATATAGGAAGATAAATGGAACCTGAAATCCTGATTTCATCTCAATCCTTTATTGTATACCAAACATAAAATTATACATAAGACATAATTGATGCAACGTGCATTTTTAACCATATAAGCAAATAAGTTATGTTAAGTGTAAGGTAGACATGTAATTGAATTGAGTTAAACTAGTATTGTATTAATTTGATATCAAGGTCGACTTAAAAACTCAATGATCAAGTTTAGCTTGAATTGATCAAGCTATAAATTTTTTGTTTGAGTTCATTTCGAACATATATATTATAAGCTTCAATTTGGTTTAATTAGTTCAATTAAACTAGATTTTGTTTTTTTATAAATTTTTCTTAAATAACTTCGGATATACTTATATTTTAAAGAATTAAAAATTATATTAAACTCGATTAAATTCGTGAATTTGATATTTTATAGCTCGAGTTTCACTTAATTTGCTAGCTAAGTGGTTAAAGTTTGAGAGCTTAAACTTGATTCGACTGTTATTATCGAATTGAATTCTTGTAATACTTAAGAGGAACCGGTTTGATTTACTTATATTTCTAATGTAAGTATGATAGAACCTTCTTTTTATTTTATTAAAAGTTAATAAAATCTTTTATATAGTAAATATTAATATGCGATTCATTTCCTTTATAATTTTATGATTGTATCAAATAACTCCACTCACTATATTCAGATTTTAACTAAACCAATTCAAACTTAAAAAGTGCACTATGTACAACGTAGAACTAATTATGAATTTTTCCATGTTCCAATTTTTAAAGCTTATTAAAATTTTATACACTACATTTTAACAACTTTACGATAATTTCAATATATCAACCTGGGACTATCGACATCTTATTAGATTTTTTAAGCAACTATCGTAAAAATACAAGCCATGTTTTGTATGATATTTCTATAAACTTAGGGTGTATATTTTAGAATTATCCACTAATCTTAGTTAATAAGCATTATAATTTGGATTTGAATTATTATACAATTTATTTAGTAGTATCAACCATCTGAAGTTACAAATTTATTTTGAATTTATATTATTTGAGTTTATCCATATTTTTTATAAATTAATAGTTGAAAACATTTAAATTTTTAGAATACTTAGTGTTTTCATTGCAACGTCATCATTTTTCTTATAATTTGGTTGATTATAGATAGAAGTATCTTAAGGAAAAAAATTAACAAAAAAATAAAGTGAGAAATCCATTTCCATTTATTTTAACTAACATTAATAGGTAATGATGATAAAATAAAATGCAGTGTTGTTATATGGTAAAAAATATTAGGTAAACGTTAATGATTTATCCTGAATTTTTTTTTAAACCAAAATTTTTCCTAAGATTTCAAACCGAAAAAAAAGAAGAAGAAGCCGTTGGATGGACGGAGCCCACCAACCAAACCCCCTTTGACGGTCGAGAAATCCTAAGCCACAACACAAACTTCGACCCCCTAAAGTGAAATTGCCTCTCACATCACCACTTCACACCCACAACACAACACAACTCAGCAACCTCTGTAATTGTTCCATATTTCCTCTGTCTCTAAATTTCCGTCACTCTAAATTTCCGGGAAAAATCCTAAACCAGAGAAACAAAACGCGTGCTCTTTATCTCACTGCACAAATCTTATTTTCAGGCCAAAATTCAACAGCTTTCTTCCTAAATTTTATTTCACACCTTCTATCTTCACGGTTAACTCTCTCTCTCTCTCTCTCTCTCTGTGGGATCTTTATCTTGTCAATATATACGTGGAATTAAAGAATCCTCCGTCGTGATCTTTGGTTTCGGCTTTTCCTAAATTTGCGTCGTATGTATTGTGTCTTCCCAAAAAAAGTTTCCAGCTTTATTTAGATTGAATTTCCAAGGATTTTATAAATATTCATCCTTTGTTGATTTTTCTTGTTGGTTAAGGTGATTCACCATCTGGGTTTCCAAAAATTGGCAGTTATTTGAGCTGGGTGTTCTTGGGTTTTTATAAAGTTTGTGCCTTTATTGATTCTTTTATCGTGATGATTTAAATTTCTGCATCTGTGTATTGAAGGAAAATTGAAAGCAGGAGGGGAAAAAATGAGTGATCATGTGGTCCTTTGCGTTGACCGTCTTGTGCGGCCTGTTGTGCCTCATGAAGCTGAGGCTTCATCTAGTAGAAGCTCAGATGCATCACCACCACCATCATCATCAAATGCTGCCTCCTCATCGGCCACGGTGATCCCGACAATCGATAATGGGAAGGTGGTGGAGGAAAATGAGGATTGTGGTGAGGATGAGCCTCTGATTCAGATGGCTGAGTGCAGGATTTGTCAAGAAGAAGATGCTCTTAAGAATTTGGAGACTCCTTGTGCATGCAGCGGCAGTCTCAAGGTAAGACTGTTGGAAAGGATTGAATGTGATCTTTTATTGTTTATTATGTTGTATATCTGGACCCTTTTTCTTCTAACCGTTTTGAGTGAATTATACTGGTTCTTGAATGTGACATGGTGGGGTTATACATGATCATTTCCGATTGAATTTGATTGTTTGTTTGACTTGGTTGAGAAACTGCCTTATGCCGTTTTATCTTTAGCCTTAAAATTTTGCTTATCTTGATCCGCTTCTCCATAAATGGATCGGTGATGGGTGAACATCAAGATAGTGGGTTCTCGATTTTGTAGGTTTAATGATCATCTTCTAAAGGATCTGGAAAAGCACAATAATCTCTGTTGCAAAGGAAATCCTGAATATGTTAAATTGCTCACAATCCCTGATTTCTGGGTGGTTGTTTACGACTTTTGACCATTCAAGTTCTAATTGTGCATGTTGTTCTGCATTTTGCTTAATTTAAGAGGGCCAAAAACCGAAAATATCAGGTTTGCATTGATTGGTGACCAGAATTTCAAGGTTCGTTGGCTGAGTCTTTCTTTTGTTCGCTGATGCTCTGTCTATTTTGCAGTTGACTTTGAATTTATGAACTATACTACCTTTCTCTTTAAATTCATACAATTTTAATCCTTTTGCCATGGTGTTTGATTAGTCACATGGATAAAAGACCTGTGTTATTATGCCTTGTAGAAGTAGGACCGTGTCAGTCCTTGGACACGACATATATATATATGAAGACTTGATAAAACTTAATGTTTCTGCAATTTTGCAGTGTAAGAGTACTGGGGTAACAAGTTGCGTAGCTGAGAAATCAGTGTACATGTGCAACAGTTTAGATTTGCTGGATTATCTATGTTGGTTACCGACAGGCTACTTTTACACACTTGAACTATCCTATCAGACCCATGTATAAATTAAGTCCAGCTTATGCCATATTGGCAGCTACATGAGTTGCCTTGGTGGGATCCTTACCCAAAGATGTCATGCTATATGCTAGAGTTCTTGGGTGATTAATTGCTAGGTCTACCCCCTTGGGGTTTTAGCGATAAAGCTTACTTGTCTCCATTTCCTCTGTTTCTGTTGTATGCTTGCCATGCATGATGAGTATCTAATATGGTCTATGTTTATTTATATGTTAATTTATTTTTTCTTTTAATTTTTTATGCATAAACTATACAATGTGATTGACAGGGATATGGACAGAAAATGGATACGTGATGGTGATCCTTGTCCAGGTTTTTGATAGCTAGACCAGTACTCCTGCATATTGATCCCTTTCTGAAATGCTCACTAACTGCTGTCCTAGTTGTGCAATATCCATCTAAAGCTATTTTAGTTATGTGTGTACTTTAAATGCACTTTTCTGATAATCTCATTGTCTTTTTTGTTGTTGTTGTCTTTGATGATGTTTTTAAGTGTGAAGTCATGGATGGGTATTTCAGTATCTTCTTCTAGTTTTTCTGGTGTACATCTTTGTCATCTGTACACTGACTTTTACATTTCTGCACAGTATGCTCATAGGAAGTGTGTTCAGCATTGGTGCAATGAAAAGGGTGATACAACGTGTGAGATTTGTCATCAGGTATGATCTTGCGTTTCTGCCTAATCTTTTTTTATTAGGTATGTTGTATGACGTTGACAACTTGACATCATTGATATTTTTATTGCGTGATTATGGGTGGTATATTAATAAGAGTGATCCTACTTATATTTTTTTGGGTAATAGAATAGTCCTGCTTATTGCCTGTGCGTTTTTGTTGTTTTCTTTTTTTAATGATTATACTTATTTTTTTTTTTTAAATATTTTATTATTTATTTTTATATCGAGAATAGTTCCTGTCTATTCCAATTTATTTATACTAAATAGGGCTTATTGGCTATTTACGCAATAAAAAGGGCTTATTAGCTTTCAAATGGAGAGACAAATTTCCTATTTCAACATTATGCAATTATTATATATTTCCACAATAAATATTTTCATACTGCATGCAATTAAGCCTCTAGCCTCTAGATTTCTTATTTATTTCATTTTGCTGATTTACTCGGTTGAAAGTTTAACTGCTGATTGTTCCTCCTCGAATTAAATATGCAGACATTCCAGCCTAATTACACTGCCCCACCTCGCCCACCTCCTGATGAGACTACCATTGACATTGGGTATGCCTTTGCATTAACATGTACTTCTGCAATATTGGCCACTGTTTCTGTTCTGTTATTAGGGTTTTAATAAGAAAAAGGATATGTTTACAAGTATCATTATGTACCAGCGCTTACAACTTGGGGGAGCAGGACACATATGTTTCACTTGAAAGTTGAGTATTTTTCATATGTTGTTAATCATCTTCACCTTGCAGTGTTGGTTGGACAATATCTGGCACCCCATTGGACTCGCGAGATCCACGGCTTTTAGCAATAGCAGAAGCAGAGCGCCACTTTTTGGAGGCTGAATATGATGAATATGCTAATTCAAGTGCCAATGGTGCCGCATTCTGCCGTTCAGCTGCCTTAATTGTATGTCATTGGACTTCAATTTCCTAATGCAGTAGTTTTAGTGGGCTTCCTTTTTCTTTTTTTTTTATTTTCTTTTCCAGCTTCAATGGTGTGATTGCATGTAACATTTAAATTTTGACATCGTCTGTAATCAACCATGTTCTTAAATCTTTGGCAGTTAATGGCCCTTCTACTTCTGCGGCATGCTTTGACCATTCCGGATGATGATGGAGAAGATGATGCATCTACTTATTTCTCTGTAAGTGGACTTTGATCGTTTGCTTTTATTCATTGTGCACATATTGCCATCGGCAGTTTTGTACATTCCCATCTGTTCCTTACATGCTGATCGGACTTTGTGTTTTTCAGCTCTTCTTACTTCGAGCAGCTGGATTTCTTTTGCCCTGCTACATCATGGCCTGGGCCATCAGTATTTTGCAGCGGCGGCGACAAAGACAGGCAAGTGCATAAATACCTTTAGCTTTAGCTGTCGGATGGTGTCTTGATGTCTCATAAAAACTACGTCAAGTCTGGTTTTTCCATATAAGGCCATTCTCTAACCTTCTGATGACGATAATGGCCCAACAAATAATAATAATAATAATGATTAATTGAAAAACTTGTGATGAAAACTTACTCGTTTTTACATATGTAATAAAATGATGATTATGTACTCTGGTTAAATAAGGCATAGCTTATGTAGTGTCCTTATTTCCTTTGGTGATATTGGTTTTGCCAATTCAGGAGGCTGCAGCATTGGCCGCAAGACAAGTCGCTTTTGTATTGCAATCGGGTCAACGCAGAGGTGTTCATTTCACAATAGCACCAATGACCCCAGTTGCATCTCATCAAGAACCAGTTTGATGACTACCCCAGCATGATGCTGCCTAACTCCCCATGATATTTCAGTTATCATTATTTGCAAATGTATGAAAAAATTGTTACCAAATGGAATAACATAGCAAGCACTTATCATGATCTTCTCCTTGCGATGGAACGTGGGAGAGCCAGTTCAAGAACTGCCATCTTCTCGATTATCCTCTCCCTGGAGCATTGTACATAAGGTCTTTATCTATTCTCTTGTCATCAGCGGCTCGGTATAGACCTCATAATATCTACTAAGTTGTGTGGTAGCGGGTGAAATGTTTTATATTTTATCGAAAGTTAAACATACTCTGTAATTGTAGAGAGTTCATATCTTACCCTTCTCAGCATCCACCCAGAGTTACTCTGTTTGTTTCATGTTACTCATTAATGTGACTTCTGATGAGACTAATTTCTTATTTTCCGCATTTTGGGAGTAAAACAAGCAAGGTCTTACAATTGATATTTGTATTGCATCAGTTTCCTAACAATCAATATCGTCTGTTTTCTCTTGTATGGCGATCGACCGCCGCCATCCTGAAGAGTGCGTGTGTTTCTTTGTTGTCTCTATTGAATGTATTATGTTTTAGGTTACGGGGTCCATATATAAGAGAGAATCCATCCGGAAAAGTGAACGATCAGGAAGTTTAAGAGAAATTATTTATCAAAGTCATTCAAATTGAATAGCAATAGAAATAATTAGTTCATACCTTGTGTTAACTATGAGATTACGCATGAAATTTGCCCCGAAAACACTACGTTCATTCTGTGTATAGGTGGTTTGAAGGTGGGAGTTATGCTTTGTATCAACCACTACTCAATTCGAATGATCAGATGTAAGAACATTATTCATCTAAAGATCTAATGATCCCGTTGAGATAATGGATTGAAACAGGGTTGAGGGTTTTTCCGGATTGGTGAATTCATGATGGTTCAATCTAGTAAGTTTAGTTCTCTGTCGAGAATAAACTCTAGTGCGCTTTTGATTCTTTGAAAAGGTGGTTGAGAAAAATATGTGGATTTCTCTTCTTAAGAAAGACACAACAGATTCACTGGTCACAATTCTAAAGTCCTTGGCGTAAGAAAAGCCTGTTTGTTCTAGGATGTCATGGTGTGCTAGAATTGATTGTGGGGCCGAATTGATACGGAGTCACTAGTTCACGAGTTGGCTCTAGATTGAACTAGGTTTGGCTTTTGAAACCACAAGCTTGGGCTAGTTTGGCTTAAACAATGGTTTAAGGGCTGGTTCATTGGCCCCTAAATAGTTTCCCTTTTTTAATATTTAATTATTTTTATATTTTTTTCTGTGTTATTGTAAATATTTTTTTGCCTTCTTTTGTACTTTTATTTTTTCTCCATATTATTGTAATACTTTATATGTATATATAAATTACATATATTGATACATAAATTAATTACCTTTATCTTTGCTTCAAATTTTATTACATTTCGAAATAATTGATTTGAATCACATGAGCTTGATGTTAATTTAATATTAAAATATTAAGTAATATTAAGTAAAATGAGATAAATTGCAAAGAATTAAGAATTTTCATTCGAATATCAGAAACGAGAATATGTATTACATGGAAAAGAAGTGATGATAATTGATAGTAAAAATATGTATATAATAATGTAGAAGAGAGAATATTTTGGAAAAGAGAAGTAAAAGAAGATGTTGGAAAAGAGAGAATTTTTTTTTTTTTTTTTAATATTGTTGGGTCGGAACTGACGAGCCTATTTGTCAGGTTGGCCTGTTGGTTCGATGATTAGCCGGTTCAGCAAGTTTGGTTGGTCAAATTGCCTAAGCCACTAAGGCTTGACAGTTCTTAGGCTGATTTAGGCTCACCACACTCCAGGCCGGTATAGTGGCCCTTTAAGCTAGCTCTAGGTCGGTTTACGATTTAGAATTGACCCTTACATAGGTTTATGGTATGTTATGTAGCTCTAATCAAATTTTTCTCAATCCAGTGTTTTTATTCTCTTTCTATGCTATTTTAATCCCAAAAAATTAGAAGGCTATTCTTCACTTTCCTTTTGCTTTATTGTCTACATTTTGTCTTTCAAGCTAGATTTGAATTCAAGACGTTTAGACGATACGTAAATCAAAAGAAATTGCTTTCTCAAATCTTTAGTGAACGACCTTATCTCCTCTCAATCCCTTGCCACCACCACTGATTAAGCTTAATCTATTATTGACTCAGTGTTCCTCTCTCTTCCATTTTTTGCAAGATCTTACTCTATTACTCTCTACTTACTAACGGTATTTTGCTTGTTCAATATTTTTTGTTTGTTCTTAATAGGTTCTATCCTCATCTGTACCTAATAACAAGAGGCTACCAGTTATTAAGAAAACTAATGAGTCAAAATTACTAATTAATAGCTTACATTTTTTTTTTGGCCAACTATAGTAAAGGAGGGTTTCAAATCTTGATTTATTTTAATAAGAGATTAATAGCGATATCATTAGATTACAATAACTTTGGCAATATATAGCTTATAGTTTGATTAAGAAGAAAAAAAGAAGGAAGATTCCCAATCCTTGTTCCTTTCTAGAATAAGTAGATTGCCACTTTTATGACTGGATTAGGAATAAGTTTAAGGAGTATTCACCAACCAATGTAACTACCTTTATAATTTTGCACCATCTAGGCAAAGATGAAAGGGGGATTGGTACAATAAGATTCATTTGAGACAGTATTGTTAGCACATTATCCCTTTTTTTTTTTTTTTTGTCTAGGATCAACTTATAAGACTAAGCTCAATGTCTGCGACATCAAGAAAATTACACCAAGGATGAGAATATCTCTTGGAATATAATATGATAGAGAATTGGGGGGTTTAATATGTCTTAAGATGTTGGTGTTTCCTCTTTATGGAAACAAGATTGAGAAATATCTCTTTTGTAGATAAAGAAACGTTTGAATTTTTCTGTGAATCCATAATATCAAATGTATACAAAATTTTTTTTTAATCATTTAATGTGGGAACTACTCGTTGGTCCCCTAGTAAAGAACTCTGTCTATCTTTTATATTCTTACAGTGGTAGCCAAGAACTCTGTTTAAGTCGCTTTAATAGAAGCTTCATGACCCTCGTATTAGAGGTCATAGTGGCGTGCTGAAGATATGCAAGTGTCTTAGTGTTGAGGACATGGACATCTCCACTTTTATCCGATAAACCTAGCAAATGGACCATGAAACTACTATAAAAGCAACTATCATGGATGGAGCTCATTTGAGGTGCTTTTTCCCGGGATAAGCCAAGCAAATGGTTTTAAATATTCACTTGAAATAGAGTTTTAATTTTAATACTTCTTATCATGTTAGTACATTTCTTTCCATCTTATTCACTTAGTTTTACTAAACTTGATCATGTGAATGTTGATTCAAGGATTAGGGCTGAGGTTTTAGGTACTTTGAGGAAGAATTTGCTTCTAGCACACAGGAGCATATGAAAGTCGAAAAGAAGTGGTATATCATGAAGAAGATTGAGATTATATCAAGCTCTAATTGTTAGTGTGTGCATATAATGCCGGCACACCAAATGAAAGTCTATCGAGTTTAATCATTAAAAAGATATTTTTATTTGTTAGTTGCGTTTCCTAGCACTAATCTAACAGATTCGTATGCGATCGGCATATAATATCGGCAAATAGGTGTGGTTGGTCGCCTTGAGGTTGATCGATATTATATTAATCTTGAAAAAGTCGATGATCAAATGAGTGCCTAGAGGGGATATGAATCAAAGCATTCGAGAGTGGTAGAGACCGAGTTAGAATAAGGAATTAGTTTATCTCTTTAATGAAAATCATATGTTTTAGGCCATTTATTCAAACATAAGTGATTGAAAGCATATAGCTAGATCAAGATCCAATTAAGTGTAAATCATTCTTGTGAATTACGCAAAATGATTAGATTCTTGTTGAGGTTATTGAAATAGAGAGATACAATCGTATGCATGAATTGATAGTCATCCTGATTGCGGATATCTTTCCCCTAGTGTTAGAGGTGGCTTGATGAATATGTCTGCAATAAGTTTGTGTTCGGTTGCGATATTTTTATGATAAGAGTGACTTAGAGGATTGCACGTATTAGCATATGGATTTCGGGATTGAATTCTCAAATGGGGACAAGCCAATTAGATTTGAGTTGCACCATTTGTATTCATGCTAAGTTATGAAAATAAATTTTCAATTTCACACCTAATGTTGGAAATTATAAAATATTATATTCAATTGAATTTTTACTCATTAGATTTTAACATATTAAAATTGAAATTACTAAATATTGTACCAATTAAACTTATTATCTTAGCAATCGTTAAAATGACGATATTGTAAATCCCCACTAGATATAAAGTATTATAAAAGATTAGAGGTAAGTTAGTGAACTTGATAAATAAAAACTTGATCAAGATATTTAGTAACTTTAAACATGGGTATAAAGTAAAGAAAAAGAAAAAGAAAAAAACTCAAAATTTAAATAGTAATTTTGATATCATCCCATATATTTTTTTGTCTTTTTCGTTAATCCTAATCATTCATCTCTTTCTCTCACACATTGCCATTCGACAGAATTTCATGCATTACTATTATATATGTCAAATGTGATAAATAACGGGAAAAAAAAGAAAAAGAAAAAGACAACTCAGTTTTTTCTTTCTTTCTTTCTTTTTTCTGGAAAAATAAAATCAAGTCTCTTTGTTGAACTTATTCTCATGCTTTATTGTATTTTTTTTTATATCCATTATTTTGATGGATTCGGTCAATGTAATGTAGGAAGACTGCGAAGGTGGAGCCCTAAGCTTGTTTAAACAAAAGTGCATAAAAGCCAAAGCTCTAATAGCAGCCTCGAGAATAATAACACAAAATTAACTCATTTCCAACTTTTTTCTTTCGTGAATTTTTTATTTGAAAAAAAGGAGTAGAGATCCAAGAGAACCAGTCATACTAACTTTCTTAATAGAGTTGCTAAAGAAAAACGAAAAAGAAAAAGTATAAAATTAGTATCTTTCTAAGTTTATTGGTTTTTGAAATTTCTGTTCAAATCCGCTAATCCATAAAACGAATTAACTAAGTTAAATTAAAAAATGAAATTTAAAAATTTTCTCTTAAGATACATGACCTATACATCTAAGATAGGAGTGTTGATTTGTATAATTTATTTTTGTGTCCAGCTTTTATACATGTGTCAACAAGGTGGACGAGTATATATATATTTGTATAGCCAGCAAATAGAATTAGTTAGAAGGATATTTTTCATTTCTCGACTTTGTAACTACCATTGTAGATGGCTTCAACTTTTCTTTCTGCTACAAGTAAGTTTGATTTTTTTCAAATGTTTGTATATAGAATTAAATGAGTTTCAACATGATATTAGATTTGGTTAGTTAAGGTTAAGATGTGTTCATTCGTTTCGGTAGCTATTTTTTTCTCAATGTTGTCATGATAATTTGAACGATGAGTGGAATTTACGATCTGGGGCAATGATCCTTTGTTTCTCTCTAGATCCAATAGTTCAGGAACTTTGATTACAAATGCTGATTTTAATGGCTTGAATTTTGATGGTTGGAATAGGTTAATTAAACTGACCTTAGAGGCAAAGGCGAAAACAGGATTTATAGATAGAAGTTGTGTCAAATCAAATCACATTATAAAGATTTGATGAGATTTTATGGTTAGGTGTTGGATTTTTAATTCAATGTCTAAGGAATTGTCCAAAAACTTCATTTATGCTAAATTTGCGAAGAAGTTGTAAATTGATATATTTGGATTGCTTAATAGACCTCTTTTATATCAGTTACAAAGAGAGATTGCGAATTTCAAGCAAAGAGCACCAATCATTACAATGTATTATAATAGCTTGAAAAGGCTTTGAGATGAAATTGATAGTATGACTTCAATTCCATCTTGTACGTATGATGCTTTAGATAATTATGTATGTGATCCGATAGCTAAGTACTTGGAGATTGATAATCGAAACAAACTTGTACAATTCTTAATGGGATTGAATAATAGATACGAGACAACAAGGAACCAACTCTTATCAATGGATCCATTACCAATTGTAAATAAGGCGTATTATTTCGTCTTTCAAATTGAGAAACAAAAACAACTTACATTAAGACCAAACTATGAGTCAGTAACAACATTTTTAGTTAAAGGATAGAAGCAGGTTGCTTTTGATGATAGAAAAGACAAGAAAGGGAAATGATTTAACAAGCTGGCATGTGTACATTGCAAGAAGGCAGGACACTCGGTAGAAAATTACTTCAAAATTATTGACTTTCCAGAGTGGTAGAAAGCAGGGAAAGATAGAAATACAAAAATGGCAACAAGGGTAGGGTTTGAGGTGTTCTTAAGATACTTAACTTGTACAGCTATGATGGGAGTGTTGACTTGTATAATTTATTTTTGTGTCCACATGTTTATACACATGTCAATGAGGTGGACGAGTATATATATATATTTGTATGGCTAGCTAACAAAATTGTTAGAAGGACATTTTTCATTTCTTGACTTTGTAACTATTATTATAGATGGTTTCAACTTTTTTTTTTGCTACAAGTAAGTTTACTTTTCTTTGAGTGTTCCTATGTAGAATTAAATGAGTTTCAATATTTTTCAATATAAATTTATATATAGAGATCTTTTTCTTTTTTGCTATATATATATATATATATATATATATATATAGAGAGAGAGAGAGAGAGAGAGAGAGAGAGAGAGAGAGAGAGAGAGAGAGGTAACTGCGGCAACTTTCACTAAAAATTTAACAGATGAAGTGAAATTGAAAAATGAAGAAGCTAGATGGATAAATTTTTTAATATTTCCAATACTAATAATTTGATACGTATATCAATGAACTATGTCGGCAATGGTTTTGGAAAAATATATCGCTGGCCCCATTTTTTATTTTAAAATATTCCAAAACGAAAATAGAAATTTTAGAAGCTAGAGATTTTGAATAAAATTGCCGGGGTAATTTTCTGTCTTAAAAAAAAAAAATTCTAAAAAGAAATAATAAAAAAAAAACGACAGGGTTCTAGCCTCTATGTAAAAAAAAAAAAAAAAAAAAAACTCTGTTAGAGGATGCTTAGAATTTCTCGAGGGTCAAGTCCTTCATTTTGATTAGGTCATCGCATTTGACTTTAATTTTCATAATTTTATAAATAAAAATTGAAAACACGAATTGCTTTCATTTGGTAATGCAACAGAAAGCATGCAAGACACGAATCCATTGTTTGAAGTTATATGATCATGTGTCCATGCTTCTGCAACCTATTAGCATCATATTTATCTTGTACTCACCAAAAAAAAGAATGTGAAATTTTATAAAAAACTTGAAAACACATTAATTTAGGGAATGACAAAATATGATTCTCAAACTTAATATATTTTGATAAACTTCGTTTTATTTCTTGAGCTTACATGACAATACAAGTCGTGAACGACAGCGAAGCCGAGCCAAATAAGCTTTTTTTATTTTATTTGGTGTTAGAAGCTCCAAAATAGGGTCCATGTAAATGATCAAGGCCTCGCAAATAACAATGCTCCTTCCCCATATAGAGTTCGGAACTTCAAGACAAATTTTGAGTGGAGTATATCTTCTTTATGTTAGTTGACTTAAGTCGCACCATTACTGCTAGGTGGGGCTTGGCCTCCGAACCTTACGTGAGACAAGTTTTGCACCTTATCCAGCTTGAGCAGAAGCGACCCTATAGCATTATTTCATTGAAAAAAGAATATTACCACAAGGGTACCTTTTCTTCCGCATAATTGGATTTCATTATTCAACCTTCAATAATTAAAAGTGAACTCACACTTAAATCAAATTTTAGGATATTACTTTCACACTTAAGTATTTTTAATAGGACATGAAGTTCTAAAGTTTAAATTTATTAAGATAATTCTATTTAGTATTGATTCTAGATCTTTTTATTATTTTGTTTTATATTCTTAAAGCTATACTATAAAATTTCTATTATGAAGCATAAACTCAAGCTTGATTGGACTTTACTTGCGCTAAGATTTTCTTAGATCTTCATTTACCAAAAAATCCATCACTGTTGTTATTGCATACTTAAATATTAAAGGAAAATAACACTTTTAGTCCTTCATGTTTATTTACTTTTCTATTTGAGTTATTGAATTTTTTACCCCTTCTATTTGAGTTGTCAACAACTTTTTCAAAACCTTCCCAAAATAGTGTTTGCTTTAAATCCATTAAACTTTCCTTTCATTTTAGGCTTGTGTGAGCATAATTTTTTCCAACTCCTTTTTCTTGCTTTTTTATATTTTTTTTACTATTTTTATTATATTCTATAATTAAATATAGTTACATTATTTTTTTATATTATACAGTTAAACATATTTAATACTATCATTTTATTAAATTAATTATTATCGATCAATTCAAAGCTAGCATGGTATAGACAAATTGAAAATTAGCATATTCACGAAAGTTTTATTTTTATGAGATTTTAAAGGTATTGAGGATTCAAATAGAAAAAATATAAGTGAATTTGCTGTTGATGATCAATCACGTACAATGTGCATAATGATCGATCTTAGAGATAGTTTGATCCATTGACATGTATATAAATGTCATTGAGAGATATGTGGTAGGAGAAACATGTAAACTCAATGTCTTTATGCAAGTGTAGTAGAAGATTGGAATATCTAGCAAAAAAAAAAAAAAAAAAAAGAAGATAGAAGATTAGAATAAATAGATTCAAATTCGTTCTTGAATAATTTGTTGGTTTGATCTTTTCTATAGGATTCCAACAGAGCCTTTGTGTTTATCTTAAACATTATAGAGTAGAATTTCTTAGAAATTAGATTTTGGAGTATAATCTCAACTATCAAATCATTTTGAGATGAGTATTTAAGACTTGTTATTGCTGGTAGCCATTGGATTACTTCGATGATCTAATAGTACATATAGATTCTTTCTTTTCTTATAAACTTGAACTTTTAAACTAGACTTGTAAAAGCCCTTAAGATGTATAAAAAAGAATAAAGAAACCCCTACTCCTTTTTAAAAGGCTCATTTTTCAAATAAGACTTGTCTTAGCCATTTTAAGGCTTATGGAGGACAAACGAAGCCTCAACAAGTTCCGAAGCTTACCAAGCTAAATCTTTCTATTCTAAGCCTATGAAGCTAAATTTTTTTAAGAACATCCCTAATTTGATCCAGTTTCTTGAGCCATATCGCTAGTCCATTAAATGCCTCTATGGTATTCAATTATATCAAATGCCCAATTATCAAAATGACCTCCTAAAGAAAAAGTTGATGACTAAAATATAAAATGCAAATAAACATTAAGAATTAAAAGTGTATTTTCAAAAATATTGACTAGTTCTTTTCCAAAATATTAACTAGTTGTTGATGTGAAGTATTGATTATTTGGAACTTTTAAGTATTGAAAGTAAATGATAAATGAAGAAATTGATGTATGACATGAAGGTTGGATGAGGTTACTATACATAGAGAAAGTTATGCTTTCTTCATAGAGTTTAATAAGGCAATACTCTCTCAAGATATAACTAAGCCTAAGATTTTGATTAGTAATATTGACTTTCTAAAATATACTAAATAGCATAGAAAAAAACTATTGGCACTTTTATGAAAAAAGAGGAGTTATTCTATAAAACATGTAGTGGTTAATAAAATCATAAATAAAAAAATTAGTGATACAATAAGCATCGAGTTCCGTGGATATGTGTTCACTATGAATCATAAGTTTTGTTTCAATTTTTAGCTAATGATTACATCATTTAGATATTAACACTTCATTTTAAATATAACTAAACATATTAATGGAGGTGCCTACTCGTCTAAATGAATCAATTTAAGGATGATTTAGTTAAAAGGTGAAAAACACAGAATCATAATGTCATGCAAAAACGCACTTGATTCAAATGAACTAACTTGGTTTGAATGAAGTGTAATTCTCTTTAATCTTCTCTTTTTGTTTATGGGAAGTAGTTCATTCGAGTGAAGTGACTTGGTTCGGATGAAGTGCCCTTTCAGCAACACGGATTTTAGTTTTTTTCACATAAAAAAACATGGAAACTGAGCCTCACTTGAAACAAGTCCTCATGACTTGCAACATTTTTCCAGGTGACTTTGTTTTTTGAAATTAATACAAACATATTGTACAAGTGAATTCTCTGGCCAATTAGTTCAACACTTAACACTTGAGTAACTCAATATTAGCAATATATACAACATTTCCCCTACTGGATTGCTAATTAACAACTCTTATAAACACTAATAGTATTATGCTTACATAATTATATTTTTAGATTGGAGTTATTCATTAATGTGAAATTCTCATAATTATAACAAAGTGATAGGCGGCTATCTGCATAACTTTGTGTCATTACCACAAATTTCACATACATAATCAACTTCACTTTCTTATAAGTAGATTTTCTTTTTCCATTGTAGCATAATTTTGGTCAATTGCTCATCCTAACTATCATATCCTTCATCTAGCATGTGACAACATATTGATCATTAAAGTGCATTTTATTACAATAGCCTAAAGGTCATTGGAACTATAGAGTTAAGTATGTTTAAAGGGAGACACTCTTAG
The DNA here is from genome assembly GCA_024138015.1 of Lumnitzera littorea. Lineage (NCBI taxonomy): Eukaryota > Viridiplantae > Streptophyta > Magnoliopsida > Myrtales > Combretaceae > Lumnitzera > Lumnitzera littorea. Next base: position 27,781,670 of record JAMXBB010000005.1, read on the forward strand.
TATGGGTAACTTCAACAAAATTATGAAGCATACTATGCCAAAGTAGACAATATCTTCATGTGTCAAATTCGGGTCATTAGAGTAACTTTATGAACATTTACACAAAAATAAATTCATTTAACTTTCATTAAGAAAGACATCGCTCTTTTATTCTCATAAATGAAATCCATTAATGATTGATTTAGATACATAACCCATTGATTAAAAGATGCTCACTTTCATCTCATTATCAATTAACTAAGTATTAAATTATGAATACCTTTTACCCTTTAAATCTCAAAATCAGTGATGTGCTGAAATGAGGTTAGGTTTTAGCAACAATACTTTTCATTAAGTCTTTTGACAACCCTTTTGTTAAAAAGATCTACTAAATTACTATTGCTCTTAATATATGATTAGTTATTACTTTATTATCTTCAATTTTTTACATATTTATGTCCTAGTTAATATGCATTAAGGATTTACTTATATGCCTAATGCAAGACCATAAAGGAAGTATAAATGATTTATTGAGTAAAGGATAATGACTTGATTAACATGCGTTAATAGAGTTTTGAGTAGAATGTTGTTTGTTAAAAATAAATTTAGAGTAGAGTTTGAGAGGTTTGTGAGCGAGAAGGTTGAGTGTAGAAATAAGTGTGTTGTATGTGGAAGTAAGTAGAGGCTAAACATTGCTCTATAGAAGACCCATTTGGATACTCAGGGCCTGAAGTTTGGTTATGATGCGTCTTTGGGGTCGTACATACGAAGATGCACCACAACAAACAAAAACAAGAAAATAAAATAGGAGTTTTGGCAAATCCGTAAGCTATCGAGTTGGATATGATGCACCAACAAAATCCAATACTGCCTAAGACTCACTGGATCTGACATATCGGTCCAAGTAATAGAGTTGCTTGCCATTATCTTTGTTAAAGGGATTGATAAGAGTGAGAAGAGGAGAGTTTTCTAAAAAAAAAGTTTTAAGGGTTTTTCATTAAAAATGTTAAGTTTGCTAAAACCTTATACATGTGCTCTATTTATATACAATAGTAAACTTGTAAATAAAATGATTAAAAGGATGCTTTAGTAGCATTCCAGTAAATACAAAATAAATATAAGGGTAATTTAGAAAAAATAAAAGAAATAAGACGTCTAAATAACATAAATAAAAATGAGTGATCAAATGAGATATCCACGAGAGTAGTGGACGAGTTCGAGTTCGAGTTTAAGTTTAGCTTTGGCTTTGGCTTCAGCATTTAGTGGGATCGGTACCTCGGATCTTATCATCATCCCCCTCTTGAAAAAGTTTCGACCTTGAAACTTAACAAGTGATTACTCCAACTTCCACCTGGATAAAAAACAAATCTAAAGAGCGAAATAAAAGCAAACTACAATAGCTTAGTTCAATGATCAAAGTAAATATAGTCTGACACTCTTTCCACTCATCATGAGCACGATCAATTACACCATCCCTGTTGAAAATATGTAAGAGCTCAAGCCTCTCCTCAACCTCATTTTCAGCAGTCATTACCTTATTCACTTTCTCACAACTAGTTTCCTCTTTGGTCATCATGGATGGTGTAATAATCCCTTCATCAACTTCTTCTTCCTCCTTGGTGGCCTCTATAGGGATTTTCTTTTTAGCTCTCCATCTCTCTATTGAAGTCTTTACAATCCTTAAATCATCTTCAAGATTAGCCAAGGAGATAAGATGGAGCACAATTAATTCCTTATCATAGAAGGAATAAGTATTTTTCAAGGGTGTATAGCTCAAGTTATGCCTCGTCTTTCATGGAGAACCTAAATACATATAACAATTATCAATATCAGCAACATCAAATAAAACTTTATCTTAAAACTTGCCAATAGAGAAGTTTATTCTGTTTTATCTCGTCACTCGAATCACTTTATTATTATAAACAAAAATCATATGAATTTGAGTAGTTGGTAGTTTCGTAACCTAACCTTCTAACAACTTTAGAGATGAAATTCATACGATAGCGACTAATTCAAATTAATAGAATACCTTATTTAAGTTTTACTTTAATGTAAAATTTATTTGGTGTTGTACTGTATAAATTGAGCTCATTTTCCATATTGTAAAATTCATTTCAGCAATTTGGGGAGACAAAACATACGCACGTGACAGCCCGGCCGCGGACCAACTCCAATGGCTGCTCAGCAATTACATGGTCTGGACATTCACAAGGTCACACGGTCACACACATATACTCCAGCTCGGATATGGCGCTCAGTTCCCACTTGGTAATGATTTCGGGATCTCCCTGCTACAATCTGACACGTGCATACAGCTCACTTCTAGTGCGCTCGACAGTTCACCTTTACTTATACTTTCACCGACAACTTTCTCAACTCGACACACTTTCAACTCGAAGTTTAGCTCGTTGCAGTCAGAGACAATTCGGCATTAAGCAAGTTAAGTGAGCATCGACTAAAATACTCGAGCTCGGATCGTTCACTTCAACAAGTTTAGTTCGGCTGACAATTGTCTGACCAAGTTGGCTCTGTGATTTTCGATTAAAGCAGCTCGGTAATTGAAGAATAGTTTAACACACTTCTACTTGGACTTGACAACCCGATCATGTAATCTCAGCCCGGAAACCTAGAATGTAGTAGTGCAGACGAATCATTCAACTCTGGATATCAAGTTCAGGTTGGAAACTATTCCATTACACAATAGTTCGGCTTTGCGCTTAATTTAGCTCGGCAAGGCAAGGGAAACAACAGCTATCTCTAGGATCGGATAGCAACAGTTCGGCACGACGGCAAGTTGTTCGGTCAAAACAGCGTAGCCACAATAAGCTGGCACCTCGGATCACTACTCAAGTCAGCTCGGCATACACTTAGTCACAGCAGCTTGGAGTCCGGACGACTACAATTCAGCTCGACATCAACTATAACACAGCAGTTCACTAGCTTTAGGACAGCTCCGTACTTCACTAAACAGATCAGATTAGTAACCATTGATCCAAGGCACACACGGCCTCTACACTTTGGCAACCTAACTGAAGAATCTCGAAGTCGCTTCAGCTCAGCAAATAAGGAGTTAAACCAACTCGGAGCTCGGAAACACTTCGGCTCGGATGTGTAAGCTCGGCCTTACTCAGTTCACCTTAGGTCGGCTCGGTTCGGCAATTTTTACTTGAAGTCAGCTCGGAACGTCTGGAATACAGCAGCTTAGATAACGGTAATAGTAGCTCGGCACAAATAGTAGCTCGATAAGGCGACACACTTCGATATTGGCACTAAGAGGAACAGTAATCGACTGTAGCTCAGCACAGCAGTGTACAATAGATCAAAGATTGCACCAGCTTAGAACGTGCAAGTTCGGCGACAACAGTTCGACGATGACACAGAACAGCTCGGCCCGGTCACTGCCTCAATTCACTCCGGCACTTCAGTTCGGTACTCGGTCAGCACTAGCATGGAACTCGGTCGGCTCAGTGTTGGAGGGAGCTCACAACAGTTCGAAAAATCAGTAGCGCGGACTCCTCGCTTGTTCGGCTCGGCGAGTGTTGAACAGAATAGCTCGGTCCTACGATTGTGCAATACACAAGCTCGGATCGAATTCTACAAGGAAGCTCGGTGCTTGCGGCCACTTGTCTAGCTGCACTTACTATAAGTTGCACGTGACAGCATTCGACACTTCAGCTCGGCAACACTAAAGTTCAGCTCACCACCTCGGATTACGGCAGCTCTGAGCATGGATACTGTAATATTTCAGCTTGGCAAGTTAGCAAAATTAGTTAGGTCAGTACTTCGGGTCACAGTGGTTTGGTACGGCCTTCACATGCAACAGCACGGCAAGAGTCCATCACAAGTCAGCTTGGTTCGGCACTTGCAGTTCAGCTCGAAACGTGCTGCAATAGCTCGGGCACTTGGACTTCAGTACGGACAATGTTCATGAAGCAACTCGGATTATATGCTCCGTCCACTCGGCTCGGATACCTTAGAAACACCTGCTATGCTCCACTACGGACTCTGTAATTTCGAAGAGGCTTGGACCCTGCTTTTAGCTTGGTGACAGTTCACAATAGCTGCTGATACACCAACACAGAACACCGTCACAATTTCACATAACCCAGTACCACCAACTGCACACAACCAATTCAACTCCGTTGATAGCCACACCCAAACTCATGTACGTCACCGAAACAGCAGTACACAACAGCCACTACGCTGTTGCAATCTTCACCACTGTAACCACAAATTGACCACCACCAAATTAGAGAAACCACCATGCTTCTACTATGCTGCAACTATGAAACCCAATTACGATTGGTACCCACAACAACATAATCCTCACCTTCACAACACTATATGTAGTGTTCGCAGTCTACACATACAAGAACAATAGGTAATCAATTCAATCATACGAGAGAAACAAGTTGTCGATTTCTTAATAAATTTCAGCATACTAGCACTTTTCAAATACAAATTAGTAACTCTAACACACTTACCGTGGTAGCCTCAGGAGAAACACAATAGCTGCCTACAGTACACAAACAAAAATTTTACGGAATTTAACACGCTTTCTCGTCGGAACCATGCTTTGATACCGGCGAAGTTGATGCGTCTCCGGAGTCGTACATATGGAGAGGCATCACAACCAATAAAAACAAGAAAATAAAATAGGGGTTTTAGCAAATCCGTGAGTTATCGAGTTAGATATAACACACTAACAAGATCCAACACAGCCTAAGACTCGTTGGATATGACGCATTGATTCGAGTAATAGGATTGCTTGCTACAATCCTTATTAAAGGGATTGATAAGAGCAAGAAGATTAAAGTTTTCTAAAAGAAAAGTCTCAAGGATTTTTTATTAAAAATGTCAAGTCTGCTAAAACCTTATACATGTGCTCTATTTATACCTAATGGCAAATTTGTAAATAAAATGACTAAAATGATACTCTAGCGGTATTCTAGTAAATACAAAATAAATATAAAGGTAATTTAGGAAAAATACAAAAAAGAAGATGTCTAAATAACGTAAACAAAAATGAGCGATCAAATGAGATAGCTACGGGAGTAGTGGATGAGTTCAGCTTCGGTATTTAATGGGATTGATACTGCAAATCCTATCAAGTTGACATGAAGATCACTATTAACCAAAAAACTGTTAGCATCCTATCTAGATGCCTTTCATGAACATCTAGATGGCACCCTTAAGAAATAGAAAATTTTCTGTCTATTTTGATTGATCTTATAAGTTGTTTAGATGCCTTCACTTATTATTGATTACAAACTGCTTATTTTTTGTTTGTTAAGTTTGAAATACTTCACTATTGGTTTATATTAATTCATTTCCAAATTATCATGTATGAAGACTCATATTCGAGTTGTTTATCTGTTATTTATATTTGTAAAAGTCACTAGCATAAGGTATTTGTTAAATTTATGGTGGCTATTCATATTTGATAAATGGATGTAAAGATCTAAGCATATAATGCTTGCAATCTTTTCTTATAAGAAACAAAATTATGATTAAGTAAAAACACATATTTCCTCTTAGAATAAAGGTAAACTACATTGACCATTTCTAACAACTTTTGAGAATACATCAACACCCTTAATTTTTTTAGTTGTGTACTTACATCCTTTCGATGTATATCAGGCCCTTTGTTAAATTGTATATATTATTGTCTCTAACTTTATTAAGGTTCATTATGCTTATAAATGGCGAAGAATGCAATGAACTATGCAGTTAATGAAATGATCAAATTATTGAATATGCATATCCATTGCATCTCTTCATTTCTTTCTAAGTTTATCACAGTATTTAAAATCAATATCAAGGTTCCTAACTATTTGATAGTCAAGTGGGTTAGGTTTTCTTTACACCAATGTTCCTAATTTGGTATGATCGGTAGGTCAAGATCTTTCGAATAAGTATAGTTCTTGATTTTTATAATTAATAGGTCATATTCAATAAAATTGATTTAGTGTTATGTTTCATACTAGACCCCAATTCTAAATATCACGATTAAGAACTCAGGATGCTATTGACTGCTACTTGTCCTTAGTTCTCTAATGACACATCAAGCGTACAATCAACTATAGTCTTAAAAAATATTCAAATAATAGCCTCTAATTATTTTCATAATTTAAGTTCTTCAAATAAAGTCATAATTTCTTTTAAATAAAAACAATTGATAACCTCCAAATATCATTGTAAATTTAATTATTCAAATTAAGTTAGAACAATCTCTAAATAAAAATAATTGATTCTTAAACTATAGTTGGTAACCAACTAGGATTAAAGCATCTTAACTTTCAATCTCTAAAGTTCCTCTCTAAAAAACTTTCATAGCCATCGCTCTTCCCATCCCAAAAGCAGTAATAGGTATCTCTATAAATATCATTCTAACTTGTAACTATGAGAAAAAGAAGAGTGAGGCAAAGCTCAGTACATAACACACAAGCACATGCGCATGAGCAAACATACATAACACAAATACATGCGTTTAATGCAAACAAGTAAATCACACACATATTTATTTAATTATCATCATATTATCCAATATAGACTTCATAGTAGAGGTCCTCATAACCTTCGTCATAATATGAACTGACTTAACATCCTAGTTGTGGACATGACTCTTTGGGCCCCTCTATAACCTATGTTGGGCATATCTCTTTAGGGTCCTCTAATCTTATGTTGGGCGTACCACTTCGAGCCCTATTTAAACAACTTAGATCTACCATAGGTCATTTATTGGCATGACTCCACAAGGGATAACGCGTTGCAAGGATCATCAGGATTGCTCCTTAAGGATCTGCCACTTCAAGCTCTTAAGCTAAGCTACATAGAAGCAAAAAGCAAGAATTAAGCTAGATATTTAATTAGTCCATTTGATAGTTATACAAGTATGTAAACTAGCTTAGCAAGCACAAGTAAGACATAATGTCACGTACTTGGAGTCTAAGGGAAGAACTTAAATGATTCTAATTTATAAGAGTAATCTATAATAAAAACATGAATAAAGTTGTTTTAGTAGCATTTTACAACTTCATTTTGGCTTTATAAGGGTTTATACTAGAATCCTAGGCCTAATTAAACTAAAGTAGGGAAGAAAGAGCAGAACAACAGAAAGGACCATGGTTGCGGTTCATACTCGTGAACCTAAACAAAAACCAATAGTCCAGATTACGCTATTCACTACAGCTATGTATATTGATTGTGTTCCTCTTTAAAACTCCATGGTATTAGACTACGGCCATGAACCTTGGCCATGATCCCCTTTGACTTAAATTTTCTTCAAATTCTTATTTATTAAACTTTATGAGAGGTATATGATTTGGGACTACGTTCGTGGTCTTGGCTTTGTTCGTGCCCTCTAATCTTTCTTCTCTCCTTTCTTTAAGAACAACACTTGTCAACCTTATATTTAATCTCCAATTGAATCCATAACTCCTAATACCACAATTTACAACTCCAAAATAGAAATCCTTGCCCCCACAACTTCTCATAGCCACTAAGATTGTATATTTACAAAAAGATCAAGATTAAGGGATAAATGTCATTACCTTGAAATGTAGGACCTTATAGCAAGAAAGTTCCTTAGAAGTTGTTGTTTCCTATGACTTACACAACCTCAAATAATCCATCTTACACAAATAATCTTGATAAATTTCAACAAATGAGATTCCCTTGACTATAATGTTCATTTTACCTTTCAAACCATCTTCCCAAAACAAAACCCTCTCTTTAATCGCAAATTGACATACACCCCAAATCTATAACCTTAATTGTGTTAGCCTTTTATCCCATCATTATTGCATGTTTTACCTTAGGGTATAGGATAGGGTTGCTTTGCCATTTGGAGAATACTGCCTTCTCTTTGTTGCCAATGTGTAACTGTTAGCAAATAACAAAGGAGGCTTTTAAAGCTAAGTCAAGGTGTGAAACCTTAACCTTTTGTAACTCCTCTTATGCCCTTCAGTTAAGTTATTAAATTGCTACGATGTCTCGTCTTTTATTTAATGGGTTTTATTTTTTTATATTTGACTTGAATTTCCGAGGTGTTACACTAAATTTAGGTTTTCTCTTAGTTTGCTTGATATTAGTATGTCATCTAATTTGAATTCATCTATAACCCTTTCTGTTTTTTAGTTTATAAGAAAAAAGTATCATCTTTATTTTTTTTTCTTTGTTCTGTTAATCCTTTTCAGTTCATATATCAAAAACATTTAAAAAATTTTATTTTAAAAATGTCAAAAGTGAGAAAAAAAAATTGTTAGATCATATGAAAAAGAGGAGAGATTGCCTTTTAATAAATAAATAAGTATATGAAGCTCTTGTGATGATGAAAGCTATTTATCTACAGTGGAAATATGGGATTGAAATTACAAATGAAAAATTTGAAATTGTTCAATCAATAAGGAAAGCCACTAAGAAATTGATCTACAGGGTTGTAGAAATTCTACTAGAGATTGTAGTAGTTACTAAATAGACAGTAGAAGAACATAGAATGTGTTGATAGGATATTTTAGACTTAGGTCTCTTAAGACCATGCCGACCTACCTACGTTCATTACCTAGTTCCCTTTTGACTAAGTTTGACCTCCTTACTCATTTGGTTTGCTTTGGTCTAGGCTTATTGGATAACCTGCCCATACATTATAAACTCTAGTGGCTAAAAGACAAAGATAAGGCTCAAAGACCTGGTTAATAACTACCTCCTACAATCTAGGGCTACGTCAGCTAACATGTCTCCATTCTTTACGACTTATGGATGTATCCTCTATCCACTGATGATTCTCTAACCGCCAACTTCGCTCCTTTATAAATACCAGGATATCACCGAATGATATACCACTTAACACCTCATAGACTTGAGCTATATGTAAGAATTTGAAAGGCTGGCTTTTGTAAGAAGTTTTCCTTAAGCCCCTTTAGCTTTTGTGTTAATAGCTAAACTTCCTTAGCGCCATTGCTAAGTACGAATATGATAGCCCTAGTCGGCTTCACCATTACTTACCCAGATCATTCGGTACCTGTGTACACCTAATGCCTCAGCTTGGCACTCCCATTGCCTGAAGCACTCAACATCCTTTAGTTTTCACTTTGACATTGGATGCCAAGCTCGGCCTGATGAGTATCCACTTCTACCCTAGTGTGTTCTTCTCAAATTACCTTACCTTACTTGACAATGCATATTATCAGTTTGGGCCTCTTCATTGAGTACCTCCTCTACTTGGGTCTCTATCATGCCATGTCGACCAACATCTCTAAAAGTGTTGGCATGATAATCCCTCACATAAGTTACTAAGCTACCATGAGTGCTCTAAGTTTAGCTTGGTTATTAATGGGTTCCTAATTACACATATTTTACATAGTGATTTTCGATGATTTTTCTTGATATTTGAGTTTATTTTTAGATAATAATACTTAATTGAATAAAATTTTATTTTCTAGGTTTTGAAATAATCTATATGAGAAAACAAGAAGATATAAATAAATTTCACTCAAATTAGAGCTAAAATAAGCAAGTTAAGAAGATTTGAAGATCGACACAACCGAACGATACGATTGTGTTGTTTCTAAGTGAATTTAGAGTTTATTTTCAACTATCACAGCTAAGGACATGCCCAAAAGACACAGTCATGTCCTTGGTTGTGTCCTTGATTGTGCTTTTCTAATTGACTTATTTTTTTATTACTTCCTATATAAAGTCTTGTTAAGGTTTGTTTAAAAAGAGAACTTATTTGATATGAATTTTAGAGAGCTTTTCAAGACAAGAACACTTAAGGAGCGAGAGGACCATCAAGAATTCAAGATTCAATCTTATTTAGACTTTATGATTTTCTTTTCTATAATTTTCTACTCTTTGTTTTTAGATTATTATTTTAAGATGTATAGAGAGTAGATCTTTGGTGTCTAAGTCTTATAAAACGTAAATCTATTCATGTGATATGATTATTATTTGATTAATTTAATTTTTTAGTCTTTTTTTGGTTCAATTATGTTTGCTTCATAATTTAAGTTATTATTTTAGCGAGCAGTAATTTAGAGTTTAATATCTTATAAGAAAATCAAGAGATTTCTTATAAGATTAGAGATAATTTGCAAAATTCTCTCAGAATTTTGAATTAAAGTATAGAGAATTTGTTATTCAATAATGTAATCTTAGATCATGCTATTGAGAATAAATTTTAATAGGTGATTTTAGGGATTTGAGAAAGTAATTAACTTTAGTAAGGAATTCTCTCGGTCAAAAAAGATTAAAAAATAAATTATATTATCTTTAAGAAAATCACATGTTAGATTTAGAGGAAGCAAAGATCTAGATACGTCTTTCTGAATCTTGAAGTAGTTTATAGTTTTATTGCTTTCCTTGTTTAAGTTCTTGAATAGTTCTTAATTAGATGTTAATCTATTAGGTGCTGCAATTTAATTTAGATTCTTTAAGTTTCTTCAAATTTAATTTTCTAGTTAGATATTAAAGACCTAGTGAATACTAGTAGTCAAAGTCTTTGAGGGATTAACATGTAGACTTATATCCGTTATATTATAAATTGATAAATGCACTTACCTATATCAAGTTTTTGGCGTTGTTACTAGGGACTTTTGATATTAAGAAAGGTAGTTGATTTATTAATCTAACCATTTTTTTTCTTTTTCTTTCTTGATTTATTTGCTTTTTCTTAATTTTTTAAAATTTTATTAGTATGATTTTGATTAAATTCTCTATTTTCTTTGGTGCAGTACGTGATAAGAAGCCAGTCAAAAGATTTGATTAAAATTGATCTTAAGATTAAGAGGATGGCTTTACACAATTTGAGGTAATTATCTGTCAAAGAAATAGTGGAGGCGATTAATCAAGGATCTCCTATTAGGTTAAAAGACGAAGTTGAATTATTAAAGGACGAAGAAAAGGATCAAGCGGTAGAACGAGAATTTGATCACAATAGCTTACTTGATAACATCATGACTAACAACAAGGAACATAAACAGATCATGTCAGACTACTCTCGACCGTCATTAACCGGTACCTAGTCTTACATCAACTAACTAGCTACTGTAACCAATAACTTTGAGATCAAGCCGAATATCATTTAGATGGTATTGCGGTTTGTGCAGTTTGACAACCTCCAAGATGAAGATTCCAATGCACATATTTCTAGCTTTTTAGAAATATGTGATACTTTCAAGATTAATGGGGCAACTGATGATGTCATCTGGCTACGCCTTTGTTTGTTTTCTTTACGCGGCCAAGCTAAGCAATGGTTGAATTCTTTGGTAAGGAATTTAATCACAACCTAGAATGAATTGGTAGAAAAATTCTTAAAGAAATATTTTTAGCCTGCGAAAACTGCAAAGCTCAAAGTCGATATCACATCTTTTGCCCAGATAAAGGATAAAACCTTATACGACACATGGGAGCACTTTAAGGACTTGCTAAGGTGGTGTCTACACCATGGCTTCTCTTTTTGGATGGAAATGCAAACCTTCTACAATGGTCTCAACGCTTCTACAAGGCAAAAGATAGATGCAACAGTTGGACGTACACTTAACACCAAGATGCCCAAGGAAGTCCAGGCTTTGATAGAAGATATGGCTATGAACAATTACCAGTGGGAGAACCCTAGGGGGAAGCAAAAAGTTTCAGGTTTATTTGAGCTTAATGATGTACAGTCTTTAGCTACTCAGGTGGAGATGTTAAGTAAGAAAATTGAATCCCTCTTGACTACTTCGCAATAACCATAGTGCATCCCCAACAACTTCATCCAAGAGGGGATTGTAGGTTGTGAGTAGACATAATAGGTTGATTTTCTGGGAAAACCTACAAGACCCCAATATAATCCTTACAGCAACACCTACAACTCAAGCTGGAGAGACTACCCTAACTTTTCAAGGAGAAGTCAAAATTAAGGTTAAGGCCAACAGTAGCAGGTAAAGAATCAGCTTCAATAAAGATCAAATTTGCCTCCACTTGGATTTCAATAATCGGCAGCACCTCTACCTGCCTTAGAGAATAAGTTGGAGAGTCTCTTGGAAGAATACATTTAGTCTAATGAGGCACGTATGCAATAGACAAATGCCTCTTTTAGTAACCAAGAGGCTTCTATTTACAACTTGGAAAATGAAATTGGATAACTTGCAATTATGTTGAATGAACGACCATAAGGGTCTTGGCTTGGAAACACTGAAACAAACCTTAGGGAACATGTTAATGTAGTGAACTTAAGAAGTGGACAAGAGCTATAAGTTGAGAAGGGGAATGGTAAGGAAGTAACTAAGAAAGAATGGAGGTCAAGGGTAAGGAAAGTTAAGAATTGTTGAGATCAAAAGAGAGTGTAGAGCCACTAAAAGTGAAGGAGTACAGGCTACCCATTCCGTATCTACAGCGCCTTAAGCAAGATTGCCCTGATCCAACCAAGCAATTTGATAAATTCTTCGATCCTTTTAAACAACTACAAGTGAACTTACCTTTTGTTGATGTTTTATTGCAGATGTTAAAGTATGTAAAATTCCTGAAGGATCTTTTGTCAAATAAGAGGAAGTTAGAGGATCTTTCAACTATTACACTAAAAAAGGAATGCTTCGCGCTACTCTAAAGAAGTTACCAAAGAAATTAACAGATCTAGGGAGTTTTACTCTTCCTTATGTACTTGGAAACTTTTATGTAGATAATGCTTTAGCAGATCTAGGAGCCAGTATAAATCCATCTATCCTTTCTCCTTACCTCTACTTTAGTAATGAGACTGCATGCTTGAGGGGGAAGGGAGTGTTGGTAGGATATTTTAGGCTCAAGCCCCTTATGCCCATGCTAACCTACTTACGTTCATGACCTAGTTCCCTTTTGCCTAGGTTCGACCTCCTTGCTCATTTAGTTCGCTTCTGCTTAGGCCTACTGGATAGCTTATCCATACATTATAGACTTTAGCGGCTGAAAGACAAAGATAAGGCTTGAAGACCTAGTCAATAATCACTTCGTACAATCTAAGGCTACATAGGCCTGCACGTCTCCACTGCCCATGACTTATGGATGTGTCCTCTGCCCACTAACTACTCTTTAACCATTGGCTCCACCCCTCTATAAATACCATAATATCACCCAATGGTATACTACTTGACATCTCACACACTTAAGCTATATTCTACCTCCTTGCATACATTTTCTATCTCTACAAATGCATACTAACTTAAGCATCGGAGTGACTACACTAGACAACCTCCCTATGCCCCTCACTATTTACTCTTTTGCAGGCTTACATCCAAGCACAAAGCCTAATTCGCTCTTAATCTCCATAGACCAAAACTTAAAGATAATAGTACCAGTGCTTAATGATAGCGTTAAAAGTTCCATAGACTAAGAATGATCTACTATTAAGGTTATACTTGTGATAGAAATCTTAGAAAAAGTTATTGAGGGAGAAATTAATTGTAGACTTGTTGAAGCTCTGAAAATGGTGTAAGATATCAAGATTATGGGATTTGTAATTAATGAAAAAGTTACAACTTAAGAACTGCCAAAAAATTCCATTGTTGAGATTTTTAGTATAGAGTGAAAAAATTGAAACTATGCTACCATTCATCTAAGTCATAAAATTATCCATTGAGTCAATAATTGGAGAATCACCACAAAAGTAAGGAAAACGATGCAATATGTTACAAAAATCCAATCATCTAAGAAGTATTTGTTCTTTATTAAATTTTGTAGATAGAATGTGTTAGATATCTCTCATATATTTTGATGATAACAAAAACACATGAATGCTAATCAATCATTGAGAATGTAGGCATTTAGAAGGGTTCTTAGAAAGTTAAAAATTACAAATTGAGTTGCATTTAGAAACTTATTCAAAAGGTTTGAATTGATTGAAAAAAAAAAAGACTAGTTTGAAAATTTTCAGAAAGTGTTTTAGGAGCTTTTATAAAAAGAATTGGTATAACGCTTTAGAAACTTGTTTAGAGACTTCAGAAAAAAGAAAACTGTTACTCTTGAGAAGGTTATTTAGAAGGTTGGTCTAGAAATGTAACGTTAAAAATTAACTCATATCAGATTTGAATTTAACAAGACTTAGCTCCACTAGATTAAGTGTATTAGGAAAATAAATTTAATCTCGTTTTACTTAATATGGAATAAAGATCCATGGAGATTATTTTTTAGCAAATTTATTTTTTGGATAAATTAAGATATATACAAAATTGGATAATGATAAGGTTGTCTTGAATTTTGTGTATTTCAATTTTAAAGATGAGGATTATTTGGAATTTGTTGATAAAGCATATCTCTTCGTCAATTTCAAATCTAAAGCTTATCTAGAGGTTGTTGATCAAAGAATATTTGACCAAATCAAGATTAAAAGAGTTGATTTTCAAATTCAAAATCCAAGATCCTTTAAAAAATTTCTAAGGATTATCTCTATTAATCAAAATTTTGGATAAACATGAAAATGAAGATAATCTTCAAACAAATTAACCATTGGAAGATTTTAGCATAAAAGGAAAAAGGATTCAAAATGTCAAAAACGTCTTTGAGAAAATTTTCATTACACAAAAATTGCAATCAATTTCTACCTTTTGAAAAAGTACAGAAAATTTTTCAAATTTTTCTTCAAAAAGTTGCACTAAAGCGAATTATTCATTAATCATTATTTTTGTTTAGTGTGAAATTATTTGAAACTCGTATTATTATTCTCAATTGTAATTTGTAAACTTTATTTGTTGTTTGAGTATTGCGAGAAGTTAGATTGTACTCTGTAGATCTGTATTAGCCTAGATCGTGGAAATGTTAGATAGGCAGAGCGGAGTATTATGTAAGTCTATGTGTGGCAATTAGTTGTAATCTTCTCATGATTTTGATACAGTGGATCAAGTGAAATGGTATCGGTAAAGTAGATTGGGTCCTCAGTAATGGAGCTAAAAAGACAAAACTCTATAAATTCTTAACTTCATATTCTCCTTCCTTATATTTTAATTTGTGTTATTTAACTGTATTGATTAGTTGTGTGTTGAATTATTAAAATACCACTGCTCACCAATATAAGTTGTTAAGAGACTATTTTTCTTATATTGAAAAAGTTTAACCATAAACCCACCCACGCTTACCCATCCACCTACCACCCCCCCCCCCCCCCCCCAAACATAGTACATGATGTATAGGTGGAATTTGGGTCCATATGGCAAAATTGTATATATGTAAGAGTTGAAGATGAACCTTCTCAAAAGAAGGAAGAATGACACATGCATAGGGATAAGATCAACAAGCCCAATATAAAGATTGGAGTCAAAAGATCATCATAAGTGAATTAAGAAGATTAGACCAAGTGAGAAAATGCAATAGAGTTGTATAGAGGAGAAGCTGACCAAGGCAGTTGATTGAAGGAGGGTCGATCACTTCTTCTTCTTCTTCTTCTTCTTCTTGCTTAGGGGAAGGGGTTGGTGGAGGAGTGTATAGGATTTGGTTAACTAGATGTGAGGTTAACTAACCTAAGATGCATGTGTCATGGGACAGGAGGTTTATCCCTCCTAGAATCTCGATACAATAGAGTTATGTAAGTAAGGTGGGTTATGTAAGTGAACTTACTTAACTTGCAAAAAAAAAGTAGGTTAGGGTTGAAAATTTCAGCCCATTTAAAAAGCAATCTACCCCGGTCCACCTTATTTGGCCCATGGTTTAAAGTGAGCTAACTCATTTTGAGGTGGGTTAGCTCACAAACCCATAAAAATAAAAAGAAAAAACTAAAAGAAGAAAAAGAATAAAAAAGAAAAGTCATTAGCTTGTTTTTAACAAAATTCTAAAGTAAAGTAAAAAAAAAAAAAAATTTCCTTAAAGAAAAATAAGACTAACTAATTTAAGAAATCAACATTCAAATCTTCCTAGATGATACAACTACTTTGAATGGGCTTGTCTATCATATCTCCTATATATAAATAATATTTTTTGGTAAATTATAATTAAAAAAATTAATCTTAATTTATTTATTTTATAATATTAACTTTTTGTATAAAAAAGGTCTTAATAAGTTGTTAGGTTTGCCTGCTTAACCCACCAAATTATAGAAATGGGTTAAATGTTTTAGGTTGGTAGATTGATACGTTTAACCTACGGACTCATAGTAGGATGGGATAGGTATAAAATTCAAGTACACTTATTGAGTGAACCACAATAGGTTGACTCGTATAACTTGCAGACTAAAGCGGATTGGGGTGAGTTGGCCCACTTAACCCACTTGCACCGTTATGTACTTTACCATCCATTATCTCCCTTTTTTTTACTCATATTTTGGATGGTGAGCTGGCTTTTTCACCTTTTTTTTCTAATTTGTTTCAAGCCCATCCTTTTCGTAGGAGAGCTATCTTAACTTTATCATTGTGCTACATATGTTTGGGGAGGTTTAGCTTATGTAATTGGTTTCGGCTTGTCATGACTTTGTTAGGAAAGTGGGATCAACTCGTAACCAATTTTCTAACGAGAGACGAAACCAATTTTTAGAGCTTACATACCCTAAACGCCACTTGCCATATAATAAGCCTAAATCGAGTGCTTACAATGGACCCTATACTCTCAAACCATGACATTCTACCTTACTTAAATTTATGATGCCTTCACCATAAGGCCAATGTGTTACCATTATCTACACTAGAATATCACCAACTCTATTCTCCCTGTTATCCAACTCTACTTAAGTTCATCTCCACTGGGACATTGGGTCTCTATTGGCTTCTTCTTGCCTTTACAAATTTCTCCATATTTAAGATTCCTTCTTTTGAGTAGCCTAATGGTAGAGATTGCCTACAAAAGCACATTTAAAAGGATTTGCTTCTCTTGTAACAATGTCTTCCTTTTGGTTATCACTCCCCTGGGCTTAACCCACATGAGTTAGGACTTACTATATAGTTACTTCCCTTACAACGATGTCCTTCCCTGGTGGCTGCTCCTTTATACTTAATTCACATGAGCCATTTTCTTTGTTAATAAGAACACTTTCTCAATAGATATACTAGGTAGTCTTTGGGAAGTTTGATAAGAATAGAATGTTAGCTTTGATACTACTTATTATGGCATGGTAAGTTCGCTCCTCTTAGAGTACCCATGCTACGCCCAACCATTCATTGCCTTTTTCTTCTTCTTCTTTCAGTTATATTTCGAATAGTGAGTTTTTTCATCCTTCTTATAGGAGAGCCATCTTAGCTTTATTACTGTCCTATATGTGTTGGGGCAAGTTCAACTTATTCGACTAGTTTCGGCCTAGCATTAATTCATCAAGAGAGCGACATTAGTTTTTAACTAGTTTGCTCATGAGAGGCTAAACTCACCTTTAGAGTATACCTATCATAGAAAAAACTACCCCACTGATGCCACTTGCCACACAATAAACCTGAGTTAAGCTCTAATGATTGATTTAAAACTCTTGAATCATGACATGTTATTAAGATTTTTTTTAATTTCCATATATTATTTGGAAATTTTGTATTCTTACTTGGAAGATTGTTATTAAGTTTCTTTTACATTCTTGTTTCTTAGCTTATTGGGTTCTTATGCTTATAAATAGCTAAGAATATAATAGATTGTGTGATTAGTAAAGTTGTCAAGTTATTGAATATGATATTTATTTAAGTGTTGTCTTTTAATTTCTTTCCCAACTTATGAAGAAAGTTATTATTTTCACCTTTTCTTTTTTGGAGTTAAAAACCTATATTGAGGTTCCTGACAGTTTCATACATAGTGGGTTGAGGTTTTCTTTATTACAATGTTCTTGATTAGATATAGTTAGTAGGTCTTGATTTTTATAATTAGTGAGTCGCAATTCTATAAATCCCATTTTAGTGTTCTACCGTTTTTCACAGCCTTTCTATCACTTCAGTCACGGGTTTGCACATTGTGCTCAAGCCAACAAGGTTCACGCTTAGAAAACATACTTAAGCCAAGGCATGGAATTAGATTCGTCTATTCTAAGCATGAACCTAGGTTGGCTGGAGCCTTGTTTTCCCATGGGAGCCATAATAAAATTCATATTCATAATGCAAACACACCTTTGGTTTGGGATGTCATATAAACCAAGATTGGTGGTTATTGATGAAGGATCATCGATGAAGGTGATAAAACTAAGATGAAGGAAGGAGGGAAAAAGGCAAAAAAAAAAAAGGTTATTCTATGCATAATGTGCTCCATGGAAGCAATAGCTATTGTAATTGCCAAAGAAACGTGGTGGTAAAATATTAGGTGGTTTTCAATAAAGCCAAAACTAAATACATCAGACATTAGGTAGTATTGAACCACAATCCACGAGGGGAATAAGTGTAGCTTAAGAGAATAAGGGACTTGGGTCCCTAAAATCCTTACATATACCTATTTATCCCGAGTTGCAATATAGTAGGCATCAGTATTCATTTTATAAGTTATTAAAGCAAAATAATTAGAATCAAAATGCATTTTTAGAATAAGGACCTCTTCAATCACCCATTTTGAATAAATTAGATTTGAAAATATATATATCCCTTTTAGGAATTGTCCATAATAGGTCTGGCATAACCCAATCAGTCTATTAACCAAATGAATCAGAACATGGAGAACCTTTATTATTAGAAATAGGTGATCCAGAATTAAATATCATAGAAAAACCATTCGCACCAAATAAATCACTTTTAAATAATGAATTCAATTCTCCAAAAAATAAAAAAGTTAGAAAATGGTACTTTGAAACGTTTAGCCATATAAAAATGGAAATAAAAAATGAATATTATAATTTCATGAATGAAATTGGTGCTCAAATATATTTTTTTGAATGGTTTGAAAATTATTATTTGAAACCCAAAGAAGTCAATGTAATTAATAATTGTTTTAAATGGAAACTAAGTGATGGACAAATTATAGAATCACATCATCCACTATTAAGTAATATAAAAATGGTTCACAAAAATAACTCTTACTTCTTTTAAAAATGCTATAGAGGAAGAAGGATCAGGAATAAAGAAAATAATAAATCAAAATAATTATACTAATTAGCATTTACATACCATAGGAGAACAATTAAATAGAATGGAAGACACAATTAATATTGAAATCAATAAAACAAGTGAAAAATCTTTAAATAATAAAACCAATAAAAATACACCTTTATTCAAACCTTTTGAAATGCCCAAAAATCCCAGTAATGAATTTTTAAAAGCTCTAGAAGACAGAAAAAGAATACTAAAAAACAAAACAATAAAAGAAGAAACTTCCTCATCAAAACCAATAAATTTTTTAAATATGGATACTCCAACCTTAATTAGAAAAGGTATAGTCATAGATGATACACCTTCAGAAAAAATTCATGCCTTAGATGAAACAGATAATGAATCAATAAATGAAACAGATAATGAATCAATAAATGAAACAATGTCTAATATTTCTTTAAATGATAATATTAATAATGGTGAAATGAATAAGATAAATTGGAAAGAACCTAAAAAATTATATTACCAAAGAGCAACACCTCTCGATATATTAATTGAAGAAAAAAATGACAATTATCAAAATAAATACTCTATGGGATCCACATATGAATGGAATATAGATGGATATTCAGAACAAAAAATCCTCAATGTTCTCAATCAAATGATAATGTTCTCAAATACTAATAAAACTGTTTCAAATGTTACTGATTATCAAATAGCACTTCTTTTAATTTCTAGTTTCACAGGACAATTAAAAGGTTGGTGGGATAACTATCTTACTGAGGAATAAAGAATAAATATTCTCACTTCATGCAAAATAGATGAAAATAATAGGAGAATATTAGATGATAATAATGAACCAATTCAAGATATGGTCAATACTTTGATATTTTCAATAAGTCAGTATTTCATAGGAGACCCTTCTCATATTAGGGACAAAACTCTAGATCTGCTATCTAATATGAAGTGTAAATCACTTAGAGAATTTAGACAATATAAAGATATTTTCTTTCAAAAAGTTTTTCTCAGAAATGATTGCAATCAACCTTTCTGGAAAGAAAAATTTCTAGTTGGTTTACCAAAATTAATAGGTAAGCAAGTTAGAAAATTACTAAGAGAAGAAAATAATGGTGAGATTCCCTATGATAATTTGTCACACGGAGAATTAGTATCATATGTTAATAAAATTAGAACCAACTTGTGTAATACTATAAGATTACAAAAACAATTGAAAAATGAACAGCGCTTAAAACACCGGAGTCTAGGTGATTTTTATGCTCAATATGATCCCTCTTTTGTTAATAAAAAATTAAGAAATAATAAAAAAATCCTCTTATACTTTACAAAATTGTCCTGAATGTACAAATAAAAAACCTCGAAGGAATTTTAAGAAAAGGTCATATAAAAAATTAGAAAATAAACAGAAACCTGAAAATAAAAAATATAAAAAGAGGTCATATAAACAACTAAGGTGTTGTAAATGTAAAAAAATTGGTCACACAGCAAATTTTTGTAAAATAAATAATAGGCTTAATGAATTAAATTTAGATGAACAAACAATGGAAAATATCCTACAAATATTTTGTGAAAATGAATCCTCTTCATCAGAAACTGATTATGATGATGGAATCCAAGTTAATGACATGGACTCCACTTCATCATTAGATGAAGAAAAAGAAGAAATTAATGTATTAACAAGTAATGAAGAAACAATTCTTAAAAAAATCAATCAAATGTCCAATGATAGTGAAAAACTTGAATATATTAATAACTTTAGGATTGAAATAATTCCTGCTCCAAAATTACCATATAATCTTAATGAAATCCTTAAAAGAGGTAAAAGAAAAAATAAAGAATTAATAACAAGAAGTAATTTACAAAAAGAAATCAACATTAAAAAACAAGAAATAAAAGAATTAAAACTAATACAAATAAAATTTCAAAAAGAATTACTTGAATTGAAACAAAAAATAATCCAAGAAAATGAATTTGAAACTTCAAATGAAGAAGAAGAAAATTCACCAAATGGGAATAATGATTATTTAATACATCTTGTTTAAATAACAACAAGAAAATGGATAATAAATATATCGATCAGAATTGATAATGAATTTGTTCTACAAACACTTGCTTTGTTTGATACTGGTGCATATTTGAATTGTATTAGAGAAGGCTTAATCCCAACAAAATATTTTGAGAAAACTAGCCAATCTTTAAGTTCTACATCGGGTAATAAATTGTGTATCAAATATAAATTGTCCAATGTTGAAATATTAAAGGATAATGCTTCTTATAAAACTTTTTTTATATTAGTAAAAAATTTGAATAAAAATGTTATTTTAGGAACACCATTCATAAATCAAATCTAACTTTTTATAGTAGATGAAGATGGAATTAAAACACAATACTTGAAAAAAGAAATTGTGTTTAAGTTCATTACAAAGCCACAAACCAAATATATAAATCAATTGAATAATGATGAATTAAATTGTTTAATACAATGCAAAGAAAATCATTTGATGTATTTAAAAAATGATCTTGAGTTCAAAAGAATTGAAGATCAACTTAATAATAAAAATTTAAGATAAAAAATTTCTCAATTAGAATCAGAAATAAAAAATTCAATTTGTTCTACACTACCAAATGCATTTTGGAATCGGAAATCACATATTGTAGATCTTTCATATGAAAGTAATTTTAATGAAAAAAATATTCCAACAAAGGCAAGACCATCACAAATGAATAGTGAAGTCTTGAATCATTGTAAAAATGAAATAAAAGATTTGCTCAATAAAAAATTTATCAGAAAAAGTAGATCCCCATGGAATTGTTCTGCTTTTTATGTCAATAAAAATGCAGAAATAGAAAGAGGTGTTCCAAGATTAGTAATCAATTATAAACCTCTTAATTCTGCTCTAAAATGGATAAGATATCCAATCCTCAATAAAAAAGATTTACTTAATAGATTAAATAATGCTAGAATATTTTTAAAATTTTATATGAAATCTGGATTTTGGCAGATCCAGATCAAGAAAAGTGATAGGTATAAAACTACCTTCACAGTTCCTTTTGGTCAATTTGAGTGGAATGTAATGCCATTCGAATTAAAAAATGTTCCTTTTGAATTTCAAAAGATAATGAATGAAATCTTTAATAATTATACTAATTTCATAATAATATATATAAACAATGTTTTAATATTTTTATCCAATATAGATCAACACTTTAAACATATAAAAATCTTCATAAATGTAATAAAAAATAATGGCTTGGTAGTTTCCCCATCAAAGATTAGTCTCTTTCAAACTAAGATTAGATTTTTAGGTTTTAATATTCACAATGGAACAATAATTCCTATACAAAGGTCAATAGAATTTATTGAAAAATTTCCTAATGAAATCAAAGACAAAAATCAACTCCAAAGATTTTTAGGTAGTTTAAATTATGTTGCAGATTTTTTCCTAAATCTTAACATAATATTTAAACCATTATATTAGAGACTAAAGAAAAATCCACCTCCATCGTCAAATGAACATACAGATATAATAAAACTAATCAAACAAAGAATTAAAGAAATTCCTTGTTTATACATTGCAGATCCCTCATTATCAAAAATAGTGGAAACTGATGTTTCTGATTTAGGATTCGGAGGAATTCTAAAACAAAAGCAAAATAATAAGGAATATGTTGTTCAATTTATATAAAAAAATTGGAATAATTGTTAATCTAATTATTCTACAATCAAGAAAGAAATTCTAGCCATTGTCTTAACAATTTCTAAATTCCAAGGAGATTTGCTAAATCAAAAATTTCTTTTGCGAATTGATTGTAAAGCGGCTAAAAATGTTTTATTAAAAGATGTTCAAAATATTGCATCAAAACAAATTTTTGCCAGATGGCAATCCATTCTTTCTGTATTTGATTTTGAAATAGAGCATATTAATGGATTATCAAATTCTCTTCCTCATTTTCTTACTCGTGAATTTTTGCAGGGAGATGCCTCCCAAAAAAGAGAAGGATAAAGGAAAAGAAAAAATTTTCTCAACTTCCAGTAAAGGATTAACCAATATTAAATCATGGTTAAATGTATGCAAATCATCTAACACCCTATTAACAATCAAAGAGGAATCCTCTTTTAAGACTTCAAAGCCTATGTCTTCAAATAATCAATTTATCTCCAATATTCGATCCAATGAAGCTCTTGCAAAATTGATCAATATGGAACCAACTCCTGGGTTGCTTAAGGCAATCTCAATGGTCTTACAATCAGAAAATAAAGTCCCAATGTTACCAAAAATTCCTTAACCAATAGAAAGTCAGAGGAAAAATCAGAATTTTCAGCTCACTGAGATATTAACTCCAACACCTTTTGGATCAATACCTGCAAATCAAAGATCGAAATTTTTTATAAAACCTGTTTTTAGATATGTTTTCTTTGTAAAAGAAGACCTATCAGAAAAGGATCCCTTTGAATTTGCAAGAAAAATATTTACAAAAGACTTTTACTATGTACCATATGATCCTAACAAACAATCCAGTTTTATGAAAAAATTTTGGTTGAAACAGGATCAATCAGATTCAAACATTTTGAAAAGGAAGGAATGATTAGCTATTCCACAGCTAGAATACTAAAAGTAATTAACTTAAAAGAATAGTGAACTCATCCAACCACTCCAACAAAACTCAATATAGAACCATTTTCTGCATAACCAAGTCATCGAGCTACTTATAATTATTATGATTATAAGTAAGCATGGTGGAATGTGTTCTATCAAATGAATCCAAAAAGATCACATATTTGGTTAATATTTTTTTGTAATTGTTCTTCTTTTAATCTTTCTAACTGGTTTACTCACTAGTGAGAACAATTTGGCGCAACCTTAGAAATCATTCATGAAAATGCCAAAGAGGGATTCAATGCTTTCCTGAGTAATTATAATCCCATATCTCATGAAAAAAATTTTCCAAAGGAGATGTTATATTTTATTCACATTGGAATATCTTGGGTCATGGCTTGGTGGTTTGATTACAAGTCGGATCGAACATCAAATATAATCAATTTGGTTAGAATGTATAAAGTCAAATAGTGGGACATGTTCAAAATGTGGAATAAGTATGAAAAAGATACAATTTTAAATTGGATCAAAACTAATTCTACAAATCCACCATCTAGAATTGTGACTCTACAATATCATAACAGAGGATTTTTTACTTCATCACTCGTAAGTGCAGCTTCTCCAGAGCAAATGAAGCAAATTCTGTAAAGGGCATTAGCAAATATCAATGAATCAGCACAAGAATCAAGTTCAAAAATGGACTCAACATCTCGCTACAGCGGAAATACCAATGAAGATGATTGCTATGGAATAGATTTAGGAGATCTATGAATATTGTATCATTTTGCACTGTAAAAGTAGAAATACGGTATTTTACATATGTACCACAGTGCACAATATTATCAATCAATCAATCACAATCAATCTACCACAATACCACTGTTTTTACAGTGTCCTGTCTGCCATAATACCACTGTTTCTACAGTATCCTGTCTGCCATAATAATTCAATGCTTTCATTATAAATACAACCTCTGAGAATTGGAGGAGGCATCCGAAAACAAAACCAAAACCTCTCCCATTCTCTCTCTTCCATCCCTTCTATCTTCTACTCTCTCTTTCATCTCATCTCTTCTCTTTCACTCTTTATTTTCTCTTCTCCCTCTCTTCTTAAACCTGCAACAATCATCCAAATATCTCCTGAAGCATAATTGTTTGCTTCTCTCTCAACAATCCTCAAAATATTTCCTAAAGCATAATTGTTTGCTTCGTTCTGTTTCTGAGGTAGAATAATTTTACCTCTCAATATTTCCCTTTCAATATCCATTTATGCTCTTGTATTCTGTATTTTGTATAAATCAGTTTTAATCAATAAAATTTCTGTTTGATTCTTCTTTTGCATTACATCTCGTATGAGGAATCTCCAATTAAATTGGGTGTAATTTTACGAGATTTTATTTATTTATTATCATATAAAAACCCCATAATCGACTGGTATTACTGCCTTTTGGAGGTCTCATATTTGCATAAAATCCCACTAGACTTGGCACTACCGCCTGTGGTGGTTTTAATTATATTTTGCATGCATATTTATGTCACAGGTTATTACTGATATTCATATTTATAATTATCTAGATAGTGCAATAGAATTTCTTGAATGGTATTATACTAATATAATTAATAGTGATTGGTACTAATAAAATGTTTTATTCTGTAGATGTCTAAACAATATAATCCGGAAAATTGGGAAGAAGAAGTTGAAGCATTACAATATTTGTTTAGTGCTATAGTTTGGTTAGAATATTTTCATAAGAATTATCTTTGGCTTGCTTTCAATGTAATCAATATTCTTGATCATTAATAAAATCAGATTTTGTTTATAAATTGTATAACATTTCTTGAGAGATTTTACGAATCATATTCTTGGTTATTAAATATTGAAAATATTTTTAGATCATTTAATGTCTCAAAATATAAAGGATAATAACGGAGAAGATTTAATTGAATATAACCGATATTTAGAAGACGCAGTAGAATTTTTGTTTTATATAATTTGGGCTTATTCTTTACTTGAAGATAGGTTTTACTTAGCTGATAGGTATTTTAATCATTAATTTATAACAAGTCTTGTCTTCCTGGGTTGCCTTTACGGATTCTCCCGGTATTAAGATACAAGCAAGATAGTTAATAGGTTAGCAAGATATCTTCTGTAAAAAATTATTAGTGGAAAGGGAAAAAAAAGAAAAATCGTTTCAGCCCTATTCACCTTGATTGGTAAACAAAAAGGCAGAGAATAAGAACAATAGCAAATTCAAGCTGTCTGGATCAAAACCATCCACAATCCCCTGCATCTTCTTAAACCACCACATATGTAAATTCATTTATTTAAATTTACATAAAACGCATAGGAACTTATGCTTCGAAATATTCCAATTTGCATGAGTTATTGTGTATGATATTTAAAAACCCCTAATAGACAAAGACAAGAAAGCTAAAGAATAAAGATGTTCTTCATGGATAAACGAGAAATATTTATGGGGTTATCTTTGAAGAATTTAAAAAATAATAATAATAATAAATTGGAGATTGCAAATGCATACTCGAAAAAGAAAAGCATAAAGAAACACAATACAGCACAGGAACCCAAGTGGTGGTGTTTTTGTTGCATAGAGAAGAGAGCTTGGAATACTAAAGTTAATAAGAAGATCTCTAGAGCACAAAAAGCAAGTATTTGTTTCTTTTGGGTGGTGTTCTATTCCCATCTTTTTCCTCATTTTGATGCTTTATGTGACTTGTTTGAATACTGTAGCATCTTCTAGTTTTGAATGGATCGTGTCTTCTATATGTCTGCCAAGTGATGCCATTAAAAAAATTAGTTTTCTTAATTACAAAGGAATTATCAGTTACAAGAATACCCCATAATGGAATAATCTTTATATTTTGATCCCAAAAGCTATCTTGCTGGCTTCGAACCTAAATAGTTGAGGTTGCATCTATGTTACATATGTCTAAAAAATGATAAATAATTGAGTAAGTAAATAATACATAAGATTGGTTAAAAGAAATACAGCTTTTCTCTATATATCAGTTAATTTTAAAGAAGAATAACATGCATTTTTATATAACCATCCACAATAACATGTATTTTTAGAGTTATTTATTAATATATGCTGTAAGATACTGACCCTCTTGCACTTTTATTATGAATATAGATATCCTGCCATCTTGACATAACTTTCATTTATTCAAGGATTAATTATAGAAAAAATAAATTTGTATCTACACATTTTTTCATTTCATATTTCTTTACAGCTTATATACCGTGTTTTCTTTATATCTAGAAAAACTTTGTTAAAGCTGAAAATTGATACGTGGAATGCATATAAAGCAAAAAAAAAAAATAATAATAATAATAAAAAAAACCTTTCCTCTTTTTTTTCTTTAGTTTGAATATTTAGGCATCTCTCTCTCTCTCTTTTGGCACACATAAATCTTGTATACCTATTTTTTTTTTATGTAATTAAGTTTGGATATAGAAGTAAAGAATCAAAATTTGGAATTGTAAAGTGAAAAAAGAAAAGCAGAGCATGAAACTACTATGTTATCCCTGTATTTTGCTATTGTTTGATTCTAACAAACAAAATTGAGCTAAGTCCGCAAACCCCACTTGTAATACTAAGAATTAGGCAATCTCAAACAACAAAAAACATGAAAAGGAAAAAAAAAAAAAAATTCTGGCTGGTGTAGTATTACATATGGGATCAGCCCAAGAACAAAAGAAAACTGGCCCAGCAATTTAAAATATTCGAACATTTATATTTTTGCAACGCTTTTAGTGATTACGAAAAATGTTCATATTTAATGAGAAAATTTATTTTTATTTTAAAAAAAAATTATTTCATTTATTATCCATTGAAAATTTATATGATTATTAACCATCATCTCTGAAGATCGTTAGACATTATTTTTCACCATCATTTACTACTAAAAGTTAGTAATATACATAATAATGATTTGCAATTTTCGAGTTTTGAATACAATCAAGGTTCAAAAAGGCCCGAAAATCTGCTTCCTCGAAATTAATGCTGATATACACTACATGTTGTAAGTAAAATTCATCCCGCATACATAATTTATTTCCATTTGGAACTAAATGTAGGTCTTTTCCATTGTAACTGTCGAATTGTCCATCGGGGGAAAAGAAAAAACTTCCCAGCTAATGTGATACGGAGCACACGATTCACTCTAATCTTTAATTGGTTTATTAAATATTAGATAAAATCTAGTTGCATATTTTCACGAGCTTGATAGCTATGTTAGTGAACAAAATGAGAAAAAAAGTAATACTTGGCTTCTCAAAGGTGTTGTTCCAACCCACTTTATGCGTCGATGTCAGGTTCTCCATTAACAGCCTTATTATTATTATGGATGCTTGGATTAGATTAGATTTTAGGGTTTTATGCCTTTGTGATTTAGCTGAATCCATAATCTCCCCTACTTCTTTGGGCCCCTTTTTTATGCTTTACGCCTTAAAGTTCCCCCATTCCCTCCCAAATGGAATATCACTTAAATTAACATGTTTTATATCTGAAGGAATGGAACAATCTCTGAGAGACAAACTAAAATCCCCATTTCGCTTCTTCTTCCCTCCTTAGTACTAACCTCGGAAGGGAGCTTTACATGTTTTGTATTCTTCCTTGGTTCTTGAGAGAAGTGGGAAACGAAAACACACACAACAAGAAACATGGGATTTATTGCACAAAAAGCACTTATTCTTCTCATTTTTGTTGGATCCTTGGCGGTAATACCGCAAAGAGTTTCGGGTTTAAGAGCGCTTGATTTTGGCTTGAGATGGATGCAAGTGCAACAAGATCATGGCATAGCATGGCGGAATCAACGCGTACTAGAAGGCATCGACATGGAGGTAGGTAGCCCCATAAATGCTCCTAGTCCTACTCCTAGCACAAGCAAAGCATTTGATCCTAACCAATTTAGCAAAAGACGGGTTCGAAGAGGATCGGATCCTATCCACAACAGGTCATGATGGTTTGACTATTAACCCGAATCGTTTCGCAAACATGAAAGGGGCAAGCAAGTTTGTTTGAAGGATTGGATTAAGGGTGATGCTTTGCTATGCTATATCAATGGTGAATCCGGGAAGAATTCATTTGTGTTAAAAGTGCCCTAGCCTTGTCAAAGATGATTTATCAAAGGTTGTCGGATTTGATTTCCTATGTCTTTTCTTGTTAGAGTTTGTATCGTGGAGAGAATCGTGTATAGCAAAATGTTATGATAGGATGACAGTCCACCATCTTCATTTCAATTTTGTAAGCACTATTTTGACTGACAGAAATTTTGCATGTAGGAATTGGTCAGCAAGGAAAAATATAACATCACTCCAAACTGGTTTATGGAAGTAAAACATGGACGGATTATCTAATTCTATACTAATAAGTTAAGGTTAATTAGGAATGAAGAACTACATATTTGACACGAGAAAGTAGTCATGTTTTGCCAAAATAGTTGTAATCTAATAGAATAAATACTGATCTTCTAATAGGATGAATTAGGTTTTAATCCCTGTTCTCTTAAATTGTAATATGGTTGGGATTAAAAAAAAAAAAAAACATATTTCTCTCTCTTAACAAAATCAAAATTGTTTTTCCATTGTTGTTTCATGAGAAGTTTATGTGAAAAGGGGGTGAAATTATATAAATACATACCATAATTTCATGGCTCCAATTCCTTGTAATTTGATTCTTCTCTCCAGCTTGTTATTTGGGGTTTAAGCAATTAGAAATTATAAGCCATGGTTCTTGTCTATCATTATACTCAATGTTGTTGCTAAACTCATAAAAATCAATAGGAACTTCGGTTTTAAAATATTATTTTAATTATCATACACATGAGCATCCGAGTTCCCTTTCTTTTTTTTTTTTTTTTACCTAAAAGGTCCCATTCTTTTTTGTTGTAATTCGAACCCCCAAAGAAATACCAAATTGCACATGCCTGCAGATGAAAATTTTTGAAATTAAATTGATCTCAAAATTTTAAAATTGCACAACATAAGGTAGGAGCCACAAATTTAGATCATAGTTGCTTAGATAGCCAAAAATATGATGGAGCAGTGTTGTAATGCCCAAGGACCACACATGATATTACAACTTGCCATATACCCCTACTAGTTATAAACATGCTAAAACTCTAAGTCTAAAAAAACCAAAATCTATAACTTGTCATTTTCTCAACAACTTCTCATCACAATAGTACATGAAATAACAAGTTAAGAAGTCCTCACATGAAAATAAATTCCAAGTTTTTACATAAGTCATACCAAGATATTTTAAAGGAATCTAATAAGCTTCTAAAGCTATAAGTACCAAATATTGCAAAACAAGGAGTCTAAAAGCCCTATAGAAATTGCAAGTTAGCATATACTATATAAGGAGTCTATCTCTTTACACTCAACAAGTCCTCAAAAGGTAACAAAGTCTCTAAGTAAACATAGCTCAAATCCTTGAGCTCGCAACATCAACAAGCCTCTAATCATTATAGAAATAAGATACTCGACTCCATCCTCTTTTTGGATATCATCCACATAAAGCTCTTCATAAATAAAATAATAATCAGTACCTATGCCTAAAAAAGATAAAAAGTGAGACGAATCTTAGTACATAATGCATAAGTACATGCGGATGCCACACAATTCAATCTACATGCACAATGCAATTAGTAACATACAAGAAGTTATTTATCTTGAATTTATTCCAAAAAGCAATAAAAGGTACTTATGACCTCGACACACCAAGATCTTAACATGGGAATATATATAAGTTTTCCTTTAAGCCTTTTATGCCTAAAGTTCGAAATTCTTCAATCCTAGTAATTTAGCTGCGTTGTCCTATATGCAAGTCCATTAAGGAAACCTCACATATGATCAGTGTAAGACCTACAATCAGCTACTTAAAGTTTGACTCGTAGAATTTAGGGCGATCAGTTAAAGGATTTGATCGAGCTCAAATTATCAAATAAAATTAGAAATATTAGTAAAATTGATTCCATAAGTTCGAATTTAAGAAAACAAGCAATAAAATAAAAGAATATAAAATATCCAAATTTTAAGTATTTAACTCGTTATTTATCGAAAATGCGGAAAATGTATTCTGATAACTAATGAATCGCTAGAGATAAATTATATGTATACTAAAAATCATAGAATAATCTAAATAATATTTATAAATATTTATTTGTACTATATATGAATTTATATGTAGGTAGAAATACGCATAATTATTTAAAATATACGAAATGTGCTAAAATAATACTAAATAATTAAAGAAAATTCATAATTAATTAAGGAAAAATAAAGAAAAATCAGAACAAATAAGGAATGATCTAGATTTGGGTCGTGGCAGCTGGTGAAAATAAGAAAAAATTTAGGCAATTAAATTACAATAACATAAAAGGCAAATTGGAAGAAGATAAGGCAATTGTTTAATCAAATTAATGCACAATAATTTCTCAAGACCTCTATAAATACCTCAAATTTTTTAAAAGGCCATTTGGGTGTCTGGAAGTTTAGAAAATTAGAGAGAGGTGAAATTAAGAGTAAATTAAGGTTTTAGAAAAAATCACAAAAAAACTGTCTAGTTGGGGATTTTAAGGAAAACCCAAACCCGATGAGCAACTGGGAATGGACGGCCACCACCACCACACGATGGTGGCAGCGCCCAGGTGGGCTGACATACCCATGGCCACCAACAGTGGCCAGAGCCACCCAAACTGGTGAGTTCGATTTCCAATCTAATTTTGTATAATTTTATAAAAATAGTAAATATTCTTAGAAAATTATGAATTTTGTTATTCTGAAATATTTTAGTATGTAGTTTTAGGAAAAATATTATTTTGATAAAAATATGTCCCATGATATATGGTCCTTAAGAAATAATGCAAAATCAAGCATGTTTCGATTTTGAAATAAATGACTTTAGGAGTGTAGTTTTGAGCTCAAAACTTTTGTGTAAATTATTTAGGTGATATAGAATAGTACCATAAAGCCCTTTTTCAAAAATGAATTTTCGAAAATTTTAGATAATTTTTAGGCCTTAAAATGAGACATAAAATAGATAATTTAGGGTTAATTAAGTAATTAAATGGTAATTACTGATTTGATGTATAATTATATGTTTTAGGATGTTCAAATTTGATGAAGTATGATATTTGTATCCTTTAGGGTGTTAGATGTAATTATTAGGGTAATTATGTAGTAAATAAGTAATAGTGAAAAATAGTAAATTTTAAGTTAATTTTGTAAATTAGGGTAATTAGGTGTAAAATCTGATTTAGGATGAATTTAGACATTTTGAAATGTTAATTGATGTTGGGAGATGGTAATTATAGTGCTAGAAATATTAGATGTGTATTATGTACATAATAAGTGATAATACATAATATGTAATTATTGGAAATATAATAAATAGAAGATATTAGGATAAAAATTGATATTATATAAATAATAGATGTAGACACTTAATTTTTGTCCCTTTGTAATTTTAATTTTAATTTTTACTTTTACAAAAGGGGTCCTAATTCAAAAAATAAAAAATAATAAAAATTAACAAATGATGAAATTACCAAAAAATAAGTAAAGAAAAAATTATTATAAAGAGTTTTGTAGATTTTTAGGAAGTAACTTATATTAGGAACAAATAGTTTTAGTTTTAGTTTAGTTAAAAAATTTTATTTTAGGGAACTAAGTAGTTTAAGTATAATTTATTTATACTAAATGTTAAAACGCAGGCCAACGGTCTAACAGATAAGTATCGAAGTATTTGGGTTGGATTTAGTTTAAGGTCTTGGGTTCGAGTTTCAGTAGGCACCTATGTCGTTATTTTTCTATCTTTATAAGAGTGAGAAAAATAAATGGGATTCATATTTAAGTAAAAATATTTGAATCTAATTTGATTTTAGTAAATCGGATTTGAATTAATTTATATCTAGTTTAATTATTAAATCAGATATAATAGATACGATTCGATATGATACGATACGATATGGTTTGGGTTTATAAAAATATACAATCTCCGGCATGGCCACACTCCACGATTGTGTATGCCCCACTTTCAACTCCACGTAACAGTAGTTCCATGCCGTACTCCATAACAGTAGTAACCCATCCATGATTGTCTGACTTCAATCCCATGATTGACTGCAGTTGTTCCGACCATCGCCCAGCTGTTGCAGTACATGATCCTGCCGTGAATTGTCGACAACATTGCGAGCTACAACTCTAACACCCCCCATAGTAACAGCGGTAGTGATTGCAACAGCAAAGCCGACTGCTCCACTGCAGAATCCCCTGATCGTCTGAGGTCAACAAAATAATTTAATTGATGAAATCCGAATCCTCTCCTCGTCGACCAACCAAGATTCCGAAGTCCACGCAATCCACTCCCCTGACGCTCCAATCTGAAACCTGACGCTAATCTCCATGCCTAAACGCTTGACAATCTAATGCCGACAATAAATGAAACTTCGAGTTCTCCCTGATCAAAGGCTACATCCTCAATCTGGCAATCTGATTTCCTCATCATTGCAGAAGCCAGCAGCCTATCATCCACTTCATTACGTCGAACACACATGGTAGCACTCCACGTCAACACACACACACTTCCGATTAGCCATACACCGCAGTCGATACGTCACTCCATTGTCCATCCAACGCCACAACAGCAGTATTCGCTGTACGTCCTTCATCACCGCAGCATGTCCCTTGATCCTTCAATAACAATCAGGTTCGGTTCGATCTTGTTTTATTTATTATTTATTATATCATGTTATGTTATTATATGATGTATATATAAATATGTGCGTAGAATAGTATATGTTTAGTATTACTTTCCTAATATTACATAGATTAGATAAACATTTAAGTAAATGGTCATTTAATAGTAGTCATTTAAATAGGGATGTGAATATTAGTTTAGGAATCGTTAAAATTAGTTTTTGTCATATATGGATCTGTATATTTTACTAGTAAAATATAATATAATGTGTGAATATGTCGATATAGGGGTTTTAGTATTAGTTTTCACATAAACGTATTATATGGAATTATTTTATTTTAGTAGTTCGTTATATATATTAGTTTAGTTTAGCATTAGGTTATTTTAGAATTTCTCATTTAGAAAAGTTATTTTCTTTTTTAGAAAAAATAATAATTAACCTATTTCAAGAATTAGGACGTTTTAGAGTATTTTTTTATAAAACAAAAACACATATAAGTTAGGATTCCTTTAGATTTTTTTAATAAACTGAATCAATTAAGAACGTAAAGCTTATCGGTTTTCAAAATTAAAATAAATCAACATACTAAAGATTTTTCGAAAGAACTACGATCGTTTGATCCCGGCTAGCAGGTATGGAGGTACTTTTGGGGCGATGATAAAATATGTAGAAACTTAGATTCTTTTTCTTGTGATTTTTATTTATTTATTTATTATAATTAGATGAATAATCCTAATTTCGGTAAATATATAGTTGTATCCGTTAGGATTTAATAGGTTAACCCTCGAATTCGGAACCCTCTAGTTCTTTATTAAAAGTGAAATCAAAGACCGGTAGTCAAATTGCAATCAATCTACCCAATTGGTTACGGTTTCTTTTTCTTTTCTCGATTATGGTCGGATGGCGACTCCAAAAATTATTTTCAATAAAAAAACCAGAATTTCTCAATTTCTTTAATCGAGGATTAATATTAAACGGGTTAGGGTTTAGTATTAATCGGAAATGGGGAAATCAATTTTAAATAGAAAACCGAAAATCAGTCTCGACAATAGAAATATATAATAAATCCGATAGACAACTTAAATTTAGGTAATTATATGAAAAATGTAAAAATTTCTCACAGTAGGAGTAAATTTGGTACACTAATAAGGATTTAAGTGTACCAGGTGAAATAAAATACTGACTAAGGTTAATTATGGTATTTAGTATACTAAAAAATAATGTGATTAATTTTATATTATGAGTTGAAACGAGTTTCTAGGGTTCGAGTATAAAACAGTACTTGGAAATTGAACTAGAATTTAATTAAGAAATCGATGCGGAAACTGAACCCAAACTTAGCCCTAAATCCAAAATAATTGTAAAAGATTTGAGAACCTAGATAATTGGACATATTAAACCCTAAGCTAAAGATAACAATAAGTGTTATAGGATAAAAACTAATCTATAACAGTTATATGAAAACTGAGATAACGTTGGTATTATAGGGATGATCAGCGATAGCCTGAGTGAGTCGAACCTCAAGTGAGCAAGCGAGGAGTCTAGGTAAGTTAGAATTAATACGTTGTTGTATTTTGGAAGCTTGAGATTATACTTAGTTGTTCTTGTTAGATAGTTGGCTGTGTGCATGTGCTTGATTATGAGTGATGCTATGATTTTGTTTATTGTTCTAACTTGTACTGTATAAAATGATTGACCACCCTAAATTAAACCTAATCAAATATACGACCTATAATCATAAATTAGATCTACATAGCAACCCATTAGGGGAAACTTAGGATTCTCCAACCAAATATCGACCCTTTCAAAAGGGATAGTACTGGATGGCATAATGGGTCCTTTCTTTATCTTTAGCCAAACTAAGTGATAGGTAAGAAGGTTGCGATAAGGGTAAAGTCAATGGTTCGAAGGTAGTTACGAAAGGAGTGGTGTCTCCATTGCACAAACTTGGGTTTGATTGTAAGCTGTTGCATCAACGGCAACTCCTCAACCTAGATTAGAGCGGTTGTAATTTCTTTAATCTCATGATGGGCTAGACAACGCCGTGCGATGACATTTGCTTGAACATGTATTGCACCTAATAAGTTGGTTGATAACTTTGTTTGTGTTTGTGGTATAGTTTTAATTCTTCCGTCCTAACTTACCGAACTGTGGTTACTTACATCCCTATAGCCGTTGTTGTAGGTGCTAGCGATGAAACAACCTATAATCACCTTGACGCTAGCAGCTGTGGGATCTTGGAGAGTGAGGATGTAAATAGAAGACCAAATTTATTCTCTAGTTAGAATTATTTTAAAGCTTTTAACATTAGATTACAAATTACTCAATTAGATTGTGAATAGATTGCTAAATCTTGTAAATACACTCAGATTAATTTAATGTGAATATTTATTTTTCTTAAATTCACAAGTAAAAAATTTATTTAATTTATGAGCTGTTTACTTCAAAGTGAGCTAATCGTGGATGCCTTGTGTAGATTAGGTCTAGGATAGCGGTTGTAAGGTCAACTTTTATCTTAGAATAGTTTGTATGGCGGGACTGTTACGACTCTAATACAAGCAGTTCAAGTACAATCAACAAGCAATTCAGTTAAGTTAAGTATAGCTTAGCTTAGTTAGTTTACTAAATCTTAACAAGCATAAGTAACAACCAAGCATCACATACCTGAGTAGTGAAATAAGATCAATACTAGACTCGAGTAAAGATAGGGGAGATAATCTAGATAATATAACCTAGCCAAAGAGCATAAAACTTTCCTTGAATTGTTTGATCAATCAACTAATAAGACTTTAAGTTAAGTTTTCCCCTAACTTACTAAACTCCTAAGGGGCATAATAGTGGAAAGGTTGATGGGTTACCAACTACTAGCCAAATCACTTGCATACGCCTCAGAGGCCTTCAGTCCTTCACCCAAAAAATTCTTTCTTGTCAACCCGCCAATGACGAGAAATAGTATGCTAAAGGAGAATGGTTGAATTCCTTGGGAGCTTTGGGTGGTTATACTATTCTCTATTCGTTATCATGTACCAATGCCAACCTTCCTCTAGTCGAGAGCTTTGTATTGAGTGACCTAACTTTTAATTGTTGAGAGTCTTCTGTTGAGTAAATGTAGCTAACTCCTGGTTGGGTACTTCTCTTCTGGCTTCCTTCCAACTTTCATGGCATCCTTTCACTTCTTAGCTTCCTTGTCACTATAACACCTCGATTCCTTTCGCCTGCTGTACTCAAAGAACCTTTGTATGGATCTAATGTCGCATTGTCACCTGTCCTCTTCATCTAACATTATACTATTTTTCCCTTTTTTTTTCTTTTGTCTTTTGTTCTTTTTACCCCTTTTCGTATGTACATAGAATCTCCTTTTTGTATATACCTTCTTATAAATACCTTCTTATTTTCATGGGATATTTCTCGAACAACAAAACCAGTTGTGTTTGAATAAAGATATCTTGGAGAAAAATATGGAACTAACCGTTTTTAGCTGTTACATGAGAGTTTACCAGATTTAACGATGATGCTGTACAAGATTCAAAATAGTACACCAAAGATCAAAATAAAATTTCAAAAATTCTTTCGTATAGATTATCGAAAACTGAGTGAAAACAGTTTTATTATTTCATTGTTATTGCATTCGTGCTAAAGTTATAAAGAGTTATTTGATTGTATTGTCTCATTTTCCTTGTAAACATTATTGGAATTGTATTTAAGTAAGTGTGAGATTAGGGAGTTCTTCGAGTCCTGTGTTTAGCTTAGGAAGAGCTAGTGAGATATGATAAAGAAATGATTGGATATCCTTATAACCTCTTATTCATTTTTTATTAGTAAAAAGATTAGACTAGTAG
This sequence comes from Lumnitzera littorea, assembly GCA_024138015.1. Classification (NCBI taxonomy): domain Eukaryota; kingdom Viridiplantae; phylum Streptophyta; class Magnoliopsida; order Myrtales; family Combretaceae; genus Lumnitzera; species Lumnitzera littorea. Next base: position 27,818,746 of record JAMXBB010000005.1, read on the forward strand.
AATGATACGGTGAGGAGGACCAGGTCCCCAACGATGGAGTTGGAAGAGAGCAGTAGACAAAAGGCCAAAGCTCTATAAATTGATCGCCTAATCTTCTCTCTCTCTACTCTATTTAGTTTTTGATTTTTATTATTTGTATTACACATAAAGTTAAACAATCAATTTTCAACTACTTGTTACGCTATTTAAGTTATTAAGAGGGGATTTGTTTTAAAAATTGAAAAAGTTTCATTTTTGCAAAAGGTATCAATTCATCCCCCCTTTTGATATCTTACATGGTACCTATAGAGACAATAGCACATATTTGACACAAAACAATTAGGGTTTTTAAGTAAGTTTAGTTAGATGTTATGCATATATAAATAAGTGCCATCGCATGACATTATCTGGTCTTCCATGAGATTAGAGAAATTGTGCCCACTCTAATCCCAATTGAGGAGATTTGTACCGTGCACTTCACAGACTAGAACCAAACCGATGCTTATGCAATGGAGAACACGCTTCACCTAAGACTTCACTTTGAACCACGGTCTCTAATATTGCCACAATTTTCTCTCTTGTCACTTAGTTCAACTAAGGGTAAGGAGATGACCATTTCAACTATTTTCATCGAAAGGTCTATATTTGGCTCGAGAATTCTAGTCATTTCCCTTAGTGGGTTGCAATGCAAGTTTAGTTAGTAGTTAAGTCGAGTTCATGTTAGGTTGCTTTTAGGATGGTCAAGCAATTTTAGATAGTCTAAAGCAAGTAATATCATGAAGTAATCAATACTTAAGTCCAGCACTCAAAATAGCACAACCATATTCAAACACATATGTTGCATATACGTAGGCAACTAACCTACAATCACAAATAAGACATATATCAAGGTCTCCAAGTATTCTTAAATAATACTTCTAAGTGTAATGAAGTACCAATCTCACTTACCTGGATATTGATGCTTGTTCTCCTCCTGCATTGCTCTCATCTTCCTTTATTACTCCTAAAATTTATGGTAACCACTTCAATTCCCATCTAATATAGAACATGTATGAGCTCATTTAACATTTAAGTATGTTCTTTAATTGAGTTAAGTGAGCATTCTAAAATTTTATTAAGTATTATTTGAGTAGTACAAGTTCTAACCAAGGTTCTAACCTGGTATTTTAGCTTAGATCGTTGCCCAACAAGTTTCTGACTTTAGTAAATTCTTAGAGGTTACAAGCAAAAGACATTTTGATCTAACCTCTGGCTCCAAATGACCCAATATTTAGTCCTAACCATCTTCAAACGTCTGATTACTCCTATATTTAACTTCTCCCATTAAACTATTTTCTTCTAACCACTCATTGTGGTATAGGTTATTGTCCAAGAGGCTTCTAACTTATGTTTCGACTTTGATAAGGATGTAGAATTTGTATACAAATCATTAGTTGACCTATTGTTGAACTCTTGATGTGATTAAGGATATTTAATACCATACTACATTCTAACCTAATTTCTGACGGAGTTTTTAACCCACAATCCTAAATTAGATTTTATTTAGGAAATTTTTGACTTACAGTTTATCTTTAGAAATTATGTAAAGCCTAAAGATAAGCCACTTTTTGACCCAGATCTAATTTTTAGTGCATTTAACATTTTCCATACCAGGTTATATTCTGACTTAGTTTCTGATATAGTTTTTGACCCTACTGTTATTAATAAATCTTGCTACTTCACATATACTCCAACTTATCTTGAGTTTTCAAATCTCCAAATCCTACATATACAGCAAGTATTAACTAAGTACTTCTACCATTTATTCCCCTTCTCATTATATCATCAACTAAATCACAATTACATTAAAACTTGAGAAATTTTACCTTAACCACAAAATACCCAATTTTATTTAAAAATCATCATTCCTACACTTATGATGAACCCCTTCTAGCTATTATATATAGGTGAATATAAATTTTACCTTAATTTTATCAAGTGTAGATCAAGCTCCTTAACAAAATACCTTGTCTAGCGCATTGATTACGTAAAACTAACATTTTCACTAAAATCCAATGATTCAATTTTAATAGACCAACCTCATAATATGAAAATTCAATATCTTAGGAGTATAGCCATAAAATTTCATGTTGAAACTATATGAATTGGTTTTTCAAAAACCTGATTAAATTTTGGTATGCAAGACGTTTTTCTTTATGACTTGATATTTACACTCAAAATTTTAAAAATTTGGTTAAAGATTTGAATTTCTCATGTAAAAATACTTAGAGAAACCAAATTTCAAAATTTTTGGTATTTGTTTACTATTTTTCCCATAATTATGATAAAATCGAAGAAATTAGTAACTTACCAAAAGTCTGAGCTCTGTCCACTATGGGAAGGAGAGATTGTGTTAACAGCACTCACCACTAGCCACTCCTTTAGGCTACCACCTCGTTTCACTTCTAAGTGATTGGTTCTCTTGAGTACTTGAATATCCCCCATTTTGCGACTTATTTGATGTTGTGGAGTTGTAGAGAACTCGTGAGTGGTTGACGTGACGTATCCATTTCGATCTGAAGTGTGATATTGTACTAGATATCATGAGTAGCCTTACTTTATTAAAATTTCACTATTGTGCTCACTCTCAGAATTACTAAGCTAATAAGTGTATGTTCAAGTTGTAATCACTAAGGTGAAGCGAATTTAAGCGCTAAGCTTAATTGTAAATTACTGAGTTGCTTTAAAGAGATTAGCATGTTTTCACGAAAGGTGGGAATTGAGCTCAATTCTCACAATATGGCAAGAGAGCTAAATTTTTGCAATGCAAAAGCGAATAAATTTTATGTTAAGGGAAGACTTGAGCAAAGTACTATACTAATTCAGGTTAGTCACTATCCTATGAGCTTTGTTTCTAAGATTGTTGTTGGAAGATTCGGCTAAGAAACTATAGGCCACTCAAATCCATATGAGATTGTTTATAGTGATGAAGTGATTCGAGTGATGAAGTAAGCAAAAATAGCTTTCTCCATTGGCAAATTTCAAGATGAAGTTTTATGTGATGTTGTTAACATTGGAGATTGTTACATGTGTTTAGGTTCTTCATGGAAGATGAGTCATAACATGAGCTATACGCCTTTGAAGAATACTTATTCCTTCTATGATAAAGAACAAGTTGTGCTCTATCCTATCTCCCTAACTAGTCTTGAAGATGATTTAAGGATTGTTAGGACTTTAGTAGAGAGATGGAGGATCGAAAAGAAAATTCCTAAAGAGGCTATCAAAGAGGAAAAGGAAGTCAATGAAGGAGTTATCACACCATTTATTGCGAACCGTGACCAAGAATAGACAAGGCTAGTCGTTAGATGGGTTCGAGCTTACAGAAAGCTTAAAAAGGATTAATGGGGAAAGTGCAAAAGGAAAAACGAAGAATGAAACAGTAAGTAAAACCCATGAACAGCTCCGGAAGATATGATACACCTATGAAACTTCCAAAAACCTACGACTCAATTTACTATGACATACGAATTGGTCCGGTGAGGTTACTTGCGACCTAACCTTGCTTAAGGAAAGGATAAGAGTGATGCTGAGACTAAACAAACAGTGTTTACGCAAGGAAGAAAAAGTACTCAACGTGTATATATTAAGAATGGTTTGATGTTCTCATAGTTACAAGTATAAGAAGATTTATACCCATAAGTTAAGGTAACCTATCTAAAAAGGAAAATATAAAAAGGGCATTTCCTAAGGAAGTAATGTATAAGATACAAAAGGGTAAAAACGAATATATAAGAAAAACAATCATTAGTGTAACGGATTTTGCACATGATATTGTACACGTGGCGATGCACATGTAGCGATGCTACATTGGTGAGGTCGTTAGAATATGCAGACAAAAAGTATGGATAGATAGGCTTGTCTAAGCAGGGATGGCTTAGTTAGTCCAGACTCTTTTTCTTAACTTCTTGACAAGGAAGATGTTGAGTAATTGGTTAGCTTGGTGTTGGAGAGTAATTGTCAACTCGACATATCGTAGAAAAATGAGCGGTCATATGGCATAACACAAAGGGTGACTTGGCAAGGAAGTACTTGGCTTCAGCAGGGGTTGGTTGGAATAAAAGGATTTGTCGTGCTAACCCCTCTAGTTCTCGGGTTCGGCTGCGGGTTAAAGGTCTAGTAGCCTGATTCCCATCACCATTCATGGTGACTAAAGAAGAAACAAGTTACGAGGAAGTGGATGAGGTGATAATTGTTGAAAATGAAGTCAACATTAGGAGAGCATAAAGCTCTAAGAGTACTTGGGGTCGAGCAAGAATTTAAGGTTGAATAAGAATTTGAGGTCTTATAAGTTCAGTCCCCTGATCTCATGTCATGTTTAAGCTTGAAGTTGTGTTAATCTCCATGATTGATAGCTACTAGAACTACTTAGGGGTAATTGATAAGATACACGATGAGTGGTAACGATATAGTCATATCATTTGGTCACATCAACTTCATAACTTTTTCATTTTAACTCCAATTTGAGTGAAACTTGTTTCTATTTTCTTGTTTACTTCCAAAGAACGTTCCAAAACCTAGAAAATAAAATTTTACTCACTTAAGTATCATTTTCTTAAAATAAAGCCAAATTTCAAGGAAAAATCACTATATAAAATATAGTTAATTAAGAGTTTATTAGTATTACACAAGCACATTCTAATGCCATATAATTCAATCCAGATACACAATGTAATGAGTAACATATAGTAAGTTATTTATCTTAAATTTAGTTTGAGAACCAACAAAGAGGTACTCATGAGCTTACTACGCCAAGATCATAACATAGGATTATATATATATATATAAGTTTTCTTTTAAGTCTTTTACACCCACAGTCCGAAGTTCTTGAATCCTAATAATCTAGCTACATAGTTCCATAAGCAAGTCTATTAAGGAAACTTCACATATAATTAGCAATTGCTCCTTAGGGATCTATCATAGCGGGCTTGTAAGACGAGTGAGTCAAGCACAATCAACAAGCAATTTAGTTAGGCCAAGTATAGCTTAGTGTGATTAGTTTATTAAGTCATAGTAAGCATAAACAACAACCAAGCACCACATACTTGAGTAGTGAAATAAGATCAATACTAGACCCGAGTAAAGATAGGGGAGATAATCTAAACAATTTAACATGGCCAAAGAGCATAAAACTCCTTGAGCCACTTGATCAATAAACTAATAAGACTTTAAGTTAAGTTTTCCCCCAACATTCTCAGATTTTGAACTTATAAACTCCTAAGGGGTTGAATAGGTGGAAAAATTAGGTCTTTGAGTAAGGTTAGGTATGTAAAGTACTTCAATAGAAGTTTAGGGTTGAAAAGAACCAAGAATTACAAGTTTATAGTCTATACAAGGCATAGGATTCGGATGCTAAGCTAGCATACACTATAGAGGCTTAGCATTCAGATGGTAGCTACGATGTTGTCCGAACACCAATCCAATGTTTTGCAAATTTTCAGAATAGCTTAACTTCAAAATAGAAACAATTTCAATCGACTTCTTTCCCAACTTTCATACATCTCCAAGCAAGACTTAAGGCATGTTATCTCAATGATTCCTAATATTAAAACTCAGCTACAAACTAAAATCCTAACTCCTAACTTCAGTGATTCTTTATAAAACTCAAGAATAAAAGAGAAAAACTTGTAAACTTACTTATAATTAACTCAAACACATGAAGAAGTTTGAGAATGAAGCTAACACCACTAGCAACTTAAAGGAATTATCCATTTTGAGTTCAAACCTCAATAAAACCAAGTAGAATCCTCTACGACCAAATGATAAATGTTGTAACTAACTTAGTTGACAACAATCATCAAGAAACACACCTTAAACACTTAGAAAGGTTGCTCTTGAAGAATGATAGACAATTCCCACTTCAAACCTCTTCAATGCACGTTGTAATTAACCAAAATTGGAAGGTCTTAGGATGAAGGATGGCCTAAAACAAATTTACTTAAGTTGAATCTTCAATCTTACCTTAATTTATACTATACTTCCCTCTTGGGTAAATCTTGGGGTTGCTCTTCTTAAGTTTCTGCAAATGAAGAGGGATTTAGACTACTTTTAGTAAGGATTAAGGTTTTAGATGAGGAAGGATAATACGGTTACTGTCATGAATGGATACATGAACAGTGGTGTCACGCCCTGAAGCGGCAAAGTCGTAACAGTCTCGCCGTGTAAACCATCCTAAGATAGAAGTTAGCCTTACAACCGCTATTTTAGACCTGATCTACATAAGGCATCCACGACTAACCCGCTTTGTAGTAAAAAGTTTATAATTTAAATAAATTGTTTATCTAAGAAAGTGAGGAAATATATATATATATATATATATGCTATAATTCAGCTATTGTAATTAAAGTTTACAATATTTCTTTGTAATATATTTCCTAGTTATTACAGTATTCAGAAATGAAAAATTCTAAAGTAAAAGCTTAAACCTTAAAAATATATGTTTATTCTTCACATGTTTTTCTTCACTCCCTAGGATCCAGCAATTGCTAGCTTCAGAGTAGTTGTTGCCGCTTCTTAGCCAGCACCTGCACGACATCTATAGGGATGTAAGCAACCACAGCTTAGTAAGTTAGGATGAAGGACTTAAAACTATACCATACACATAACAAGGTTTTCAATCATTTATTAGGTACAATGCATGTACAAGCAAATGCCATCGCACGACGTTGTCTGGCCAGTCGTGAGATAAGAGAAATTACGCTCGCTCTAATCCGGGTTGAGGAGTTGCCGTTAATGCAACAACTCACGACCAAACTCAGGCTTGTGTAATGGAGACCTTGTTCCTCCCGCGACTACCTTCAAACCACTGTCTTCAGCCTTGCCGCGACCTCCTCTCCTATCACTTAGTTCGACTGAGGATGAAAAAGGGACCATTTTGCAATCCTGCGCTATCCCTTCCGAAGGGGTCGGTATTTGGCTGGAGAGTCCTAAGTTCCCCTAACGGGTTGCCATGCATGTCCGATTATGATTACTGGTCGTATATTTGATTAAGTCCAGTTTAGGGTGATCAATCATTACATACAAATCATACAATATATGCCAGAACAACAAACAGAATCATAGCATCACCCATAATCAAACACATGCACACATTCAACTATCTAACAAGCACAACCAAGCATAATCTTAAGCCTCCAAAATACAGCATCGTATTAATCCCAACTTACCTCGACTCCTCGCTCACTAACTCGAGGTCCGATTTACTCAGGCCATCGCCGATCATCCCTATAACACAAACGTGGTTTCAGCTTTTCATATAACTATGATAGGTTCATTTTATCCTATAACGCTTATTGTTAGGTTTTGTTTAGGGTTTGATATGGTTAATTATCTAAGTCTTAGGTCTTTTATAATTATTCTAGGTTTGGGGTTAGATTTGGGTTTGGTTTCCGTATCGATTTCTAAATTAGGTTCTAATTCGATTTCTAAGTCTTAAATATGCTCGAATCCTAATGTGAAATTAATCACATTAAGCTCGAGTATTCAAATATCCTATTGGGTCTTAATTTAGTATTCTAAACTATTCGATACACGCTATTCCTAATTGGGGTATTGGATTTATCCCTACTGTGAGAAAATCTTACATTTTTTATACAGTTACCTAAAATTAAATCTTAATTCAGATTTAGTATGATTTTGATTTTTATTCTAATATTATTTAAATAACCCTATTTTTTAGATTTATTAATTTTTTAATTCCACATATTACTAATTTCTTAAATTAACTACCTAATTTCCTATATTAACCATACTTAATACTCCAAAGGCTAGGATTAGGTTTCCACATCAGAGATTAGCATCCCTAAATATCTAATTACTAACTAAATTAGTAATTAACATCTTAATCACCTAATTAACCCAAAATCACCCAATTTTTCCATCATTTTAGGGCTAAAAATTAACTTAAAAATTTCAAAAATTAATTTCAGAAAAATGGCTTCATAGCACTGTTCTATATCATATGAGTATCTTACAGAAAAAAATTGAGCTCTAAACTATACTCTTAAGCCTATTTATTTCTAGTTCTAATCATGCTCGGTTTTGTGCAATTTGTTAAGGATCCTATATTTCCAGACGTGATTAAACTAAATCATTATTTTTACCTAAATCTACATACAATAAAACTTCAGAATAACAAGTTTCATAATTTTCTGGGTAAAATAACTAATTTTACAAAATTATTCAAAATCGGGGTAAATAAGGGACTAACCGGTTCGAAGCTTTCTGGCCGTTCAAGCCCGGTCCAAACTTGTCGGTCGGCCCAGACGGTGGGTCTGGAGTGGGGTGGTGGTGGTGGTGGCTCGGTCCCAGGTGGTGGTGAGAGGTGGGTTTGGTTCATTTGCTTAATCTACACAGTTTTCCTTTTTTTTTTATTTTTCTGGATTTTCTCTCGATTTTTTTGGTGTTCCTATTTTTTCCAAATTCTAAACTGTCCAAATGACTTCTGGAAAATTTCCCCCTATTTATAGACGATTTTTGTAATTATTATGCATTAATTTGATAAAACTTTGCCCATTTTCCTTGATTTTTGGCTTTTAGGTTATCTAATTTTCATTGGTTAATTTTTCTTTTACAGATTTGGACCTGCCATGACCTGATCTTGATTCATCTTATCCTCTTCTGATTTTTTCTGATTTTTCCATAATTAATTTATAATTTTCTTTAATTATTTACTTAGTTTTTGGCCAATTTAAGTAATTTCGCATATTTTTATCTACATGTAAATACATGTGGGGTACATGTGAACATTCCTAATTATTATTTTGGTCATTCTAAAATTTTTAGTATACATATAATCTATCTCTAGTAATTTATTAGTTATTACATTACACTTTTCGCCTTTTCGGTAATTAGAAATTATTATACTTAAAATTTGAAAATTTTATAGTCTTCTATTTTACTATTTATTTTCTCAAATTTAAGTTTGCGAGGTCATTTTTACTAATATTTCTCTCAATAATTTATAATTTGGGTTTGATCGAATCCTTTAACCGATCACCCTAAATCTTGGGTTCTAAGTTCAATCCTACGGTTATTTGGCTTGGCTTTAGGGCTTACAAGTAGTATCATGCAAATTGAGAGTAGGTCTAAACTGCAAAATAGTTCGAAAGATAAATGAGAGTCAAAGTTTTGAGTGGGAGTTCCCATGCACTAATGATGGATATGACTCATCAACGCCTCACATGAGCTCGAGTTGCTCTTGATATGATGCACAGGTGCTACAAGAGGTCACTCGCTACTAACTTACATTCACAATAGGCTAGATAAGAGTACAAAGAGTAAGTAAGCACTTAGGTCAAGAGGAAAATGTCCAAAATGATGATAACTAATGTTGTAGCTATTACATTTGTGGGTTATTTATATGTCCTAATTAGGGGAAGTCCTAGCTTCTTGCAATTTACAAAGAGATCCTATACTAGAATTGGAAAACAAATACAATGCAAGGGCAAAATATTAACAGCGAGAAATGGAATATTCTGCAAAGGATAGTATGGACATCAGAGGGTGGGACACGTGTCTACTTCCTATGCTAGTGGTCCTAACATGTGTTGGGTGTTGAGGAGAGTTGAACTAACTAAGTCAGCATCATATCAGCAATTAGGCAACTTAAAAGCTTAATAGGCACTTGCTTAGATTGTTAGAATCTAAGAGTTTAACTTTAATAGGTCAGCTAAGTGTCGGATTGTTAAAGCTTAGATGTTTGATAGATTAGGTTCTTGGGAGCTCGAACCTTAGTATTGATGGGAGTTGCCTGCTTCTGTAGGAACTTCCTCCCTTGGAGAGATGGTGAGTGAGTCAAAAGAGTTTGGGATACATGTTAGCTTGTGTTATGGACACAACTAAGATGATATGGCTTGGCATGTGTATAGGCAGTGGATTGGAACTGGAATGGGAAATTGAGGTTCAAATGGGTATAAAGAATAGGAAGTAAAATGGGGGTTTTGATAGTGAATATGTATAGATATCACGTACCAAAATATAAACACAATTAGGGGTTGAGCTCAAAATAAGGTTTGATATGACTTACAAACACTAAATGTCACTTAGGATTCAAATGAGGGTTAGATGCAACTCACTTATTGGCTCAAATGAAGGATTCATCACAATCTTGAGGTTAGGATTGATAAGAACACAAGAAAGATTAAAGAGTTAACTAACACTCAATAATCTAGCAAATGTAAGGTCTAAGAGCTCAAGAATAACCTTACTCGAAAGAGGAAAGTTCCTAGTCTAATCACTGTATGTATATTCTTCACTCTTTGGTTGCTTACAAATGTTGTTATTTATAGCAGGTACTAAAACCTTAGTGGCAAAATTGTAAATAATACACAAGGCCTTAAACCGTAAAGAATAGTCTCATAATTAAAATAAAGAAAATATGTACAAAAATATAAAACTGTATGTTTAACAAAAGAAGTTGGCATGTAGTCATTCACCTATTCTAGAAGGAGTAAGATTCGAATTGGGCGGGGTTGGCAGTTGGATGTCTGGGTTAGAGAAAGAGCCCCTGAAGTCTCATAGTGCTTAGTCGAGATACCTAAAAGGTCGGCTTATAATTACCAAGTTCTATGATTAGTCAGCATTAGCCTTCCGATGCCATGCCGAATGGATCTTTAGCCTCGAGGCCTAGGCTATGTGGTTTCTTGTCTTCTCGGTAGACAATAGGCAGGTTGCCGAGTGGTACCTACATCTCTCAGCCTTCTACTATTAGTACAGCCTCAACAATAGTTAGTAGGCCTCAGCTTCTTATTGGTCGACCTCAAATCCTAACATGTCGTCCTCGGCTTGGGGATCATTGTAGGTTGATTCCTATTAACTCAACTTGGAGGAGTTCTTCTTCTTTAAGGGTTAGGTCTGCAACTTGGTGTACCAAGGCAACAAGTCTTCGATCTCGGAAGTATGTTATCGACCCTTGATTATCATCATCCCCTTCAGCCTATTTGAGATTTAGGATCAAATCTTAGTTGGTTTCAAGTCGCTCATCCTTGGGGATGCATGGTTTAAGGTCGGCAATATTAAAGGAGCTGAAGACTCCATATTCCTTTAGCAGTTCTATTTTGTAAACATTTGAATTAATCTTCTTAATCACTCTGAATGGTTCATTTGCTCGTGGAGACAATTTACTTTTCCTAAGATTAGGGAACTGATCCTTGTTGAGATGAACCATATTAGATCGCCAAGTTGAAATTCTCAAACTTTTCATCCTTAGCCTCTTCTCTTAACCTTAGAAGTAGCTCAGGTTAGGTGATCTAAGACCTTTTAATGCATTGCTTGGATGGCTTCTATTCTTTCAACAACCTGTTGATCTTCAAGGTGGTTGGGTAAGGAGATCTAGTCAAGAGGGAGCTCAAGATTGTATCCATATGCAACTTTGAAGGTGGGCTGTTCTATTATAGGAAAGCTTGATTATAGGTAGACATAGGTCTCTATAGTTTGGTTTCTTCCAACTAAAACTCATAGCAAGATACCTAAGGTTCAGTTGATGACCTTAGTCTGTCTATTTGTCTATGGGTGGCTAGATGTGTTGAATAACAACTTAATCCTTAAGCATTTTCAAAGTGTCTTCTAAAAATGGCTTAGAAATTTAAGGTCTTGATCTAATACAATAGTCCTCGGCACTCCATACAGCTTCACCACTTCTTGCAAAAAGAGAAAAGAAATAGCCAAAGTATTATTAGTCCGATTGCATGGCACATAGTGTGTTGTCTTACTAAAATGATCCACAACTACCATGATGGAATCTTTTCCTCGGGGCATCCTTAGTAAACGTAATACAAAATCCATACTTAGCTCGAACCATGGTTTAGTTAAGATAGGCAACAATAGATATTGTCCTTACTTAACTCGGCTCTTAGGCTTTCTACAAGTAGCATACCTCTCTAACATAACTTGTACATCCCTCATCATCCTTAGCCAAAAGAATCTTAAAGCTACTACTTCATGGGTTTTTTGCTTACCAAAATGGCTACATAGTCCTCCTCCATGCGCCTCGCGTAACAATAGTTCATGCATAGAAGAGGATGGGATATACAACTTTCCTTTCTAGAACAAGTATTTGTCTTCCCTGTAATAGTCATCAATATCTCGACCTTCTTCGCATCTAGCATAGATTGGTCTAAACTATAGGTCTTTGGTATATAAACCTTTAATCACTGAAAATCCAAGAAGTTTTGTATAGAGCTCGATTAAGAGAGTATGCCATTGTGATAGGGTATCAAGTATGACATTATTCTTACCGTTCTTATACTGGATGACATAATAAAATCCCTCAATGAATTCGACCCATTTGGCTTATCTCTTGAATAACTTAGGCTAGCTCTTTAGATACTTCAATAACTCATGATTGGTGTAGATCACAAACTCTCTTGGCAATAGGTAAGGCTAGACTAAGGAATAGAACTCCTTATCATACACATAATAGTTAAGCATACCTCCTCAAAGTTTCTTATTGAATTAAGCAATGGCTCGGCCCTCCTATATCAACATGGTACCTATGCTTAATTCAGATGCATCACACTTTGCTTCAAATATCTTGTTAAAGCTCGGGAAAGCTAGGAAGTAGTCAACCTTTTCTTTACTTCTTCAAAGCTCTACTGCTATTTCTCTCCCCATTTGAGCTCAATGTTCTTCTTTGATGGCTCGGTAAGTGGGGCCACAATAGTACTAAAATTCTTGATAAAGTGGCCATAAAATGAGGCTAAACTAAGGAAGCTACGAACGTTGGCAAAACAAGTTAGTACTAGCCATTCAGTGATTGCCTCTACCTTCTCTTGATTGACCTTAATACTTCCTTCACTCATAACAAATCTTAAGAAGATTACTTCTGGTTGGCAAAAGTCACACTTCTTCATATTGGCATATAGTTTTTTAGCTCAGAGCGTGGAGAAAATAACTTGGAAATGCTCACAGTATGTCTCAAAGTTAGGGCTATAGACAAGAATGTCATTAACGTATACAACAACAAACTTTTCAATCAACTCTTAGAGCACCTAGTTCATTATTTGCACAAAAGTACTTAGAGAGTTTAACAATCTGAATGGCATCACGAGCCACTCATATGGTCTATGACGTTTCTTGAATACGGCCTTCCATTCATCTCCTTCTTGCACTCTGATTTGATGATACTTGGACTTTAGGTCTATCTTGGAAAAGATCCTCACACTATATAGTTCATCAAGTATGCCATCAAGTTAAGGTATAGGGTACCTGTACTTGATGCTGATCCGATTAATAGCTCAACTATTCATATATATTCACTAAGTGCCATCTTTCTTTAGCATTAACACAGCTAGTATTGCATAGGGGCTTAAGGATTCCCTAACATATCCTCTCTTCATCAGCTCATCAACCTGCCTTCAAAGCTTAGCAGATTACTCAGGGCTTAATCGTTACAACTTGCTTTTCAATTTTATCCACCCAATCCAAGTAGTCATTGGCATCACCATTACCAGAAAAGCTCTGAATTTGCATTTTCAAGCCTTATACTCTAGGAGTTCGGATATTCCCATCTTTTGCCTTATAATACTCTTCTTCTTCATTACCTAATTCCTTGCCTTCCTCTTATATCTTGTTTATGGCAAGCCTTTGTCAAGCTATTCTATTCTCTCCTTCAACTTAGTGGGGTCGAACTAAGAGATTAATTCGACCAGGTCGGCCATTGCTCCATTCAAGTGTCGTATCCATTCAACCTCTATTTGGGTCACCCTTGGATCGCTGCCTATCTTCATCTATGGTAGTTACCAAACTAGTTACCATGTCAGTAAGTCTATCCAACCTTTCATATGCACATTGGGGTATAAAACTCCCTTGTTGGCCTTGACCATTGTGAGCACCGCTCTCTTGATTTCCATGAGTTCCTTGAATACTAAAGTCTAACTTTATTCAAGACTTCAATGAACCACTACATCCAATCAAAATCTCATCTAAACTACACAAAGCCTTCCTTAAAATAAAACCTCTAACTTCAACTCTACAACACTTCCTTCAACTAAGACCAAACACTATCAACAATACTTAAGACAGTCGCAAACCAACTAAAGTCCACACAAACCCTGTTTTACAAGTACAGAAATAAGGGAAAACAAAGCAATCTTGCACTTATTACGAACTACGTAAGTAATTTAATTCCAATGAACACCACTTAATGTATAACACTACTACAACACAGATGCACAAGAATACGAAATGTCAAAATTTACATAAACATAATCAAGCTCTGATACCAAGATGATACGGGCATTGTCGTAGATGGACATACGAATAGTGGTATCATACGAACTAGGGGTGGGTTCGAATTGTAAGATGGTCTAAAAGATAAATGAGAGTCGAAGTTTTGAGTAAGGGTTCCCATGTATTGACAGTGGATATGATGCACTAACACCTCATACGAGCTCGAGCTACACTTGATATGATGCACAAGTACAACAAGCAATCACTTGCCACTAGTCCACGCTCACAATGGGTAAAATAAGAGTAAAAAGGGTAAGCAAACACTTAGCTCAAAAGGAAAATGTCTAAAATGATGATAACTGATGTTGCAGCTATTACATTTGTAGGGTATTTATATGCCTTAATTAGGGTAAGTTATAGGTTCTTGCAATTTACAAAAAAAAAAATCCTATACTAGAATTGGAAAACAAATACAATGCAAGGGCAAAATAGTAATGGTGAGAAATGGAATATTTTTGGGAAAGATGGTACGGATGTCAAAGGGTAAGATATGCGTACGCTTCTTATATTGGTGGTCCTAACAAGTGTTGGGTGTTGAGCAGAACTAAGCTAACTAGGTCAGCATCATATCAATAGCTCGACAGCTCAGAGGCTTAATAGGTGATTGCTTGGATTGTTGGAATTTGTGGGTTTGGTTTCAATAGGTCGGCTTGGCATCGAACTATTATGAGCTCGGGCATATGATAAATCAAGTTTTCGAGAGCTCAGACCTTAGTACTAATGGTACTTGCTAACTTCTCTGGAACTTCCTCTTTCAGAGAGATGGTGAGTAGGTCAAAAGAGTTCTGAACATATATCAGCTTGGCTTAGAGGAGTTCTTCTTCTTCAGGGTTAGGTCTATCTAGGCTATTCGGCACACTAGGGCGGTAAGTCATCAAGCTCGGGAACGTGTTATTGGCCTTTGATGTGTTAGGCAAGTACACCTATTAGTTTATAACATAGTGGATATAAGTCCGGATGTCAATCCCTTAGAAACTTTGACTACTAGTACTCACTGAGTCCCTATTATCTAACCAGTAAATTAAATTTCAAGAAACTTAAAAAAGTAAACATAAATTACTGCTAAAACTAATTTAAAGATTAACTAAGACGCAATTCAAGAATTAACAAGAAATCAATTCAATTGGAAATTAATTCAAGATTATACTTAGATCTTGCTTCCCATAAATCTAACATGTGATTTTCCTAAAGATAATCAAATTTATTATTTAATCTTTCTTGACCGGGAAAATTCTCTACTAAAGTTAATAACTTTCTTAAGCTAATTAATCCTAACCCTAAAATCACCTATTAAAATCTCTTCTCAATAACATAATTTAAGATTACATTATTAAATAATGAATTCTTTATGCTTTAATTTAAAATTCTGGAAGACTCTTGCAAATTATCTCTAATTTTGCGATAATTCTCATAAACTATGTTTGAATCTAATTTTATAAAAAATCTCTCGATTCTCTTATAAGATATTAAATTCTAGATTATTACCTGCAAAAATAATAATCTAAATCATAAAGCAAACATAGTTGAACCAAGAAAAAAAATAAAGAATTAAATTAATCAAATACTATTCATGTCACATGAATAGATCTAAGTTCTTCAAGACCTAGATATCAAATATCTACTCACTATACATCGCAAAATAAGAATCTAAAAAAAAATGGTAGAGAAAAATAAAACAATGAATCATGAAATCTAAAAAAAAAAATTGAATCTTAAAATCTTCTTTGCACCTTACTTTCTTGAGTGTCTTTGCCTTGAAAAATTCTTCAAAATTCGTGTTAAAAAGTTTTCTTTTTAGACAAACCCTAATAAGGCTTTATGTATGAAGAGATAAAAAAAAAAAAAGTTAATTAGAAAAGACACGACCAGGGACACAATCGCGTCTATTGGTCATGTCCTAGGCTATGACAGTTGAAAATAATCTTCAAATTTACTTAGGAACGACACAGTCATGTTGTTCGGCTATACTGATCTTCAAATCTTTATAATTTATTCATTTTAGCTCTGATTTGAGTAAAATTTTTTTTTATCTTCTCATTTTCTCGTGTAGATCGTTTCAAAACCTGTAAAACAAAATTTTATTCAATTAAGTATTATTATTTAAAAATAAGTTGAAATTTTAAGGAAAATCATCAAAAATTACTAAATAAAACACATGCACTTAAGAACTCATTAGCCTTTGATTCTTATCAAAGGTTGCTTAAGGGGGTAACGTTTTAATAATTTTTGGAAAAGATAAAATTACCCTTACTTTTGAAAATAATTTTTTGTAGTATTATAAGTGTTGTATCAAATAATTAAAAGGAAAATACACATTTAATTTTTAACATTACTTGATTTTCTATTTAATTTTTGACGTTTTATTTTCTTTTTCATTTTTTTTTAGTTTTCAACACTTTCTAACTTTAACAAAAAAGGACATCCAACATCCATCAACTCTATTGAAATTTTCTTCTACTTATGATAATGTCAATTTTTGATTAGCTACAATAATTAATTTAATAAGATAAAAAGATTGAATAATTTAATTAAATAATATAGTAAAAAAAAATCACAAAATATTTTAGAAAAAAAAAAACTTAGAAATGGCCTTAGGATGGTATCGTTTAAGGCCATTTTCACTTAACTATGTTACGACCTATTGTTATAGATAGGTTGTGCATTGTAACTATGTTTGTGGATGGACTAATATGTAGGGTTCAAAAACAAATTGAGTTAATTTTTCCTTTTTAAAATTTTTGTCGTAATACTTAATTAGGTTATTTAATAATGTTATTTACTACATTAACTATTGTAAACCTATCAAAAGTTGACATAGGATAGAATTTTTAGTAGACTTAACTTAAGTAATCTTTTGTTAACTTTGGAAAACATTAGGGAGTCAAATAAAAAAAAAGTTAAGGACTTAAATAAAGAACTAAATATATAATTATTAAGTACTTTCTTCTTTTTTGTAATTTTCCCTTAATTCAATTAAAATATAAAGAAAATCCATAAAAGGAAAATAATAAAGAAAATATATGTAGAAATCTAAGCAGGATCACCACCATCCATTAGTATGCAAAAGCAAAACCATTGTTATTGTGAAACTATACTATCCTTAACCCAAGCTTTACCATACATTCTTGATTTATTTATCTCTCTCCCTCCTTCCTTCCCTTCCATTTAAGGATATAAATGAATTAAGAGTGCTTGCAAATTACTCAAGCTTGCCTCAATATATGTTAGAGTTCAATTAAATTGGTTGAGTTGAGTATGAATTTCAAAACTTTGTGGCTCATTGAACTTGTTAGCTTGCATGAGTTCGAAAATAAGTCTAAGTATATATCATGTGTTATCTAATCAAAATCGAGTTTAAGTTTAATA
The DNA here is from genome assembly GCA_024138015.1 of Lumnitzera littorea. Lineage (NCBI taxonomy): Eukaryota > Viridiplantae > Streptophyta > Magnoliopsida > Myrtales > Combretaceae > Lumnitzera > Lumnitzera littorea. The sequence continues at coordinate 27,836,356 of JAMXBB010000005.1, forward strand.
TAAATTTAATTAAAAGAAATACAAAATTTTATAAAAAAAATGTACCTAAAACAAGCTTAGTCAAACTTATTAGCACTCTAAGCCGACCTAGCTCAAAAATTAAAACTTGAATAGCTTAAGTCGCTTGAGTTTTGTATTTTCAAGTACAACTCTATGTTGCTTAAGTTGATTCAATTTGTTTACAATCTTACTCCTTTCCCTCCTCTCTCTCTTTCTCTCTAGCCATTACCTCTAAACTCAAATCAAATAAACCAAAAATATCAAGTGTTATGGAATTCATATTCCCAAATCAATAACCACAAATTCTACCTTACTCGATATCGTTTTCTTTATATATATGTATATGTGTGTGTGTGTATGTGTATATCTATAAAAGAGAGAGAGAGAATGGTGGATGGGGAAGGGCAAGGTTGCTGGTGGTTGATAGTAGTGGTGGTTAGGAATAGTAAAGTAAGACAAGGCTGCTTGATTTAGATTTATAGGATATTTTATGTTTCTTTTTTGTTACTAAAATGTTTATTCAATTTTGAAACTCTAAATTTAATATAATATGGAATAATCCCATCTTAATCAACAACCTTAAGGCCTCCTTTGTAACTTACTATGAAGTCCATTTGACCCGATAGGATAGAGAAGGAAAATTTGATAATATGCTTCCTAGCTAAATATTTAAAAACTCTGCACTTTTGGTTCATAATAAGAACTAAATGTCAGAAATAGCTCATTCTAATATTTAATTAAGTCTTAGAAGCCAAAGTCAATAGTTAACATCTAAAACCCCAAACTCATAATTTAGAATATGAGTTTATGAAGCATCAAATAGATTTACAACTCATTAGATGTAATTATAAAACTAAGATCTAAGAAACTCAATTTAAAGATTAGGAAACTAAGAAAATTTTAACTGTGATTATTAATGAGAAATTTAGAATGTGACAATAATATTATTATAATCAAAAGATTCTTTAAATCATAAAGTTTTTCTCCTTTTTTTTTTCCTTTTAGGCTAATCAAGAATCAACTTTTAGTTCAATATATTGATAAGAATAAAATTAAATTTTAGGAACTCTAAACTTAAATAAATCCTTAAAATCCTTAATTGTAGTTTAGACTCTAGGAAGATACAATAAATAAACACTTTTTTTTCCCCATAATGAATAACAACTTTAAAGTATGAGATTAATCTTTAGGGACATTAGGTATGAAACTAAAAGAAAACCCTGATTCTAATAAAACTAAAGTTTAGAAAACTTTGAAATCTATGGAAAAGATGAGTAAAATTATGAATTGGGAATGATAAGCTGTATAGAAACTCTCTGAATTTAATCTTTAATTTAAGAACTTAGTTGTCACTAGAATTTAAAAAAAGATGTAGTGTCTTTTCTTAAGAAACTTAAGTTTACCATATTAGAGACTTGACCAACCATATCTAAAAATAAGTTGACTAACTTGCAAACTTAGTTGGTTGAATTAGTAAGCACCACCACTTAGCTAAATGCTTTCCTTTGTTGATTGACCTAGTTTTCCTAAATAACCAAAATATAGATTAAAATAACCTTAATTCAAAACTTTCTAAACCTTAGAATAAATTAAGAACAATTTAAGGAGAATTTAAAGATGGATTATTATTAATCAAGGTAGGTATCTGTATTGTTGTTTGATTGTTTTTGCTTGTATCTTTAGAGAAATGAACCTAATAATTGATTGGCCAATAATAATTTTCTACTATATGTATGCTGAAGCCAAAAGTATAAAGCTAGTCATGGATTAGGTGTTATTAGCTTATTGCAAAGCAATGATTTAAGATAATGTGATTTGCAGTTTAGGCATTGAATCTTCATGTGTGAGAAAGTGGGTTATTTTTGTTAGATGCCATGATATAAGTCAAAGTGTCTAGGATGAAACCATAACTAGGTTACACTAATGTTATGGAAAATCTTTATATATTGTTATAGTGGAGTGGTGGCTCTTTGGTTGATACAGGAAATGAACCTAAGATAAGGCGACTAATTATTGTGTTGGTGTTGGGATTAGATAACCCATAACAATTTTTATGGTATTGATGTTAGGAATTACATGACCCTTCTCAAATGTATTATTGAGTATATATAATTTATGCATGTGAATGCTCTCTTGAAGTCTAACTTACTCTGGATCTTGAAATGCTAAGATTATCAATTGCCTCACCTAAGTTACAAGATAAATAAATTAGTTTTTAATGCATTTAGTGATTATAAGCTTGTTTATGAAATGTGGTTTAGCATGTGTACAATATAGATATTTAATTTAGCTTTTGTTGGTTCCTTTTTTCCTTAGAGGGAAACGTTTTCCAAGTAATTAAAATGGACTTGAAGACTTGAGAGCATAGAGTTGAGACTTGTATAGCCATGTTGTATGATAAGGATACACGATGGACTGGCTATACCTTTCAAATTTGAGGTACAATAGTAAAGAAAATGATGTAATATACCATTTTGAGACAATCTTTTTAGAATGTAATGAACATTATCAAGGTATTTCTTATTAGAAAAAAGAAAAAAAAAATATATATATACCTAACATAAAAGCATAGACTTTATTATTTTCTATTAATTTTTCACAGAGTAAAATGTCCATCTCCATCTTACTTGCACACTCCTTGTAAATGAATAAAAAATCTAATAATCATCAATAGTTTCCATGATTGGATATTTTTAAAAGATATAATACATGATTACCACATCAAATTTTCAATTTTTTTTTAATTTTAAAAATAACATTTGAAATTAGTAAATATCATACTCAATTAAACTTTTATTCATTAAATCTTACACCTAAAGTTTGAATTTGCTAAGTGTCATATTTAAGTGAACTTCTATTTGTAAAATTTACTATCTACACACTCAATTGCTAAGGAGTATAAGTAAGAGGTAAGGTAGTAAATTTAATAAATAAAAATTTGATTGAGTCTAACATTTAGTAATTTCAAACTTCAAGAAAAAAGTATTAAAAGTTTGGATGATGATTTGAATGTTGTCCTTTTTTTCAAATAATGGCTTCAATTAGCCTTTAGGTTTTTTTCCATAAATGAAATACTTACACTATTTATTTACACTGTACTTTTATGGTAGTCATTCAAAAATAGACCTCGTGATGTTGCATAGCCATTGCAAAAATAATAGATAAAGTTACGTACAAGCCTTTCTATTTTTTCCCCAACTATTATTATAACCTTTGAGAGAGAGGAATTGAATATGTCATTCCATTAAAAAATTAATATTTAGTCAACTACTCCACTTGTGCCACCGCAATTTACTGACTAATATGTGCTTGGCCAATCACTGGACGCATAAGAAACAACTTTATTTATCATTCCTCTTTATTAAGCCCGTTAAGAAAGCTAGCCTAACATGCATAAGCAAGCATCCATGTAATTATATACTTGAATACTGATAATCAACAGTTGGTTGAGTTTCTTGATACCCGAGTCTTGTAGTGAGGTTATAAATGTTCGTAGTAAGTGATTAGAATAAATTAATCCTTGGTTCTATTAGTATTTAGTTCCCATCTATTCGATTCCCCATGATCCTAGCTATCGCTTCTTATTTGACTTGATGACCCTTTTGAAAATACTTTTATTTAATTAGCTTATAACTTATTAATTTATTAAAGTTTCATCAATGGTACTAGAATGGTTTTGAAGGATGATTTAGTATGTAGTATTACTTTAATGTCAAGTGGCATCCAGAAAATGTTGGAAATGGAATAAATTAGAATGGAATGGAATGAAATAGAATTGAATGATATTAAATATGTAAATAGTATTAATTATAAAAAATATCCTTAGTTATTACATGGCATGTTATAATTTATTTGAAAGATAAGTAAGTAATTTTAAATCAACGTAATTAATAAGGGTAAAACTGATCATAATTTCATCCTCTTAAAATCAAAATCAAAATCAAATTCTCCCTTAAGAAGCAATTGCAATTCTACCTTCAAATTATGCTACCCAATAAGGGAAAAGGAATGAAACTCGAGATCGTGATTTCATTCCAGTTTATTCCTATATACCAAATGTGATATAGGTGTATAGTAAGGTAATTAATTTGTTAAATCATGAGAAAGTGACATTGAGTGAAATAATTGTAAAAAAATCACTATAATAAGTAAAATGAGAAATCCAGTTTGATTCAGTAAGTTTTAAGTAAAATAAAAAATTTTGTCCATGTAAGAAAAATTTAAACCTTTTCAAAGGAAAAACATAAGAAATATTTTACAAAAGGGTCCGGGCTTTTTGTAAATGTTGTAGACCATTTTTATTGCAAGCATTTATTAGGTCCTCTTGGCAAGGATGCTCAAGTCCTCTTGGCAAGAGATGCTCCAAACTTTTTATAAATAAGTTCGGACATTTTCATAAAAATTATACCGACTAGAATTCTGCTATTAAAAATCTTCCTAACCTTATGCAAAAGTTCCAAATCTTTTACTAAAAACCGTAGAATTTGCAATTCAGTCACCGAAAAGAAACAAGCTTCAGTCCCCCTTACCAAATGAATTCAATTCCCTTTCAAAACATCATTACACAACTTTTGATCAACAAAACACTTCTTTAAACGTTTTTCCTGCACAAACTTCATTTCTCCCATTCTACACCCTTTGCCTCTTATTATTCCTTAAATACAAGAAGAACAAGTAACAAGATATTACTAAGTCACTTGATTCTTGATGCTTGTTCAACAAATGTTCTTACTTTTAAACGCGCACAGGACTAGCATTATGGTTCGAAGCAAATTGTACATCAGACACTAACGCTTTATACACACCAAACGAGATGAGGAAGAAGAAACTTACAAGATTGAAGTGAAAAGTCAGCTACACTCGAGTTCTTCTTAATTGCGGATTAAACCTGTAAAAGAAAATGATTATGAGGAATTTTAATAGATTGCATATGAAATGAAATGAATTAAGAAATTGGAAAGAACAAGTGAAGTTACCGGGAGAAAAGGATGTGAGAATGAGAATGGAGAGGAGAAGAGAAAAGAGAAAGTCATTACTTCGAAGGGTGGAAGTTATATTTTACCAAGAGTAAGGAAGAGATGTGTTGTTGGAATTTGAATAGGAAGGGAATTTATAAGGATACCCCTGGTCTTACAATAAAATAATATGTAGGATTTTATTGAAGAAATTAAGGGTTATTTCATATGTATTGGCATGGGGTGGTGGATGGAATTTCCAACGGATCTAATGGGCATCCTTTTTTGTACAAAATTGAAAATATCAATTTGTCGAATAATGATAAAAGATAAACTATTGAAAAGTAAAATAAAAAATATGTAGATATTGAGAACTAAGTGTATAAAAATATAGCAGTAACGCTAAAATAATGACGATAAGCAAACGAATGTTAAATGATAAACATAAGTATGAAAGAGTATTGAAAGATAAATATAAGCATAAGAATTGATTTTCTCTCTTGACCGTGAATAGATGCCCTCTTTTGGTGAGAAATAATTGTAAAAGAAAGAATGCATAAAAGAATTATGAGGAGATAAACTGAAGAGAATGAGCTAATGAGAAGGAAAAACATAGGAAAAATTTATTGGTAAGAAAAAGAGAATAAGATATACTTTTAATGCACAACATTTGACTATTTTTTTATTTGAGTACTAAATATATATTTTTCTTATTCAAGTCTCGCTGTTTTCAAACATTTAAAAAAGATGACAATTTTCAACACCACCAAATTTTTTGTCTATTTTGGAGCATAGCAATGTCTGGTTAGTCCAAATAATTAACTAGAAAATAATATAATTAAATATATACAAACTAAGTAAATTAATAAAAAAATTGAAATAAAAACTCAGAGAAAAAGATCTAAAAATTAAGGATAAAAGGTTGAAAGGTGGTGGATGGTTTCCCACCATCACAAATTTAAAAAGAAGGGAAAAAAAAAAAAAACAGTGAAGGGAAAAATGCTTTAAGATCCAATTCGATCTCATGACCCAATTGCGATTTGATTAGTTTTTAAATATAGTTTTGCTTTTTTTTTTTTTCCCCCTCTGGTTGTCCGCTTACCATTATTGATGGGCGAAACACCTACTTTTATTTGTAGGTCGCAGCTCATCATCTTATTGGTGGCCGTTATGACTACATCAATGGTAAGGGCATTGTTAGTTTTTTTTTTTTCATAATTTTAATTAATTTTTTGGATGAATCAGGCTCCTTAGGTATCAAAAGTCTGTTGAAAAAAGTTTTTGTTCATAAAAATTTATAAACATTAAAAACTTGAACATTTTTTTTTTTATCGATTATAAGAGAGAATAAATTCAAACTCTGATATATCCTCTGGTATAAAACTAATGGTAATACTACTAAATTATAAATCTTAATGAGAACTCAAACTTTAATATATATATATATATATATATACCTTCCCCCTACTAAAAAAGTTTGGCAATTTCTATTTGGTCCTTTTAACTTTCGAAACAATAATGATGTACTCAAGAGAACAGGGCAATAGATTTTAGCTTCACTAATTTTAGGAATGGTTCTTTTATTTTCTTTTTCATAGCTCTTATAAAAATTTTCTCCTTAATTTTCATCATTTATTTTAGGGATAAGTAGGAAATTCCATTACAATCTGGAACCTATTCTAGCAACATGGTACTATAGGTTCTTTATTTTTTTATCACAAGGTCATAGAATATGATCTACTCCTACAAGGTAGGTTATAACTAACACATATACTCACCTTAAAACTTATAATCTAATCAATTCAAAATATAGTTTTGAGAATATTTTATAGTAACAGTATAAAATTCTTAGTTAATGACACTAAATTTAGTAAAATACAATATTTCTAAATCAATATATTCAAAACCCAAATTTATATGGCCATTGCAAAAAGTAAAAGAACTTAAAGTATTACATTTGCCATTACTTTGCCGTCTCTCATTTAATTTTCAAAGTATTGTTACTAACCCTTTTCTATCAAGTTCCACTTCCTTCCACAACTCTTATTTTCTTTTACACAAAACTCCATTTGTCACGACTCTAAAATAATTTTGACTCTCTCTTTTGTAGACACCCTATTTTGCCCTATGTATTTTTAATTTTTTTTTTTCAAGGGTTCTAATTTAGAAAATAAAAAAAACCCTATAAAAAAAAATTCACAAAAAAGTTTTAATTAGATTGAGTTATTTTAAGCAGATTTGGTAGAATCGTGATTAAATAATAATTGATAGAAGACGAAGTTGATACAATAACGTTATATTCAATAAAATCAAGATTTTTGTAATTTAAATCTATTTTAAATCTTTGATCTAAAAAATTTATTTCTGAATTTTATAAATAAGAATCACGTATCACAGGATAAAAAATTTCAATTACACACTCACAGGCGACCCCAATCCCTGATCCTCTCTTGCTCTCACCGTATGGCACACACTCAACTTTCAATCCACTGTCGCAGCTCCACTGTCCCACATCCTGCAGAGAACTTGGTCATTGCCTAACCACCGTCCCAAACAACATACGACAGACTCGTCGCCAGCCCATCCTCTCTTTCACCCACCACGAAATAGCAGCCCCCATCCTCTCACATACATAGCGCCACGCACGACTACTATCACCATCGATCAGCCACAGACCATCAAACGCACACACTCACACACACACCTAGTCCATGGCCATGATAGCGTAACTGCGTGACCCCCAAATAGCAGAACCCCCGACCTTTTCACAGTCCAGCCGCTTCATCTACTGTCGTAGCTTCGCGATAGTCCGCACTCCACATCGTCGACGCCTTCTCCGATCACCTTTCCCCCACAGCAGCTTCACGCTCACCACTATCACAGACCAACTCCATAGCATCCCACTCATACAAACCCATGCTGCCGACTACTATGGCTATAGCGCCACACCACAGTCATATCACATCGAGCCGCAGAAGCACAAACCCTCACGCCAGTCGTTGATATCGACATGCGAACACCGCCACACTCCCAGCCATTGTCCTACACGGTGCAACACCTTATGTACAACACATTCACATACACAGGAGCTTCACGCCAAAGCTTCAGCAGTCACTAGAGCGTCCACGCAGCAGCAGCAACCTCAGCATGATCTGTTGCACGAAGATTCAATCGCAGCTGCAGCACACGGTAGTGCTCATACAATCCAAACGCACGTTTAGGTAAGTTAAGCTGTTGTTTTACTTTTTGTTTCATTTGTTTCTTTATTTTGTGGTTTCTTTTATTTATTTATTCTGTTATTGATGATTTGTTTAGAAGCTAATAAAGAAAATAATAGTTTAGTTGGGGGAATCATGTCCTTTCCAAAATTTTTTAAAATTTAGGACTTTAGGATTTCTCACTTAGGAAAATTATTGTTTTTCAAAAGTAAAAAAAAATATAATAAATCCTTTTCAAAACTAAGGCATTAGGATAAGATAAAATACTTTAGCAATTAGGACTTTTTATAATTTTTCAATAAAACTAAATTGATAATAAAAAACATAAACTCGATTGGTTTTTAAAAATTAAGAAAAAAAAAACTAACATGCTAAAGTTTTCGGAAAAAATTACGGATGTTTGATTTTGACTAGTGGGTATCTAGGTACCTTTGAGGTGACATAAAATATGTAAAATCTTAAATTTTTTAAAAATATTTAAAAAAGGATAATTTTGAAAAATAAGTTTAATTTTAGAAAATTGATAGTGATATCTATTAGGGTTTAATAAAATAACTCCCGAATTTGGAAATCTTTGGCTTTTTTTTTTCTATTCAATTTAAAATCAAAGACCGGTAACTAAATTATAATTAATCCACCAATTTGATTACAATTTATCTCTTTTCCAGATTTTGGTTAGGTAGCGACTCCAAACTATTTGCAATTAAAAAAAAAACTAGAATTTTTCATTTTCTCTAGTCAATGATTAATATTAAATAAGTTAAGGTTTAATATTAATCAGAAAATGGGAAATGAAATTAAAATAAGAAACCGAAAAATCAGACTCGATAGCTTGGCGACTCTACTAGTAACGTTAAGAGGGCCAACCACTTAAGTTTTCCGAAATTAGGATTATTTTTCAAAAAAAAAAAAGAACTTGAGTTGATCATTTTTTATTTTATTTTATTTTTTGTACTAACATGTTTGTTGCTGCTTATCTATGGGGTTGTTTTGGGGGTTTTATTTTACTTTATTTTTCATATAATAAACGTATGGTAGATATGGTTAGAATCAGGCAATCTTAAGACCTTAAGAGGGGCTATTGTGTAAGTTTCGAATGTTGTGAGGTAACCACCTTTTAGGGCCAATCAGGCTACCCCGCATAAGTTTAGATATGACTACACAACCGTTACTTTGAAAATATAAGTGGTCACAAAACTTAAGGATCTTTAAAACCTACCCTTTACATGCATAAAAATCTTTTTCAGAAAAATTATAAAAACCCATAATGTGGCAGACCCAAACGAATAAGTGTAGTTGTGAAGTTATTCTTTTCTCTATATTTTCCTATATAATCTCTTTGTAATATTTCCTTGTAAATATTCTGTAATAATTCTATGTAAAGTTTAGGATAAGCTTTAATTGTAATTTTAATTTTTTAGATAGATATGGCTAGATCAAGTCAAGCTGCTTTTGAGGAAATCTATGTTCATCCACCTCATTGGCCTAAAAAATAACTCCAAATATGGTTCTATCTTTTTAGCCCAAACAGAGAAGAATTCCTTAAAAATAAGATTGGGTCCATCTTATTCCTACAGAACATCCTTGTGAATATTACCTTAGTACGGGCCTTAATACATCTATGGGAACCCAAATTAGTCACTTTTTTCGTTGGCCCACACCAGCTAAGTCCATCCTTCGAAGAGTACTCTCAATTGTTATGGGCCCCTGCTATCACAGATAATATCTATGTCCCATATTTAGAAGCTACCACATCGAGAATCTTCAGTAAGTTACTGGGAGTTAGAAAAGTTGAGATAAAGCGGGTTTTGGTTTAAGGGATGACTATCCGGATGGAGGATGTCATTGATTGGTTTTCTACTAAGCTGAAACATAGAGATAAATGGGATTTTTTTGTGTAGACTTAGAAACTTAACACTAATACTAAGTTAAGGCCTATATCCTAGTGGTCTTCAACACCATCCCTTCCCTGATGAAAGATGCTAGGTCCATTTTAGAGTTGTGGAAATCGTAACCCAATTTCTTGAAGGGAAGTCATATGTCTTTATGCTCTTGGCTGAACAAGTCCGATCGCTAAACCATCTCAAAAAGAAGAAATGAGGGGATTTGAAGACCAATATGGCTCTATTTGTGGTCTAGTTCATTAGCCACATGAGAAGCTACCAACTTGATTTTAACCGGGCCGACTTCACACAATGATATGACCTCATCAAGTCTTTTGAAGAACAAATTGCGCTACCTAAAGACATAGCTACTCATTAATAGCTTCAATACTTTCAGGATATGAAAGCTGAAGAACTACTTTGGACGCTTGGGTGGTTTGCAAGTAGGGAAATAGTAAAAAATGTGAAGGTTTCAAAGAAATACCTCTAATTGGCTTCAACTTCTGTACCGGATACATTCTAGCCAATGGACTTACTTAAGACATGATTCCTACGCCTTCGTTAGAACCTGTCTCACTTGACTTTCATGACCCTAATACACTAGTAGCTAACAAGGTGGCTAAACTTCTAAGCATTTAAGCTCTATGGTACAAAAAGAAGACTAACCCTACCACTAAAGGGATACTAGGCAGAAGTCAAACAACCAAAGGACTTCTCTATTGCTAATTGAAGAAGCTAAAAGATATAGAGGAGACAAAGGAGAAAAAAGAAGTCCAAGTTGAAGCTAAACCTGAGAAAGCAAGTGAAAGAGAGCAAGAGTTGAAAGCCCGCTGTAAGGAATATCATCAGAGGATAAAAGCATTAAAAGCCCAGCTAAGGAAGATTAGAAGCAAAGACAAGGAAGCGAAAACTCCTAAGATGCAGAAGAGTAGGAAGATACAAAATGAACCCAATAGCCATAAGAAGAATAGAGCTTAGCTTTTAGTTTTCTTTCTTTAGGATTTCTTTTCTAAATGAAGTAAGTGATGTAAAGCTTCACAATTGCAAAGATTAATAAAAATTAGTTACGTTTTGCCACATTAAGGGTCTCTTGCTAATTTAAATTTCCTTGCATCCATATGCCATACATCCTTGCATTTGCATGTTTAATAATCTTTTTTAGAAAAATGTGATATGTGCTAACTTTTTGTACTAGTACTCTTGCTTTTAGATTTCAAGATAGCTCCCAAACATCAAATCTTTTAGAAAAGTTTGATCAAAATGCGTTCCTAGACCAAAATAGCCACTATTCAAGGAGATGACAATGACCTCGAGATCACTTACCCCACTAAGTTGAGATTTCGTTCCTAAGAAGGGGCTATGGAAAAGATGGCAGAATAGATGAGTTTCCTAGTAAATAGCATTGCTTTATTCTGGGCCACAACACTAGCTAATGAGGAGAGTTCCAAAGCCTTTTACGAGAAGAATACTAAGGCTCTCGAAGCAGAGGAAAATTATCTAAAAGACCCATTTGAGTCAAAAGGAGTTTATTCGAAAGTCAACTTAACATTCGAACCTGGTACATATGTAGCCCCAGCTAACATAAGACCGGCCAACTCAAAGCCTAGAGCAGATAATTTGAAAGAACTTGAAAGGAAGCTAACCTAGCAAATAACTAAAAAGATGAAGGCGATTGGAGGATACGATAGATTTGATCAAGATGGGATCACTGAGTTTTCTACATATGATGTTGGTGCTTACCCTGAGCAGTTTAAGATACTAGAGTTCGAAAAGTACAACGGGATAAGGTACCCCAAGCTTCATACCAAGTTGTATGTAAGAAAGATGGGTAAATATGTTCAATACGACCCATTCATGGTACAAATGTTCCAGGATAGTTTGACAGGTCTGGCCCTAACTTGGTATGCCCAGCTTGACTTAAATTAGATAAATACATAGGAAAAACTTGCCAGGGCATTTTATGAACAATATAGGTTCAACGTGGAAGTAGCTCCAACTAAGATGGATTTGGTCACCTTACGAAAGAAGAATAACAAATCATTCAAAGAATATATTCAAAGATCGAGATCTTTAGTTGCAAGGGTATCCACTCCTACAATCGAGAAAGAGCTCACATCAGCTTTCATTAATACTTTGGAAAGGTCCTATTTCTCCCATTTGATTGGGTAAGCCTTGTCTAGTTTCGTTGAAGTAGTGGTAGCAAGTTATAGGATTGAAAGCACCATCTCCTTTGGTAAGCTTCAAGAGCCGTTAGATAGAAGGCCACTCGTTTCATCTTTCATTTCTAGACTAATAGTCGACAAGCTTAAAAAATCTACGATCAATGTAGTAAATTCAAATGTTAGACCGAATACTTAAGTTTCTTACAGGATAAATCTGCCTCCAACTCAACAACAGTTTAGAAATCAGCCTTAAGCTAATAGGGCCCCTAGACAGTTTACCATGATATCAGTCCTTTAAGTCAAGTCTTCAAGAAGTTGCGAAAAGATAACTTGATTCAATATGAGCTTTCTAGTAACCGATATAAGTTTAGAATTTATGATCCTAGTCAGAAAAGTGAGTATCATTGTAGGCAAGTGGGGTACTCGACTGATTTATGCTAGAGATTAAAGAACATAATTCAAGACTTAATAAACAAAGGGTCTTTGCAGTTGGATTTCGTAGAAGCCCTAGCTCCAAATGTTAACAATAATCTCTTACCTAACCATGGCCCAGTCATTGGTATGATAGATGATGACTTCACCATCAACATGATCAGTTCAAATAAGAAGCCCAAGGTTTTTGAGTTCTACATGAGCCAGCAGGCCCCAATAACTAAGAGGTACACCTTTCATGTACTAGTAACACTAGAAAATTACAAAGCCGCCCCATTTAACTATCAGGTAGTAAATCGAAAGAAGTCGAGTTTTCAAATAGGGGGAATCACTCGATTTGGAAGGATCTATTACCCAAGGGAAGAGTCCAAGAAGAAGAGTCTATCGAAAGAGGTAAATGATAAAATGACTGAACATGTGGAAGGACTATCTGCCTTTACTAAGATGATTAAGTTGAGTGAATACAAGATCATAGAACAACTGAGTAAGACTTTGGCATAAATATCATTAATGGGCTTGTTGATCGCATTCAAACCACACAGATAAGCTTTATTTCGCACCTTAAGGGAGGTTAAGGTCCTTTGTGAAATGCCAAATGAGAAGATGAGACTAATCACTAATTCCATCCTTGCCATGGACCAAAGTTCTTTTTCAGTAAAAGAGTTAGGGGTAGAAGGGAATTAGCACACAAAACCACTCTTCATAATGGTGAGAAGTAATGACATAATAATTACTAGAGTACCTATTGACAATGGATCATTACTAAATATATGCCCATTCGCTACCTTAGATTTGTTAAACATTGACATGACTACAATCAGGCCTAGTTCTACCGTTGTTAGGGCCTTTGATGGGTCTAGAAGAGAGATTATAGGAGAGATAGATTTACTTGTGAGTATTGGCCCTCAAAACTTCATTATCTGATTCTAGGTTATAGACATCCTAAGGTCTTTCAATTTACTCTTGAGTAAAGCCCAGATTCATGCAGCAAGGAACATACCTTCGAGACGGCACCAGAAAGTGAAGTTTATCTCGAATGGCCAGGTGATTACAATTTTAGGAGATTAAGACTATGAGATTTTCAAAGAAATGACCATACCTTATATAGGAAGTGAAGGGTAAAAAGAGTTTGGTCTACAGATGTTTGAAGAAGTGTGCACGATTACCAATCCTAAGAGAGAAAAGAACAAGAAGGTAGAGTTTAAGGTAGGCCAGATTAGTACCTATGGTCTTAGATACAACCTAACTCCAGTAAAAGAATTTCAGAAAAAACAAGCGAGGAGTAAGAGAGGTGACAGGTTGTACCATGCCCAAATGACCTTCCCTCTATTAACCGAGACATTCATCCGGGTAGAGACTCAAGCCCCAGAATCTACCGAGGAAAGATCAGCAAACTCATCTTACAAGTTCCAGTACCATTTGAATAATTAGTTATCTACCCCTGTGAATGGCAACAGGTCTTCCCTAGGGTAAAGGGTGAACCTTTTTCTAGTATTCTTTGAATTTTTCTTTTCGATAGTTGTCGTTCCAAAGGTATCATCGAACCTTTTCGTTCAATAAAAAATTAGTTAGTTTCCTACCTCAGTTTGTGTTTCACTTTCATGCAATCAATAAAATATTAGTTAATTTCTTTCTTTTGTTTTATTTCTCTTTTACTTTCATATGCTTTTCTCTATATACTTTGCCTAGATCCAATGATTCGAATGAAAACTAAGGATACCTTTTGTAGGTAGATAATGAAAATATTGATATCACTTTTAGCCCTACTAAGTTAGTTGTCGGGAGTGATGTTGATAACTATAGTGATATCCAACAGAAATGGTAAAAATATGAATTGAGTAGAATTTTTATTGATGAACCGATTAAAGTCGTCAACGTAGGGGATGAGGATAATCTTAAGAATCTGAAGATTGGAGGGAGCTTGAAAAAAGAGCAAAAAACAGAAATGATTATGTTGTTAACTGAATATCAAGATGTATTCACTTGGTCTTATGAGGATATGCCTAGGTTAGATTAGTCAATCATGGTCCATCGTCTACCTACATAAGAAGACTCCGAGCCTAAAAAGCAAAAGTTAAAAATATTTCGACCTAACATCCTATTGAAAATCAAGGAAGAGGTTAAGAAACTGCTTGAAGTTGGATTCATCGAGGTATCTGATTATTCGGAATGGGTAACTAACATTGTTCCAATAATGAAAAAGAATGGGAAGTTCAAGGTGTATATAGACTTTCGAGATCTCAGTAAGGTAACGCCTAAAGGCAATTTTCCTTTGCCTTATATCGATGTCTTGGTAGATAACACAGCTAGGAATTATCTATTCTCATTCATGGATGGTTTTCTAGGATACAATCGAATTCGGATATCCGAAGAAGATAAGGCTAAGACGACCTTTATTACAACTTAAGGCACGTTTCGCTCTAAGGTGATGCCCTTCGGGCTCAAGAACGCTGGGGAAACATACCATAGAGCAATGGTCACAATTTTCCATGACATGATGCATAAAGAGATCGAAGTATATGTTGACAATATGATTGCAAAATCTAGGGAAGGGGAAGATCACATAGGAATTTTGAGGAAGCTATTCAATAGATTAAGGAAGTTTCAATTAAAGTTAAATCTAGAGAAGTGTACTTTTGGAGTGACATCAAGCAAATTGCTAGGCTTCATAATTAGCCAAAGGGGCATCAAAGTTGATCTTGATAAAGCCAAAGCCATAATTGATATACCCCCTCCATACACACTCAAAGAAGTAAGAGGATTGTTGGGTCGTTTGAATTATATAGCTTGATTTTTATCTCAGCTAACAAATAAATGTCACCCTCTATTCAAGCTATTGAAAAAGAATGCTATGATCAATTGGGACGAGGAATGCGAAGAAGCTTTCACAAAAATTAAAAAATACCTCATAAATCCTCCAGTGTTGGTAGCTCCTAAACCTGGGAAGCCATTGTTCTTATACCTAACCATATTGCTCGAATCTATGGGGTCCATGCTTGATCAGAAGGATAAAGAAGGGAAGGAACAAGCTATTTATTATTTGAGCAAGAAGTTCACAGAAGGGGAGCAGAAATACTTAGAAACTGAAAGAACATGGTGTGCATTAGTTTGGGTTATGCACTAACTCAAACAATACACACTTTACTACTAAATTGAGTTAATTACACAACATGATCTCTTGAAGTACTTAGCAGAAAAATCGACCCTCATTGGTAGAATTTTGAAGTACTAGATGTTAATATCAGAATTTGACATCAAGTATATAAGCCAAGGTTCAGTTAAGGGTAGGCTTTGGTAGATCAATTAGTAGAGAGTCCCCTTGAGGATACCCCTTAAGAAGTACGAGTTGAGTTTCTTGATGAAAATATCATGATGGCTAAAAACAATTATGATGGCTAAGCAATTGAGAAATCCTTACATTGGAAAATGTTCTTTGATGGAGTAGCCAATATATCAGGATGTGGAATTGGGGCAATATTGATATCCCTTAAAGGTATACAATTCTCGATGGCCATAAGGCTTGTTTCCTCGTATACTAAGAATATTGCAAAATATGAGGCATGTATTTTGGGACTTAAGATGGCGTTATTTAAGGAGATATGGGAATTACAGGTATATGGAGATTCTTTGTTAATCATAGGCTAAGCTTGGGGTGAGTATAAGACGAAGGACCTTAAATTGGTACCATACCACCGGCACTTAGCCAAACTGATAGACAAGTTTGAAGAGATTACATTCACATACGTACTAAGGGCTTAAAACCAATTTGCTGATGCTCTAGCCACCTTGGCATTCATGATTCAAATATCGTGAGGAATAGAGATTTGACCACTTAAGATTGAAATCAAAGAAAAGCCTGCTTTTTGCTTGGCAATTGAAAGCGCACATGATGCAAAGCCTTGGTATTATGACATAAAAACATTCTTACAACATGTTACATACCTTAGGGAGGTTGAGAAAAAGGATAAGAAGACGATCAAAAGGTTACAACATTAGTTTGGGTCATGTACCGATGATTGTTTAATGGTATACTTCTACAGTATGTAGATGAAAGGGAGGCAAAGGTGCTAATGAAGGAAGTGCATGAGGGAGTATGTGCCCCCTACATGAATGATTACATGTTAGCCAAAAAGATTATGAGGTTGGGATATTATTGGTTGGCTATAGAGGGAGATTGCATCAAACATGTCAAGCACTATCCCATGTGCTAGGTTTATGCAAACAAAGTGAATGCTCCGCCTCAAGAACTGCATACACTATCTGCGCCATGGCCATTTTCGATGTAGGGTATAGACATCATCAGCTCAATCACTTTGAAGGCATCCAACGGGCACCATTTCATACTCGTAGCTATCGATTGTTTCAATAAGTGGGTTGAAGCCTCATCTTACTCAAGTGTTACAAAAAGGGTGGTAATCAAGTTCATCAAGAGGGACATATTGACTCGGTATGGTATTTCAGAGACAATATATTACTGATAATGGTACAAATCTTAACAATAAATTGATGTTAGAGTTGTGTCAACAGTTCAAGACCATTCATAGAAATTCCACTCCTTATCGGCCTCAAATGAATGGAGTTGTAGAAGTGACCAACAAAAATATCAAAAGAATCATTGAGAAGATAGCAGTCACGTATTGAGATGGGTATAAAATGTTACCTTTGCACTTATGGCCTATTGAACTTCTATTAGAATGTCAACAGGGGCAACCCCCTACTCATTGGTATATGGAATAGAAGCTATATTACCAGTAGAAGTTGAAACCTCATCTCTCAGGGTGTTATCAAAAACCTAATTGGATGAGACTAATTGGATAAAGAAGCTTATCAAGTAGTTGAATCTGATTGATGAGAAAAGGTTGATAGCCTTGTGCCACAACATGTGCTACCAATAACGAATGGCTAGGGCTTTTAACAAGAAAGTACGGCCTCGAAGTTTTGAAGAGGGATGCATGGTATTGAGGAAGACTTTGCTCAATACACAAGACTCTAGAGGAAAATTTGCTTCAAATTATAGAGGTCCTTATATTATAGAGAAAGTGTTGCCCTCGGGAGCTTTGATTTCATCTCAAATGAATGGTCTAGACTTGAGAGACCTTATAAATGCTATTGCAATGAAGTTGTACTACCCTTGAAAGGTTAATGGAATTCTTGCTCAGATCATGAAATGTAAACAATCTTAATATTATTGTAGTCTTATTTTCATTTTCTATAAGCAAAGTTGGTATCCCTAATAGTCGTTGATATTGAGTAACACCCCCAACTCTTTTCCTGTGCCACTAAAAGGCCTCACTCTTTGTTCTATCCAAATAAACCTTACATACCCTAAACACGAGAGAAAATGAACACTTGATTGGGAACGATGTCAATTGACAAAAATTCTTTTAATACTCTATTATGGTTCACTCTCCTTGATAAGGGAGATTTGTTTTCTATTTTTTTCAAGATAAGGCCATATTTAGAAAAAGCAAAGTATCTAATGGTAGATGAGTAGTACTTGCTTGAGGGTGAAAGTTTGCAAGGGAAATCAATTAAGTTTAGGATTTGAAACTCAAGATGTAACATCTTTGCTCAGATGATGTTGATATTTTATATGTTGGGGTCACCTTACTTAAAATCACCACTAAGTAGAACTTCATGTGCTTTGTTCTAAGATTAAGATTGAATTTCAAAAGGTTGAACCGTTCGTTCTAATCATATTGCTTAAGAAAAGATTTATATATTTGGGAGCTATCCATAAAGCCAAGTGTTTCTAAGTTTTTATCATAAAAATAACTCGGTTTCTTTTAAGACATTGCATTTGCATTTAGCCTCCCCATAGGATGGTAATCAATCTCTAAGGTATTTAACCCTTATACTCTTAAGTCTAGCTAACTCATAGAGCGTTGTCTTGATCCACATTTCCTTTAGGGTTCTAGCCAGCTCATAGAGCGTTAACCTAACTCAATTTTCATATATGGCTTTATCTAGCTTAAGGAATGCTTTGTCTGACTACTAAAGTTAGTTAGCTCAAAGGAGTATGACTAGGATTTATGTCGACTTTTTAGTTAGGGTTGCTAATACCTTAGAGACTCTCTCACCTATGTAAGTCAGCTCAAAGGAGCACGATTAGGTTTCATGTTGACTTTTTTGTTAGGGTTGTTAGTCACTTAGAGACGCTCCCGCTTATGTCAATCAGCTCAGAAAAGCACGAATAGGTTTCATGTTGACTTTTTAATTAAGGTTACTAGCTCTTTAGAGACGTTCCCAACTATTTCAGTCATCTCGGAAGAGCACAATTAGGTTTTATGTTGACTTTTTGATTAGGGTTGTTAATCCCTTAAAGATACTCCCACCTATGTCAGTTAGCTCAGAGGAGTACGATTAGATTCTCATTTAGGGTCTTAGCTAGCTCAAAGAGCATTTTGTTCATTTGCCTAGGTTAGTTAGCTCAAAAAGGCATGACCAAGTTATCATTTAAGATCTTAGCTAGCTCGAGGAGTGCTTCACTCGTTCACTTAAGTTAATCAGATTAAAAGGGCATGACTAGGTTCTCATTTAAGGTCTTAGCCAGCTTAAAGAACACTTTGCCTGTTCACCTAGGTTAGTTAGCTAAAAGGAGCACGACTAGGTTCTTATTTAGGATTTTAGCTAACTCAAAGAGCATTTTACTCATTCACCTAAGTTAGTCAGTTTAGAAGGGTACAACCAAGTTCTCTTTTCGAGTTAGCTAACTCATAGGACGCTATCCTTCTCTTAGTATCTTTTAGGGTTAGCTAATTCACAGGGTGCTACCCTCCTTTTAGTATTTTTTAAGGTTAGCCAGCTCGTAGAGCATTACTCTCTTTTTAGTACTTTTAGGGTTCTTGCTAGCCTACAGAGATGCAACCCTCACCACTTTCTTTTTTAGCTTTTTATCACCAAATCCTCAATAAATTAGGCTTAGGATTACTAATTAGTTGTAGCTCTTCTTAGGACAAAATCTTCTCCAAAGCAAAAATTATGTCTATTTTGTTTTTGCGGTAAAGTTTTACTTAAACTTCAAGACAAAGAGGGGCAGCTGTAGAAACCTTATTTTCGCCCCCCACACAGTTTTAATTTTTTTTTTTCAAGGGCCCTAATTCAAAAAATAATAAAAATTAAAAAATGATAAAAAAAAAAAACTAAAAAAGAAAAAAATTCACAAAAAAGTTTTAATTGGGTTGAGTTGTTTTAAACGGATTTAGTAGAATTGTGATTAAATAATTATTGATAGGAGACGAATCTGATACGATAACGTTACATCCAATAAAATCAAGATTTGTCTAATTCAAATATATTTTGGATCTTTATCAATTTATATTTGATTTGATCCAAAAGATTTGTTTCTAAATTTTATAAATAGGAATCATGCGGCGTGAGGTAAAAATTTTCAATTACACACTTGCACGTGACCCCAATCCCCGATCCTCTCTTGCTCTCGTCATATGGCACATACTCAACTTTCAATCCACTGTCATAGTTCCACTGTCGTAGCTCCATTGTCCCACGTCTTGTAGAGAACTCAATCATTACTTAACCACCATCCCAAACAACACACAACAAACCCATCGCTAGCCCATCCTCTCTTTTGCCCATTACAAAACAGTAGCCCCCATCCTTTCACATACATAGTGCTACACACGATTGCAGTCATCACTGATCAGCCATATACCGTTAAACATATACATACACACACTTAGTCCATAGCCACGACAGTGTAACTGTATGACCCCCAAATAGCAGAACCCCTGACCTTCTCATAGTCCAGCTACCCCATCTACTGTGGTAGCTTTACAATTGTTCGCACTCTACACCATCAATGCATTCTTCAATCACCTCTCTCCTACAATAGCTTCTCTCTCGCCACTGCCACACATCAAACTCCATAGTAGCCCACACATACAAACCCACGCCACTGTCCACTATGGCTGCAGTGCCACATCATACTCGCAGCATGGTTACAACACATTGAGTAGTAGCAGCATAGCCTCCTACACCAATTGCTAATACCAACCAGCGAACACCCCTGTACGCCTAGCCATTATCCTATACGGTGCAACACCTTACGCACAACACATTTGTATACATAGGAGTTTCATGCCAAAGCTTTAGTAGTCACTAGAGCATCCACGCAGCAACAAGAACCCCATTGTAATCTATAGCTACAGCACATGGTAGCACTCATACAATTTAAATGCACATTTAGGTAAGTTAAGCTGTTGCTTTATTTTTGGTTTCTTTTATTTATTTATTTTGTGGTTTCTTTTATTTATTTATTCTGTTATTGATGATTTGTTTAGAAGCTAATAAAGGAAATAATAGTTTAGTTGGAGGAATCATGTTTTTTCCAAAATTTTTTAAGAATTAGGTCTTTAGAATTTCTCACTTAGGAAAATTGTTGTTTTTCAAAAATTAAAAAAAAAAAAGATAATAAATCCTTTTCAAAACTAGGGCATTAAGGTAAGATAAAATACTCAAGGAATTAGGACCCTTTAGAATTTTTCAATAAAACTAAATTGACAAAAAAAATGTAAACTTGATCGATTTTCAGAAATTAAAAAGAACTAACATACTAAAGTTTTTTAAAAGAATTATGGATATTTGATCCCAATTAGTGAGTACGTATGTATCTCTAAGGCGATATAAAATCTGTATAAACTTAAGTTTTCTTTAAAAAAAAATATTTAAAAAAGAATAATTTTGAAAAATAAGCCTAATTTTGGAAAATTGATAGTGGTATTGTTAGGGTTTAAAAATGTAACCTCCGAATTCAGAAATCTCTAGCTTTTTTTTTTTAATTCAATTTAAAATCAAAGACCGATTACTAAGTTATAATTAATCCATTCAATTGATTATAATTTATCTCTTTTCTTAACTCTAATTTGATGGCGACTTCAAAAGATTTTCAATTAAAAATGAAATCAAAATTTCATTTTCTCTAATCGAGGATTAATATTAAATGAGTTAGAGTTTAGTATTAGTTGAAAAATGAGAAACGGAATTAAAATAAGAAATCGAAAAATCGAGCATTTTTATGTTCCTTTGTCACTAATTACGGTTTTGTCTTTTTCTTTTTCTGATTTCAATAACCATCTTCTAGTATTGGATTGAATTAGCTTACTTTTGACTAAGTTCTTACTAGATTATGTTAATTATAAATGATCTTGGGCAAATTTTTAGGATGGTTTTATGTTACATGGGAGGTTTTAATTTAAAAGTTTAAAAACCAACAACGATAAAGTAATTTATAAATAAAACCTCGTATCCTATTTATTCCAATCCGTCCATCCCTAGCTTAATCCATTTGTCACAGTAACAAACAAAGTAGTGAAAAGGTTCATTGCATCTCTTATTTCCCCTCATTCCTACTTCTCTCCTATGATCTCTTTTCTCTAGCAACTAAGTATAATATCTGTCAAGGCTTAATCATAGAAAAGTACAGGATAAGTTGAAATGTCCTTTGTCAGTCATCGCATTTGGGCTGATTTGAGTATCCATCTCCTAACCACGCCTTAGTTGGAGGACTTTCCCTTCCTTTAAGGCTGCTATAAGCTTCCAAAAATATAGGTCGGGAGTGGGCGTGTGGCTTGTGAGGTATGAAATGTTTCATTTTTTTCTTTATTTTTTAATTATCCTATTACATGAGAGAATTGAATCAATCTCTCATATTGGGACCAGTATTTAAACCACCAAACAGTAATAGCTTGACGAGATATGAAAATATCCTGATTAGCCTGCTTGAAAACAAAATTCCCTCCTTCTATATAATATGCTGGATGCAGCTTGCACCTTAGGAGAGAGTATAACTCAAGTTTTAGATCTTAGTTATGAATATTCATTAATCTTTCGGCTAGTTTACACATTAACTACATAAAAGATATTTTTAAGCTCAAATCATAAGTATATTTTTTAAAGTATTAGTTAAGTATGAAATTTGAACTTTGAAAGTATAGTTTTACGTTCCCATAATTTTCGAATATGTATAAAAATCATGGGAACTAACTATGCTTTAAAAGTTTAGATGACTGATTTGCAACCCGACCAATATGTATATATATATATTAGCTATTGGTACATACACGTTGTGTATACAAATTTTTTTTTTTTATCTATTGAAAAAAAGAAATATATATTTATTTCAAGTTTATAATAAAATATTTTGTATTAACCATAACAAATTTTAGTATCTATATAATTTATAATGACTTCTTTCAAAAAAATCATATTAATGAAAGAAATTATAAAAATTGTAAGAAAAAGGGGGGGCTTTATTGAAAATTATAAAAGAAAAGAGATAAGAAAGTGAGAGAGAGAAAAAAGTGGAGTGCAGTTTTAGAGAGTGAGAGAAAGAAATTAGATGTAGGTATTGTAAGGAAAGACAATTTTACCTATGATATAAATTATATATAATTTCATAATATTATTTTAATATTGGTTTTTCTGTTAAATAATATTTGATGTTGGTCAAAATAGTAATTTTAATTATAATGGCTACTTAAGCTTCCAAAGTTTTTAATTATACAGATATATATATAAGTATTGTTACCCAACCAATAGTTTAGAAAATTTATTTACATTTATTCTGTCTCTAATTAAAATTTGAATGTATCAAACTTATTTCACCATTATAGAGAAAAGATATTCATTCAACGGCCTTTAATTTTATAATTTTTAAACCGCATCCCATAGGTTTTCATTAATATTAGTATTAATCACAATGTTTAAAATTAGCATGTTATATAAGAAAAGGTCATGTCGACAGGAAGAAAAGGTAATGGTAGCGCTAAAACAAAATATTAGCTGCAGTTTTAAAATTTAAGAAGTGATTATACCTCAAGTGCTTACCCGTCGTATTGTTCGGAGGAAGGCCGTGCGATGACTTAGATCGAACATTCTGTCTCATGCTTCAATTTATTGATAGTTTTTTTTTAACAGAAATATTCTATTTATTGATAGTTGGAAAAAGGCTTACCTAACCGCTAGTTCTTTAATTACAAATTGATCTTCTAAAATGTATTTTAATTATTGTTTTCAATTATGATAAAATTTGTATTTAAAAAATATATACGTATATTATTTTCATTTCATTAATTTTACCCATGTTCCCACCTCCCATATAATTTAAGAGATTTTTTCTTAACTCCATGTCCTTTCCCATATTCACCATTTACTTTTCTCAGTTTCACATTCCTGATTTTCTCTCTTCCCCATCTCCTTAAACCTATGGCATTTCATCTTTTCGCTTCAATGAAGTATTAACATCACAGAGTCATGAATTTTGAGCAGTAAACCTAAAATTTTCAGTTTCTTTTTTTCTACGCAATTCATAATTTATGGTTTGTTTTAGTATGATTTGATTGAAATTTCATAGCTTCATAGTTATTTTCTAATCTGATTGTTAAATTTAGTGAAATAATTGAAACGTTTATTAATTATTGAGTTTTTTTTTTTTTTTTTTTTTTTTGGTACTTGATTTGGTTTTTGTCTTTATTTGACTAGGGGTTTAGATCGAGAGTTTTTGGATTCCTCTTTGGTGGAAAATTTGAGTCAAATTGCATGGTTTTGATGTTTATCTATTTTTTCAATATAAATGTTATGAATTTATGGTAGAATGGGAGATTTGTTTGATTAGAGAGTAGATTTCATGAAACCAAGTTTGTAGTTTTCCTTTCATTTAAGCATTTACTTTTGAAAGAATACTTAATCTAGTGCTAGTCTCTAACTATAAGAAGGAAATGAAGCAAAACCCTTTATTCCATTGTCATTCTCCTTTTTCCATAAGGTGGATAGCTAAAATAAAGAATAAGAGTAGTTTCGGAAGATTGCGGTAAGTGGTTTCTTTTGTAACAGTCAAAGTCCATTATTTTCTTTTTTTCGGTTTCTTTAAGCTTTATCTGTTTTGGTAATTGGGTTTTGTTTTCTTAAATATTACTTATAGAATTTCACTTTTTTGGTTGTTACAATTTTTCTTTTTTAAAAAAATTGTTTTAGGAGTAGATGAATAGAGTTCTCTATCCAGCTCTACCATTTGACAACTAAGATTACATGGAGAAGAAAAGAGGAAAGACTACGGTAAGTATGAGTCTAAGTATTAGTGATTTGATGTATGGTTTTAAAGGAATTGATTATATATATGTTAAAAATTGTTAATTTCTTTTCATTAGGGTCAAGATATATCATTTCTTTATAAATTGATTGTAATTTTGCAGTGTCTAAATTTTTATATTACATTAGTTAACTCTCTCTCTCTCTCTTCAATTCGCAAGAACTTTATCCAAATAAAGTAACAAAAAAAAAGTCACTTCTTTGGTTTTTTTTTTCATATATATAAATATATACAAGCGGTGGTTTATTTTGTATTCTATTAAAAGGAGATACTAGAAGTTACTTAAAGTTCCTTAGAACAGGATTCTATCTCCCATCATGTTAATAATCTATAAATTAAACAAAAAAAAAAACTCATCAAGTAATTATAATACAAAACAAACCACCACTTGTATATATCTATACACATAAAAAATCAAAGAAATGACTTTTCTTTTATATATTTGGATAAAATTCCTACGAATTAACCAAAAGAGAGAGAGAGAGAGAATGAACTAATGTAACATAAAAAGTTAAGACACCACAAAATTACAACCAATTCATTATGAAATCATAAATCATAATACTAATGAAAAGAAATTAACAGTTTTTAACATATATATAATTAGTTCCTTAAAAACCATACATTAGACCAGTTGTCAAGCGGTAGAGGTGAATAGAGAACTTAGTCCATCTATTCTTAAAATGGTTTCTTTAAAAAAGAAAAATTGTAACAACTTGATAGATGAATTTCCATAAGCAATATTTAAGAAAACAAAACCCAATTATTAAAACAAGTAAAATTTAACAGAAAATAAAAAAAGAAAATAACAAACTTTGACTATTATAAAAGAATCCACTTACCACAATCATCTGAAATTGTTCTTTCTCTTCATTTTATTTATCCACCCTTTGGAAAGAGGAGAATGATGATGGAATAAACGGTTTTGCATCACTACCTTCTTATAGTTGGAGGTAAGCATTAGATAGAGTATGCTTTTAAAAGAAAATGTCCATTGAAAAGAAAATTGTAATACAGATCTAGAATTGGTTATGTGAAATCTATTCTCTGATTAAACAAATCTCCTATCATACCATAAATTCATAACTATTAAACTAAAAAAAATAAATAAGCATTAAAATCATGCAATTTGTCTTAAATTTTCCACCAAATAGATATCTAAAAGACCCTTGATCAAAATCCTTGATCAAATAAAGACAAAAACCTAATCAAGCACAAAAAAAAATAGCAAACTAAAGAATTAACAGATGTTTCATGATTTCACTAAATTCAATAATTAGATCAAAAAATAACTATGAATCTGTGAAATTCTAACCAAATCATACTAAAACAAATCATAAATTATGAATTGCTTAGGAAAATTTTAAGCTTACTATTCGGAATATTTAGAATTCACGATTATGTGATTTTAATATTCCAAAGAAGTGAAAAGCTGAAAAGTTGTTGGTTTGGGGAGATGAGGAAGAGAGAAAATCAGGAACGTAGGAGAGAGGAAGAGAAGGTGAGAAAAAAATATGATTGAAAAAGAAACTACAAAAATGAAATGGAATAGGAAAATATTATAGACATGTTGAACATGAGAAAAGTAAATAGTGAATATGGGAAATGACATGGAGTTAAAGAAGAAATATCTAAAATCACATGGGAGGCAGGAACATAGGCAAAATTAATAAATTGACAATAATATATTTATACATTTGTTAAATAAAAATTTTATCATATTGAAAATAATAATTAAAATACATTTTAGAAGATCAATTTGTAATTAAAGAGCTTTTTAGCTTAAATAATACATATAGTACTATTTTATTATATTATAGTGGATCAATTAAAAGGAAATATGTGTTTGCTAACAAACAACAATGAAACATAGATATCATAGCAGATTTAAATAGTATAGGAATAGTCAATTTAGGTAGTTTAAATATGTAGTAAGATCTAATAATATGTGTTTGCTAATTAACAATAAAAAAATATAGATATCGTAGCAGATTTAAATAATATAGGAAATAGCTAATTTAAATAGTTTAAACCTGTGAGTAAGAGTTAACAATATGCTGAAAGAGATTTTTTCACTCTTGTATTTTGCTTTTTGTCTTTGTTTAATTTGTAGTTATTGTTAATCATTTGACAATTCATCACACTACAATGAGGCATAACATAAGTTCAATGATCCTTATCCTGTAATCATCATCAAAATTTATAATCTTATATTATTTTAAATTTGTCAAATATCATACTGTTAGAATGAATTCCCAACTATTTTTGGCTACCAATTATAAATAATAAAGGTAGAAACATAGAGAACCTTGCTAGTGAGAGGTAATGCTATGCATAAAGTAACAAAAATAAAGATAGAATGGATTAGAGACTTCCAAAAATGGCTTCAAGAAATTCATTAATAGTGTGTAAAATATGGGTATAGCTATTTTAAAATTATCTATTTCACTATCATACATAAAACCTCAACATAGGACTTGATTCTTAAAAATGGTCTTTTAAGAAGCTTAATGCAATTAGATGATCCATAAGCGATTTTGCCAAAAAAAAAAAAAAAAAAGAAGACGAAGAAGAAGAAGAAAGAAAGAAAGAAGAAGCAGGAGGAGGAGGAGGAGGATAGGATAGATGACTAGAAAGAGGATATATGGTCTGGTCTCGGCATTTTAAGGAGTCATAAATATTATAGAGGAAAAAGCTAAGAGTGAATAAGATAAAAGAGATGGTCTATCATCTTTACCGTAGGTGCCAAAGAAGATTGAAAAAAAAAAAATCACTAAATAAAAGTAAAAAGGAACATATCCTCCAATGCGATGAACAGAATCAAACCATATCAAGGTCCTAATTGTATGACTTTAGTGTGATGTCATTCAAAAATGGATTCGCGTATAACATTGTGTCACCATGTAGACATGGTATATAGGGTAAATATGAGGCAAGCTATTAGGAAGATCATACCATGGTTGGTTCCTAACTAGTAGAGCCTACTTTGGGTTTAGGCTAGTGTACGGGGGAATTGGCATGCATTGATATCTAGTAGGATTTTGACTAAGGTTAAGATTTGTGAATTAGAGTATAAAAATCTTATTTAAGAAACTTTTCAATTGAATTAAGTATAAGATTGTAGATGGAATAGCAAGAATATAATGGCAATTTTACTCAATGTTGATACTTATAAGTCAAGAATATATTTATTTTTCCCCTTTTATCAACATTTTTTTGCAAATTAAAGTAAATAATTGATATGCTATGACTAACTTAATGACAAATTGCAGCGGGCTAATGACTATGGACTTAAATAAAAATAAGTGATATGTTTGATGTTCAACCCATTTTACTTCCTCTTATTTCTCTTTTTATAGAGGTCTTCAAAAGAATTAATTGATAACTTTTGAAAAACTCTAGTAGATAAGCTTGTATGCACCATTATAAGCCATCAAAACAAGTCTTGTGATTTGAGCAGATCTAAAACTTCAATAATAGAAACAAGGGAAAGTGTATTTTTGTACAAAAATAAAAAATTATGTTATGTACAATACATCTCCTGCTATTTATATTAAGACATATGTTTGTTAATCCCTCTAAACTACTATCAAATAGAAAAAATTATGAGTGTAAGAAGCTAACAACGATACATGTACAACAAAAAATAAATAATAATCTATCATCCACCCTTAAGTTAGAGATGTACATAGCAACAAATTAGATAAAAAAAAAAAAAAAAAAAAAAAGAAAGATAAGTGCTCCTCAGCTAAGGCTTTAGTAAGCATATTAGTAACCTGCAACTTAGAAGCCACATAACTAAGACGTAAGAAACTAGAAGAAACATGATATCTGACAAAGTGGACATCAACATCAATGTGTTTAGTCCTAGCGTGTAAACAAAGATTTGAAGCAATCAAAAGTATTAACCTATTAAAAGTAAACATCAATAGGCAATGTAAGTTCAATTCCCAAATCCTTGAGTATATAAAAAGTCTATGTAATTTTCTTAATTGTAGCTACTAAACTCTGATACTCAGCTTCCAAGGTGGATGTAGAGACTGTTGGTTGTTTCCCGGTCTTCCAAGAAACAAGTGTAGAACCAAGCATCAAATAATAACCAATAATTGATTTTCTATTAAAAGAATTTGTAGCCCAATCCAAATCCGTGTAGGCACTCAAGGTAAAATCATTTTCAATGGAGTAAAATAAGCCAAGAGATATGATGCTCTTTAAGTACTTAATAACATAGAAAAGTGCTTGGAAGTGGGAATTCCTTAGCTTAACCATAGATTGACTCAAAGCATGTACCTAATGTTAGGTCAAATGAGATTAATATAAAATAATCTACTAACTAACTTGTGAAAATAAGTTGGATCACTCAACAACTCACCATTATCATGACCCAAACTTAAGCCACTAAGAAAAGGAGTTTTGTTTGGCTTATAAGCTGTGAACCTATCTCAAGTAAAACATCAATAATGAACTTATGCTGGTTGAGCAAATGGCTACCAGTAATATGACAAAGTTCAAGCCCCAAAAAATAACTAATTGATCCCAAGTCTTTTATGGTGAAGGCAGCATGCAATTGAGCTTTCAACTTAACAATAAGTTCTTCATTTGAACTAGTGATCAACATATCATCAACATATAAGAGAACAACCACAAACCAAGTGCATTCTTTTTAGTAATAAGGGAAAGATCATGTTTGGATCGTAAGAAACTAACCAAAAGTAAAAAATTTGAAATCTCCAAATTCCATTACCGTGAGGCTTATTTTAGCCCATATAAAGACCTTTTAAGAAGGCAAACTTAATTTGGTTTTTCCTTATTATATCCTTCTACGAGCAACATATAAATTTCTTCATCCTAGTATCCATGCAAAAATGCATTATTAATATCTATTTAGCGAATAGACCAAGAATATCCAACAGCAGCAGCTATCAACATACAGATAATGTTCAATTTTGCCATAGGTGAGATGGTTTCAGTGTAATCTTTGCCTTTAACTTATGTATAACCTTTAGTTGTAAGTTTAGCTTTGTAACATTCAACACTTCTATAAGCCCTAAAGTTAAACTAAGTGACCATAGGATTAAACTTAATATATAAAGTTTATGGCGATCGGTTAAAAGATCCGATCAAACCTAAATTATAAACTATAGATAGAAATATTAGTCAAAATGATCCTTAAACTTGAATTTAAGAAAATAAGTAATAAAATAAGAGACTATAAAATTTTCAAATTTTAAGTATAATACTTATTAATTATCGAAAAGGTGAAAAGTGCGATCTAATAACTAATAAATTGCTAGAGATAGATTATATGTATACTAAAAATTATAGAATAACCTAAATAATAATTAGGAATATTTACTTGTACCCCGCATGTATTTACGTGTAGATAAAAATATGCGAAATTACTTAAATTGCCTGAAATTAGCTAGAAACTTATTAAATAATTAAGAAAAAATCAGAGGAATAGCGAATGACTTGGATTTGGTCGTGGCAGGTTAGGAATTAAAGAGGAAAATTAACTAATAAAAAACAAGCAACATAAAAGGTAAAATTTGATAGATTTGAGCAATGTCTTGTTTAATTAATGCATAATAATTACAAGACTCTATAAATAGCAAGAAAAGCTACAAAACTCATTTAGATAGTTAGAAGTTTGAAAAAATTGAGAGCATTGAAATTTGGAGAAAAAATTAAGGTTTAGAAAATTCTTTAGTAAATCTGTACAATAAGGGCTTGTGAACTGAACCCACACAATACCACCACGTGAAACCAAACCACCACCACCCCACTCCAAACCCACTGCTTGGATTGGCTAACACACCTGAACCAGTGTTAGAGGCTCAAAAGTTATTAGACAAGATGAGCCTCACATCTGCTCTGATTTTGTAAAATTTCTTAAAATTATTTATTTTACTCAGAAAATTATGAAATTTATTATTCTGAGGTTTTAATTGTATGTAGATTTAGGGAAAAATAGTGATTAAGTTTAATCACGTCTGTAAATATATGGTTTTTAAGAAATTAAGCAAAACCGAACATGATTAGAACTAGAAATAAATAGGTTTAAGAGTGTAGTTTAGAGCTCAATTTTTTTTTTTTTGTAGAATGCTTAAGTGATATAGAACAGTGCTATGATGCCATTTTTTTAAATTTAATTTTTGAAATTTTTAAGTAATTTTTTAGTCCTAAAATGATGAGAAAATTGAATAATTTTGGGTTAATTAGGTGATTAAGTGATTAATTACTGATTTAGATGGTAATTAGATGTTTAAGGATGTTAATCTCTGATGTGGAAACATAATCCTATCCTTTGGAGTGTTAAGTGTAATTAATATAGGAATTATGTGGTAATTGTAGGAAATTAGGAATATGTAAAATTGGAAATTTAATAAATATGAAAAATTAGGTTTTTTGGATAATATAATAATAAAAATCAGTACATAATAAATCTGAAACAAAATTTAATTTTAGGTAATTGTTTAAAAATTGTAAGATTTCCTCACATCAAGAGTAAATCCGGTACCCCAATTAAGATTAGAGTGTACTAAATAAGTTAGAACACTAAATTAAGACCCAATGTGAAATTAGAATACTCAAGCTTAATGTGATTAAATTCACATTAGGATTCAAGCATATTTAGGATTCCTCATAGTCAGAGACTATAGAATCAAAACTGGAATTTAATTTAGAAACCGAACACCGAGAATTCCAAGTAAGTTAGGTTATTACTTTACCGTATTGGAGTACTATTTTATGGTACTTGGAGACTTAGGATTGTGTATGATTGTTATTGTAAGTAGTTTATGCATGTGTTTAAGTATTTGAATCCGTATTGAAATTTGTATTGTGATTGATTGTGTGTTATGACTGAATTGGTGTGAAATTATCTGAACATCCTAAATGAAATTTAATCTTATTCGACTCTAATGTCCTAAATTGTCATGCATTGCAACCCTTTAGGGGATCATTAGGATTCTCCAACCAAACATCGACACCTTCGATAAAGATAGTGTTGGATAGCAAATTGGTCATTTCTTCATCCTTAGCCAAACTAAGTGACAGAAGAGGAGGTTGCAATGAAGATGAGGGCATTGGTTCGAAGGATAGTCTTAAGAGGAGTAGTGTCTCCATTACACAAACCTGGGTTTGGTTGTAAGCTGTTACATGACATGAAAACTCCTCAACTCGGATTAAAGTGGGTGAAATTTCTTTGATTTCGCAATGTAACGCAACGGACCAGATTACGTTATGTGATGATACCTGCTTGTTGCATTGCATGAAAATAATTGCTTGATAATCTTGTTTATGTTTATATACATTCATGAGTCTCCAATTCAACTTATTGAGCTGTAGTTGCTCATAACCATATAGATCTTTTTGCGGGTCTTGATTTCTGAATACTCCAAGTATTATGCTGCCCTACAACTATCTAGAGGTTAGTTCTTTTAAAGCTTGGGGTGTGAGGATCAATTTGCCTAATAGTTGATGTATAGCTAGAGTCTCCTTAGTAGCTTAAGAATGAAAGACTGATAGTTGTTATGTAAATTAGTGGACTGTTATGTTAATGTAGAATTTCCTAGGAAATTCTATGGAATGTACATGTAATTATATATGTGTTGACTTAAAGTTCTTGTTAATTACTATAACTTTAACTCAACTCTTAATTGGACTGTTTACTTCAAAGCGAAGAGTCGTCAACGCCTTGTATAGATCATGTCTATGGTAGGTACTGTGAGGTTAGTTACTATCATAGAATGGTTTACACGACGGGACTGTTGCTACTCTGTGACTTTGAGGCGTAACAACTTCTATTTGGTTTAAACTTAATCTTGTAAGCCTACTTGTAACTTATGGCTTTCTTTCCTTAAGGCAAATATGTAAGCTCCTAAGTCTCATTGCTTTCTAAAGCATTCAACTCCTTTTCCATAGCTCCTACCCACTCTTGATGTTTAATAGCTTATGAATAATTGCATGGCTATTGGATAATAAGGACATGAGCCAAAGAAGTTACATATTCTGATGGGTAACAAGCATACATAGAATGGGCAAATAAAGGATATTAAATGTTGGAAAAAGATGCAGTAGAAGAGGCTTAATTGGAATATCAAAGGTTATGGTATTTGGGTTAAAGAGAAGTATATCAAGCTAGACAAATAAGGACTAATCTTATAGAGAAATACATCTTCAAAGAATTGCACATCTTTATTAATCTTCAACTGTTTGGCACACAAATCATACACTTTATACCTCTTTTGTCTACTAGCATAACTAAGAAAAACACACTTGTTACTCTTGCATCCAACTTGTCTTTATTAAGATCAAGATTTGCAATGTAACATAAACACCCAAAGACTTGGAGGTTATCATAAGAAGGAAATTTACAAAAGAGCATTTTAAATGGTGTTTTCTAGTATTTGCATAGACATCAAATTAATGAGATATGTGGTGGTAAGTAAGAAGACACTTTCTCCAAAATTTTTTTGGCAAATTAGCATGAATTCTAATTGCTCTTGTAATATCTAATAAATGCCTATGTTTCCTTTCCACTTTCCCATTTTGTTGTAAGGTATATGGAATAGTTTGCTAATGAATGATTCCAAGGTTCGAGAAAAGATCTTGGCAACTATGAGAAATAAATTCACTACCATTATCAGTACTAATTGTATTAGGAGTAATAGAGAAATGATTTGCAACAAAATTAAAGAATTGATGCAAGAAAACATGTATTTGACTCTTGTGGTTTATTAAAAGGTGTATCAACCATAGCTAGAACATTAGTACTCTAACCCAAATAAGCTACAAAACTTTATCCTTTTGAAAATATTTTCTTTCTCTTGTACCAATCTGGATATCTTACAAGTTGAAAATACGTCTCTATAGTGTATCCATCCCTTATATAATGCTTACAATATAAGCTCTTCTCGTTTTTCTTTTTATCAATTGTATGACCCTTACTAGAAGAAAATGCAACCATCTCAACATTAGAATTAAGCATACCATTAACTTGCCTTTGTTTTTCTACTTGTTATATAAGATAGAAAGCCCTATTAATTGAAAGCAAAGATTCTATGGACAAAATTTGACCTCTAACTCCTTCATAACATTCATTTAATCCCATTAAGAACTGTATCAGCTTGTTATGTGAATCATACACAACAATTCACTCTTTCATAGCATAAGTACAATACTCCATTCATCCACAATCACACTTAGGATAGGAATGGAGTTCATGCAATTTGTCCCAACATTTAACAGTTTATTGAAATAAGCATTAACAACTAGATTCTACCTAATGTTGCTAATTTCTTACTGAATTTGAAAGATCAAGGGACCACTTGCAACACCATATTGCTCTTAAATTTGTTGCCATAATTGATGTGCAGACTAACTGTATAAGAAATTTTGAGCTAAATCACTCATCATCGAGTTAAGGAGCTAACTTCTTGCCATATAGTCACAATGGATCCACTTATTCAAATCTTATGAATCATCAGCTGGTCTAACAATAGATCCTTCTATAAAACTTGTCTTAACCCTAGCTCATAGCCCTAATTTCATAGATTTACTCCACGAAAGGTAATTACTACCATTAAACCCAATACTACCTATTGACATTCTCGAATTATCTAATCTAAATAGGTAATATAGATCATTAATTACTAACTCTCCAATATTATTCATGACTTGTAGCTGAAGATTATTCATAAACCCTAATTTCAATTGATTAATAGGATAGAATCGAAGAAGAAGAATGGACAAGTCCCGCTCTAATACCATGACGATCTATAGTAGATAAGCTTGTGTTGACCATTATAAGCTATGGAAACAAGTCTTGATATTTGAGCAGCTCTGAAACTTCAATAATAGGAGGGGAAAGTGTATTTCTATCAAAAAATAAAAAATTCTATTAGGTACAATATGTCTCTTGCTATTTATAATAGGACATATGTTTGTTACTCCTTTAAACTGCTATCTAATAGAAAAAATTACAAGTGCAAAAAGCTAACAATGATACATATACAACAAAAAGTAAATAACAATCGATCAACTTTCTAAATGTCTTGCAATGGTAAATTGTGGGTTTTTTTTTTAGGAGAGCCAAGTTGCAAATTTTAATTTTTAGAGAGGGCAAAACTATGGAAATCAATAATTTTTTCAAGGAAAGTATTGAATTTTCTATGATTAAATTTAAAATTCTTTTTGAAGTTATGGGGACTAGCTTTAGGAACTTATCACCCCTTGTGCTCATTATTGTATCCAAGGACATTTGTATTTCATGCATTAGATGAAAACAAAATGGAATAGGATCATAATTACTACATGTTGGAAATAAAAAAGTCATAATTACTAACTTGAATTTTATATATTTTTTACTTTTATACATAAAGTTTGAAGTTGGTAAGTTTGGCACCTAATGAGATTTTTGTTTGCCCTTTGTTTTTTCTTTTGTTAGTTAATCATACTCTTTGCTCACTAAGTCCTTTTCTATGGGTAGCTTTGTTGATGTTTGATGATTATTGATAAACTTCTATATTTTGATAAAAATTCATATTTTTGTTTGTCAAATCTACTATCTTACCTTTAATTTGTACCTTTTGACCAATATATGCTTGCCATATTATCCTATGAAGATGATATTTAACAAGTGAAATTCATTTAAGTATGATATTTAGTAAATTTAATCTTCATGTATATAATTTGACAAGTAAAAGTCTAATTAGGTATGACTATAAAATCTAGAAATTTTAAACTTTATATGTAAAATTGAAAATACACAAAGTTTAAGCAAAAATTTTAACATTTATAAAAAGCATTTTTCTTTCAAGTCGTATATATATATATACACACACACACACACAGTATAATTACCAATCATATTTGGATATATGATAAAATGAGAGATAGTTTAAAAAAAAATTAACTACTATCACTATCATATATTTAAATAATGACTAATTATATACTAGGATATACGTACTCGTAGCGTGTATTATTTAATAGATTCTTATATCACATTTGATATGTAAGAATAAACTAGAATAGAATTATAATTCTAGGTTGTGTTTTCTTTTTTTATGTTTGAAAGTATATTTAGAAATCAAAATCATGATTCCAAGAAATTAGCAATTTCAACTTCAAAAAGACATTTGATTCCTCCGGAGAGAAAGAAAAATCACAATTCCATTACCATTTGTTAATAATTATTAATTAAAATTATTTATTTAATCTCAATCTAATTGTAACATATAATAGTTAAGAGTATTTTTAACAAATAAAGCATATACACATTTCATTCAACTACATTCTCTACACATTTTTATATAAGAAAATGGATTTATGATTCTAGTCTTAATCCTATCCCATCCCATCCCATCTCATTCTAATATATTTCATTTCAAATCATTCCCTCAAAATAAATGCGATATTTATATGACAGTCACCTCTTTAGTTGTTTTTTTTTTTTTTTTCTTTTGAACTTTGAATTTGAAACCTCGCTGTTGCATCATATATATCTCCTCGAAATCTCTATATTAACTGCCTATAAGTATACATTTCTTCAGTAAGTCTTGCTTAAAATAACGTGTCAAGGAGTTTTGGTAACGAAGGGCTTGAACCTCCTCCGATCCTTTGAATCACGTCGAGTGGTTTTGTTTTTCTAGATTATCTACTGAGATCGTATCTGGGCCTAAAGCCACTTTGCTGTTGGATCTGTTTTAATGGGAATAAACCGCTCTATAATACTTATGATATTCTTATTGGTCACCAGTCTTTAGCTATTACTAATCATAACTAAAAGAGAAAAACCTAAGAGATTTTTCGTAATCTTATTTATCAGATAGACAAGTTACATGCAATTAAAACCAAGTTATATCAACTAAATCAATTAGGAAAAGAGAACTTAAGGCTGAAGAGTATATATTGATGTATCTTTTCAAGTGTGTTCTACACTAGGCATACTATAGCTTCTACTAAGAGAGTAAAATTTACTAACCGGCAAATATAACAAATCCCAAGCAGTGATACCATCACTTCTGTATTACCTTCGGTCATAGGTAGTGAATGATCAACAGCAAATATTAGTGGGTTTTTTTTCCAACCAAATGGCTCATAAGTTTTCACTAGTACTAACAAGATACTTATCACAATGGTGTGAGACTTCACTTAACATAGCTATCACACTCTCCTTCTTTAAACACACAATATCCTCTTCACAAGACTTTATGATTAGGCTCATTTCTTGCCCCCATTTTGGTGTATGATTTGGTATGCTTCTACAAGGTCATCTTAAGAAGTTACATCATGGTGACATTTCCTACTCTCCTTAAACTTCTTCTTTAAATCAAGTCAAAATAATCCCTTAATCATCCACATACTTATAAGGAATCATATTTGATACCATTTGTAATATCTAAATAAAAAATATTGAATAATCAAACCAACAAACACTAATAGATTTTTATTTTTTTCTAATCACTTGATTCAAAAATTTCTAATTAGTGTTGATAAGATATTTACACTCATAACCTTATAAACCAATATCAACTTTCTTCTAATCTATGTAAAACTTTACTTAACATGAGGTATCTCAACTTCATATAGGGATGCCCATAGAAAAGTAAAAGAAAATAACATACAAAAGGGGGTTCTTCCAAGATCACTATTCTAAATACTAGTAATGAATCAAGATCATGCAATCACCTTGATCCTTAAACTAACCAGATTTGCAATATTGAACTTATGATTTGTATTGAGTTTGAATTATGAATTTATAAGATACCTAGATTTTCAAGGGAAAGTAGGTAAGAAATGAAGAAACAAAGAAACATAGCTATGCGTTTGGAAATTTCCTATTTTATGCTTTCTTAGTACCTAAGTTATGTCCTATTATATATTTTAGGATTTAGTCTTCTTATACATCTATATATAGACTTAGGGCTACGTTGAACTCAACCCAGATCCGTTGGGTCACAGGTCTAGGGGCCAATGAATTATAGTCGACCTGGCCAAGGCTAATTTCGAACTAGTTTAATAGGTTTGCCAGTTCACAGGCTGATTCCTTTTTTCATTACCCATCCTCTTCTTTTTTTTTTTACATTTTTCCCATACCCAGCTAGTTTCATTTTTTTCATTTCCTGAATTATGCGTATTAATATATATATGAATTTTAAATTTTAAAAAAAAATTAAATTTAGACAATAAACATTTATACAATATTCCATTATGTAACGGTATTGTACCATAAATTTATAAGATACCTAGATTTTCAAGGGAAAGTAGATAAGAAATGAAGAAACAAAGAAACATAGCTATGTGTTTGGAAATTTCCTATTTTATGCTTTCTTAGTACCTAAGTTATGTCCTATTATATATTTTAGGATTTGGTCTTCTTATACATCTATATATAGACTTGGGGTTGGGTCAAACTTAGCCCAAACCCATTGGGTCATAGGTTTAGGAGCCAGTGAACCATAACCGGCCTAGCCAAGGCTAATTCCGGGCCAGTTCAATAAGTCTAACAGTTCACAAGCTGGTTCCTTTTCTCCTTACCCGTCTTTTGCTTTCTTATTTTTTTTTTTTCATTTTTCCCTTACCCAATTAGTTTCATTTTTCTCATTTCCTAAATTATACGTACTAACATATATGAATTTTAAATTTGAAAGAAATTTAAATTTAGATAGTAAACATTTATAAAATATTCCGTCACGTAACAGTATATTACCATAAATTGAAAAATTACATTGCACATGAGATGTAATGAGAATATAATTATTATATTTCAACAATTTTAAAATTAATTTTTTTTTATTGTGCTACATTAGTAATTACTTACGTATCTGGTATATAGAATCACATAATCGTAGTTTTAAAATAATTTTTATATATTTTTTTAAAACCTTTAATGTGTTGCTCAATTTTATATTCAAGAAAAACCATCATATTTATGTTATTAGTTATTTCAATTTTTTAAAAAAGTCATACTGTATAAACTAATTTTTATTTTAATACTTTTAATTTTCAAAATAATAGCAATATCGCTAACCTCTAGATTTAAAAAAAAAAAAGTTGATTAAGGCTTTTTTTAGAAAAAAAATTATCTACTCTAAGTATCGAATACGTAAAATAGACAAGAGAAAAATTGCAAGTGTTATCTTTGTTTTTTCTCATTAAACCTGCCAGTTTACCTCCTAAGTTATCGACCTGTCGATTTAGGCAGGTCACCACTTGTGATTTGCATGAACCCGCGGGGTCTAATCTCAGGTTGAACCCAACCAATCTGGATCTAGGTCAATTTATTGAACCGATGGGCCTGATTCGGGCCAACGTCTATATATATATATATATATATATATATATGTTGTTACATACATTTGGTTAGAGTAATCGAGAGAGAGAGTATGAAATCATAAGGATTTGCTTGGGAATAGTTTTTTGTTAATGTGAGAGAACCAAATTATGTTGTATCCATTTATAATAGTGGATCCATTCAATTTTACGTATAGTGTTTCACCTCTACTCTTTTGGCTTTACCATACATGATTTTGTGTGTATTGAATTCTCAATAATTTGTAATCTAAAATTCATATGTAGGCTTACTAGTTGTGTTTATGCAATGATAGTGGATTGTTGATGGCGGGAGTGAAGAAAAATAGCATATGTGTGAATCTTAGTAAATAAGAGAAGGATTTGGGAATTAAAAATGATAGAGAATGGAAAGCATTAGCCGTGATCCCTCCGTGGCTAGGGTTTTATAAGTCGTTCTTTCGAGTGCACGAGTGAAATAGAAGGGATAGTGGTGCAGTGGAAACTCAATAGATTAATGTTCTAGCTTAATCACTATTATAAATGTTACCAAAAGCATGTCATACATCTTCACTAACAGCGTTATTAAAAAAAAAAAAAAGTCTACGTTTGTGTGATATTTAGAAAAAAAATAGAATTTTACATTTTTTTGAATTTATTTTATTATTTTAATTAATAAATATATATACATAATTATAATATTTAAATAAAATTATAATGGTAAATGACGATGGCATAGTGATGACAGGATGATGACACATCAGTAATCGTAGCATCTATATAGACAAAACTAATGGTATACCTATTACATTATGAAAAAGTGGACTCTCAATACAATTTACAAAGTTCAAAGGGCTTAAAAATGTAATTTATCCGACTATATAATTTAATAATATGCCCAAAAGATAATGATCCAGTGAAATTCAATGGCTATGGCTACTGCAAATATTGCTAATAGTCGATAGAGGAAGACCATTCTCTAGACTCTCATGTCATGTTCGCAAGTGGAGAAATTATCCTCTCATTATTCGTTGTAGAATAGCCGTTACCCATGCCATAACCACTAATGAGGGATGGGCATGAAAAACCGAATTAAAAAACGAAATACAACTAGACAAAAATAGACTACGTTTTTGGGTCTGATTGTTTAGTTTGGTTTCGAAATAAAAATTCTCAAAATTGAGTGTTTTTAGTATAGGATATCTCTAAAGTAAAAAATTGAATTATCTATATTATATGCATTCTTTTTTTTTTTCTTTTTTAATTATTAGTATTTCTTATATTGTTCTATCCAATTGCAAAATGGTAAAATAGGGTTTGTGTATTTTTAAAGATTTAGAAGTTTAAATACATACTTTTAAAAATAAATGAACTAAATACATATGAAAGCAAATGCACAGCAGTGATGTAATTTATACTTTCAAGAAAATAAACATAAAACCTATATAGCTGCAGCAAGGAAAAAATGATAATGACATAAATACCATCAAATCATGAAGGATTTTTCCAATTAGTTGTAAATTAACAACATCCAATCAATTTGGTCATGGGAACAGTTGGAACATTATTAGTGGAGTCATTTGGCAATTTGCCAACATCCACTCTCCACTTGAGCATGCTTATCCTCACGTCGGACATGACATTTCCTTATCCTTAATAATAATCTTTTTCCCCTTTTGTCTTTCCCTTTTCCTTGGTGATAATGTAATTGACTCAACTTATGTATATCTTATAGGCTCTTGTGATATATGGCCCGAGCTAGGCAATCCACATAACTTCGAGGCCAAAAGGGACAAAATAACTTACGAATACTGAAAAAATATTTAATTTATTTTTTTCTTAAAAGAAAAATAAGAAATCGGTTGGAGGTACTTTCTCTATTTTAAAAGAAGGGCCTTCTTCCCCTTCTATCACAACTATACACGAGAAGTTCAATACCAATATCATAAAATGGTAAAATTTTATACGATAATTCTATTTCTATTTAGATGTAAATATATATTGTGTTCATAAATATGTCTATTTCACTAAATATCTCCCCAAAAAAGTATCATCGAATACAAATCAACTTTTACACGTAAAACATGTTTGACTCAAACCCAACGAAACCTTATGAAAAAACTAATATATATCTATCTAATTAAGCTTACTTGAGATAATTCATCACCGATTCTCGCTTCTAACACTAAGCTTTCCTCGTTACAAGACAACCTACAAGTGCTCGACCTAGTAATAGACTTTAATCCCACTCTTAAGACATGGACTCCACATCCCCAAGCATAGCAATTGAAGCAAAAAAAAAGCATCTAGTAGCACAATGAAATCGCAGTCCGATTTCAAAAACTGGCACCGCCGCCCGAAGACGCCGACATCCGTGTTGGTGTCATTCAAAGAGTGCTGCAAAAACCATGCAGCAAATCTAGGAGGATTTGCCTTGGATGGCTGTGGGGAGTTCATGCCATTCCCAAGCGCCACACAAGCTGACCCGGCATCTCTCAACTGCGCTGCCTGTGGCTGCCACCGCAACTTCCACCGTCAAGAACCATATTTTCAGGCCCAAGAACTAATTAGAATTCCACCAAGTCAAAGCCCACCATCATCACCTATTCCAACTTCATACTACGCATCTGCACCACATATGCTCATTGCTCTCAAGAGCATCATCACCACCACCATGCCTGATGAGATGCTTTCCAATGGGAAACGGCCTGACTCGGACCGGGATCAGGATCCAGTTAGAAGACGAAGGAAAAGGTGCAGGACAAAGCTTAAGCAAGAGCAGAAAGAGAAGATGGTACTGTTTGCGGAGAAGATAGAATGGAAGTTGCACAAGGTTGAGGAGAAGGTTGTAAATGAGTTTTGCAAGGAAGTGGGTGTTGAGAGAGGTGTGCTTAAGGTTTGGATGCAAAACAACAAGCGTATTTTTGGGAAAAAAGAAGTTATAGCTGTTGATGAGAGAACTAAGATAGTGGAAAATTCGAAAGAGGAATAACGTAGAAATTTTATTCAAAAATCCAATAAAATTGGATTGATTCGGTACCATTAAATATGAGGATTCAGTTTTTTTTTTTTTTTTGAGTAATTTTGTAATTAAAAGTTTGTCATAAAATTTTCTTTTTAATGTATTCCTAGAAAGACACAGGCATATTAGTGTAAAATAGCAAGGTGGTAATTCATATCCTGTTACTACCATTAGACCCAAGCGTGCATTCAATCCACTCGCAATGTCACGGTTCTTCAAATAGAGAACGAATTTTGATCATTTTCACTTATAGTCTTTCAATTTCTATTAATTTTTCTCCTTTAGATATTATTTTGTGTAATGAACAATTGAGATCCGATAATGAGTCATAAAGTTGTTTAAAAATCTAAGTTTATAAATCGATGAAAATGGAGGTATTCTATTTTTCGGTTATAAAAATTGAAAGATGCAGTCCATTTTGGTGTTCTCTAAAACTGTTGTTGGTTTAACAAGTTTTAATGTGAACTAGAAGTAAAAAGAGTGAAGAGCACGATTGAATTTCTGACTATATATTTAATGATTCTTTAGAAATTTGTGTCGCGCACAAGCATAACAAACAAAAGATGGAAATCAAACCCACATAATAAATAATTCAATAAAGGGGAAAGAAAGTGAACTAATATTTATACGGGAAACACCCCAACTAGGGGAGAAAAAAATCCACTTTCAAGAGGAAGATAATCACTCTCTTAAAAACGAAAGAAGGAGTTACAATTTGAAAACTCTTTCAATCCCTTAACACATGTTATGACTACACGGATTTGGATTCTCTTAATTTCTCTTAATTTATAAATAAACAAACAATGAAGGTTACCTAAATTTTCAATTTCCTTCCTTAAAATCTCAACTATTAATTACAAATGGAAATACCTTAAAGGAGTTAATGGAGAGAAATATAAAAAATGTAAATTAAGATGATCAATTTTCATATTTATATTGTTAGTCCTTTTAGAGTTTGACAGTTTTTATTAATTAGTCATTTTTGAATTTTTTTTTTCAACTATGTTACAACCAATATTGTCAAACCCGAGCTGACCCTCCTAGTCTAACTCGATTCAATCTAATCATTTTATAAAACCAATTTGAATCACTCATTTGTCCCTCATCAATAATGATTCTGGTTCGATTAATTGACTCTATCGATCCAATATGATTCCTATAAGAGTCTACCGAGTCTTTTCGAATAAAATATATTATTTTTCTTTTGCATTTTCTTGGAAAATATATCAGTTTGCCAAAAACATTAATGTAAATAAAAGAAAAACAAAGAATAAATCATAAAATGCTCATAACTTTTAATTTTCAAGAATGTAGATATTTTTATTACTTTATACATAAATATAAATTATATTATGATATTTTTATTTACTCCGGTTCAATCGCCATTGACCTTCTCAACCCTTAACATCTTCTCATTTCCAGGTTAACCTTTTAGTCTATGTTTGACAACATTAGTTACAACTTGAAGTAGAGGGATTTAAACTTTAATTTATCTAAATATGAAACAGATAGTGATACAACTATATTACAATGATCTTAGTAATTAATCATATTTGGTTAATTGTAGATTCTCCAAAGCATAATACTAATACAGGAATCCATATATAAATGAGAGCTAATTATGGATCATAACTTAATTATGGAATTACCTTAGCCTAATCACAAGGTTACATAGATTAAAGGCCTGGGCTTTTTGCAACTTTTTCCAAATCCAAGCTAGCCGCCAGTATTCAATGGGTTTACTCTAGGAATAGAAAATAAAATTTACAAAGCTCAATCAAAACCAGAATATGTAGACACTATTTACAACATACCCAAATAAAAATTTACAAAGCTTTGCTGGGTAGATGCTTTGTCCTGTATCTATCTTTCAAATTTACGTAGATTTACATTTGGAAAATATTCATGGCCCAGCTAATCAGAGCCGAACTGGGATAGTTGCATAATAAAAGGCATCGGGGAGGCAATTTCGGAACTCTTACAGCAGTTGTCAATAGGGTTCTGATTCACCAAAGTGCATACATTCAAGAGTCTTCTAAGTAATAAGGAGAAAATGGAATACACATTCCCCAAATGTATATGATATATATGATAGAGAAGGCGTAGCCTTACATGAGGTCCGCCCGAGTGGTCCTGTTGACAACTCCAGTAACGGTGGCCTTTTGATAAGCCATTTTAGATGTCCCACGGTCTTATAATACAGAACAATGCATATGCTATCGAAGGACCCAAGCCAATTTCCCACTATATGGAATTCATTTTTTTTTTTTTTTCAATTATTATGTAGATCTACATTATGTAAAAATCACATATTTGAAAAATTCACTTTCGAGATCGGTGTATTCTAATAGTATAAACATAAATGCAATTCAAAACTCCTATCTGCAAACTGTCCTAATATTGATAATTGTAATAAAAGAGAGAGAGAGAGAGAGAGAGAGAGACAAAAAGAAAAGAAAAGAAAATTGCCTACAAGCCTTCCATGCAAAATCCATCATGAAATTTGATACGAACACTCTACTTTTTAATACAGCTAGGTATGAAGCCCATGTTATGCGTAGTGTAGGGCCGGGCTTACGGAGCAGGAGGAGGTCTCGGCACCAAAAATCATAACATAATATAATATTTATTTTATAAAGGGAAGAAAAAATATGCA
The DNA here is from genome assembly GCA_024138015.1 of Lumnitzera littorea. Lineage (NCBI taxonomy): Eukaryota > Viridiplantae > Streptophyta > Magnoliopsida > Myrtales > Combretaceae > Lumnitzera > Lumnitzera littorea. Next base: position 27,881,088 of record JAMXBB010000005.1, read on the forward strand.
TTACTTGTATATTTTATACAGTAATTATTAATAAGATATTAAATATAGCTAATGTTTTAGTGCTTGGACTTATAATCAAGAGACAAGAGATCATAAATTTAAATTCCATATTGGGTATTTTATTTTTTTAAAGTTGTGTTTATTTTCATATTACTTGAATGATAATCTCTTTTTAATTTTCCTAAACTTCCCATTTTTTTTCCTTTCAAAATAGCTAACACCATTAATTTCCATATTTAACTAACTAAATCATTTTGAGTTGCTATGCATTCATTACTAATACAAAATAAATTGTAATCACATTGTTAATACTATCGTACTCACTCTTAGTAAATAATAACGATAATATGACCCGACGTATTAATATTTTCTTACAATGAACAATATGAAGAAGAACGTGAATTGCTAACAACTAATTGGATAATTACTATGTTTTATTATTTTCTGCTCTAACCGTTATTTTCTATTTAAATATTTTTTTCTAATTGTTCTATTTCTGTTGATGACAAAACTTACAAAAGTTTTATGTATAAATTTCATTTTCTTTTTTAAATTAATAGTTAAATTTCAAAATATATATGTCACAACTTAAAGATTTTATTCGTTTTTTACCCTTTTACAAAGTATATAAAACACTCTTAATCATTTCACAAATTTTTTTTACGAAGTATTAGAATTTTGTTGCGATGCACTTATTAATAAAATTCCTTTTTTATTTAGAAGATATAATACAATTGCAATAGCAAGCAAATGTTTTCCTATAAGTAGTTTTAGTGTTAATTTAAATAACGTAAGTTGATCCTTGAATTGCATGATTATGCATTCATCCCTTATGCAGATATCAATCTCAATGTTTATGTATGTATATATATATATATATACATATATATTAATTAAAGCAATAAACTAACTAAAAATATTATCATGATGAACATATTAACAATCTAAATCTATAAATTATTATAAATGTGGAGTTACAATCTTTATAATTCAGGAATGTAACTTTTTTATTTTTTGCCTCCAAAGGAATATAGCTTTATAAATGCTTGAGAGTTAGGCAATTATACGGTCTTCTCTATGTTTTTTTTTTTTTTTTATCAGTCCAATCCTTTATTCAACATTTGATATAATATTTATTAAATGTATATTATTGAAACTATAATCAAATTGATGATTCAAATCTAATAAATATTATATTAATAGTAGAATAGATGGTTAAATCGGTCCATTAAAAAATATAGATAAAACCATAAAAAAATCTTATTTTATAATATGTCATTTAGAGATGAGAACCTTTCTTTATATATATATAAGGGGCACCTTTTTTCTACCTTCAAAAGACACGTTTCTTGAACACATTGTTGATATACAAAATGCTTTCAAGAATAAATATACGAAAATATAATTCAATTATTTTTGTGACCCATTTATATTGATAAGTTTTGTATATACATCATTTTACCTGTCACTTTATTTTCGGGTCCATCCCTGTTTTGAGATCTGCTAAAGGAGGCAAAGTAATCGGAGGTAGAGATAGAATAGAATTAATGGATATGCAGAAGTTTCAACGACGCAGGAAGATAAAGTACGAGGCCAACATCATAAATCGTGCATCATTGACGCGGATTTCTTTTCCCCAGACAAATGTAGTCCTAATTAATGTTGTCACTGTCCAATTCCCAAAGGAATGAAGAAGGAGATCAATCTGTACTTTACTTTATGAAACCTAACCAATTACACATGTGGAAAGCAAAACCAAAGAATGGGTTTGCCATTGACATATTCTTATATGCCCTTTTGGTGGGTTGTGGACCACCCCGCTTGTAAAGGAATTCCAGTTTCCATGCCCCTTGGTTTTTAGTCTTTACGTGTGGAATAATGGCGCTCTATTGGGCATTCGTCCTTATCTATGGATTCTTGTTCCTGATTCGAGGAGGCAATAATATGGAAGAAGTCAAGTTAGAAATGTCCCATGTTGCTGCTGTTCAAATCACTCATTCCCTCACCTCTTGCTCAGGCATCTTTAGGTTCATCATCATTGTCTTTATTCGCTTCGACCCTCAAAGTATATTCGTTTGATTTATAAAAGTAAATTAGAATAACTATTTTTACTCTATAAAGTTATTGAAGTGTTTGATTTATACAATAGCTATTTCAAGAAGTTCCTATTACTTCCTCGTTTAACGAAATGAATAGGTATTCCTTGATCTTTTTCTCACATATTTCCATTTTATAACTAGTCAATAGTCAACTCATGCACCTGGACAATATATTGATACTTTTTGAACATATTCCTAATATATTATTAATGTCATCTTAAATGCAATCAAATACAACATATGCTTAATATTGCATTTACTAGGAGAACTTTGTCTAAATTGACAATTAACTACCTAAATTTCAAAAAACTTAATTTACTAGTTATTTAAACTCTATAGTAGCTATCATAACTCTATTAAGGTTTATTAACACACATGGTTATGCCAACCAACTATGACTTGACATTGACACATGAATTAATTGTGAAAAAGAAAATGTCCATATAAACATCCAAATGGATAAACCATGGAAAAAGATACAATACGTCAAAATAAAAAATAAAAAAATGGTAAACTAATAGCTAGTCAATTTATTAATCTATCATTCCTATTCATAAAACTATCAAACTACATTTTGAACCCTAATCCCCAAGTTGAGTAGATACGAAATGCCACAACAAACCCTATTATTTTCCCTAAACTGTGCAAAGAAAACTTGATTTTGTTAGCCTAAGTGTGATAACAGACCACAAAATTATCCCTAATTTGTTAGCATAGTGTATAAACAAATGAAAGGAACACCCTCAAAACCCTTTTCTTCAATCTACAGTTGTAAAACACAAGCCCATTGCTATTGGATGATGAGCGATAGGCTAAGGCATTGGACGTACTAGATGACTCTCTATCTTCAAGATCTTAATTTCTCTTTCTTCTTCCCCTTTTCCAAGTAAAAGAATTGGGATATCTAACTAATATGGGTTTGGGGCTCTCTTGGTATTTTGGTGATTTTGATTTCAAACAACATTTTCACATGAAAAAATTCAATTAGGGTTCACATGTGAAGAGAGGTGTTATAGAACAGATGATGTTTATGGGGGCCTTTTTTTTTTTTTTTTCAATTTCTGACATGTGTGATTTATCCTTAATGTTAGTCCAACTACAATTACATGGTTGTCATGGTGTCAAAATAATAACATATGCCATATGTCAAGTTGCGATTGGTCCATATATCCATGTATGCTAGAATAGAAGTTAACAGAGTTATACTTGGTAGCATAAACCACTTCAAATAGTTTAATTAGGTAATAAATTGACTATTTTAAAGTTTGAGTACTTAATTATAAAATCAGGAAAAATTTGGGTAATAGATATGATGATAATCCTAAAATATACATAACCATTATTTCTCTATTTTGAGAATTATAATTTTATTTCCATATCATTCCATTTAGCTAACCATATTATAAAATCTAAATATTGAGGATCTTTATACAAAGATTTGATTCAAACAAGTAGAATAATACAATTAGAAATACTTGTACTAAATTTGATGGTCTTCATTGAAAATATTTTTGAAGTTTTCTCTCAAAATTATGTCAAAATCCAATACTAACAATAGCAAGTAGTTGTTTAGTAATCAATGGTTATCATACTTGTTCATAAATATAAAATTAATTGAAATTTAGTCAAGGATGAGAAAGTATACAATGGGAAGGATAGGAACTCTAACCTATAATTTATTTTATAGGTTTAGGTATCATGAAGTTAGAAGTGAAATCTATCATATAATCTTCTATAACCAATATTGAATAAATTCAAATTGAATAATAAATTAAAAGAAGCTACACCATACCATATAATGTGGTTCCTTTATGTTATAATTTGGTTCAATCTTCTACAAAGAAGATTCAAACACCTTATAGTTTGGATCAAGAGATTGAACCAAAACAAACTGCTTCACACTTAAATAAAATCTAAACTATCCAATTTTACTTTTTCTCAACAACTAACTTTAATCCCAAACTCCTAATTGAGTTCTCACATTTTACTTAGTTCAACTTGTCAACTCTTTACTCTTTCCTAATCTTAGCTCTTTATCTGTAATCACCAGTAGGTTAGGGGTGGTTAGTAGGGGCCTTAACCCTCCCAAGTTAGGGAAAGTTAATTTTTTTTTAATTTTTAGAAAAGTAAAAAAATATTTATACTAAATATATATTTTAGAGAAAAATATGATAAAAAAAATGGAGGATAAATTAGTGACCGGGTATATGCTTTATAAATATAAGGTCTTGAGTTCAAATCACATGTTTATTATTTATTCTTTTTAAGATGCATTTATTGCTTGAAAGGTATTTATCTTTTTGTATATATTAATTTTTTTTCAATAATCAATAACATTAAATTCATTAATTACAAATCATTTCTAACTAAATAAATTTTCCTACATTGTTATTTTTATAAGTAATACCATAAAAGTAATTTCATTATCCCTATTACAAATATTGCAGTTTTATCACATAAAGTATTAATAAACTATACAAATTATATGACGTGATTTAGTAATTTTTTTTTTACAATTAAATTACAAAATGAATGCAAATTATTGAATAATTGATTATTTATTAATTTATATTTAAAATGATTTTTTTAGTATTGTTAATGTATCAATCATACAAAGTTGTCATAAAAAAAATATATTACAATACTTATATCTATGTCAAGTTACTCTTTCTACTTTACTTCTAATTTGTTAAAAACAAAACTTACATGAGTTTTATATATTAATAATTTTTTTTTCAAAAATAATATTTAATTTTCATTTAATATATATGTATAATAAAAATCTATCATATTAAGTTTTAGGAATTATTACAAATCAAGTCATTAATAAAATCTTTTCATATATAAGATATAATATAATTATGGTAATAAGCAAATATTTTCCTACCATAAATTTGACTTAATTAAAGAAAGTTCCCTACCTTACCCGACCCAAATTATATGATCTTTGGTTCGACCCTATCTATAACCTTACCTCTTTGTCTTAATCTCTCATAATTTCATCTTATAGTTTCACATCTCTCTTCTACTATGGCAATACTGTCTCCAACCTTCAATTCTAGCGGCCAATCCATCTCTAATGACACCTAAGCTTTGGACTAATCCATCTTCTATGCCATTTTTCTCTATCATTCAATGGCAATAGGAAACATCAAATCAATAAGCTAAGTTAAATTATCTAATTACTTGTTGCACAACTACATCTTGTTACCAATTTGGTTTGTCTAGTCTATATTTAGTCAAATTTCTAATCATGCTAGTGATGATAATGGAAACACTAATGTAAAGGTATTAGAATATAATCTAGATGCTTTAAAAGCACTTGCAGTTTAGTTCATAATACTAAACCGTTGTGAGTAGTTCAATTCTTGACTAATTTGAATGGAATCATCTCAAATGCAATTCTATTTGGTTTAGCCTTGAATAAGATCAAATGAAATCAAACTTCTCCTAATAGCAACCTTGAATCTATACCTTATTGAATCTATAAAATCTAGAGTATCCGACAAAATTTGTAAATTTTTTTACTTTATTTAATTTAATCAAATAATTTGTGCCAAAAATAACATTATTTTATTTGTAAGGTAATATCACTTTTAAAGTTAAGTAAAAATGAAAAAGCACAACATATTAGAATGTGAAATATAAAATAACAAAAAAATATTGTAAGCTTAACCATAATATCAACTTAAATTGGAGATGTGAGATAAATTTAATTGTGTTATCACATTTTAGGCTTGAATAATGATTGATGAGTTTGTTTAGATCAAATTTCAATTATATTAATTAACCTAATTACATTTATAAGAAATATTATTGCATTTATTATACAAGTTTAGTACATGTATTAAACAAAAGTAGGAAATTCTACAACTTAGAATCTATGGTATATAAGGTACTATATATTCCATTGAGAGTATGAGGTCATACTCAATATCATACCTTGTATATATAAACACATTCCCAAAAAGAAAAAAAAAAAAAAAGGTAGTTCTAAAGCCTACCTTATCATCTCTATTACCCATCATATAACCTATCCAATCATCCATGGGCATATAAATTATAGGATCTCAAATGTTTCAATAGGGTTACAAATGGGCCGAGCTACTCGAGCTCAACTCATTTAAAGCTCGACTCAACTTGAGGTCAATTAATAAACGAGATGAGTTGAGCTCAACCTTGAGCTCGAGCTCAAGATGAAGCTTGTTTACCTAAATGAGCCAATGTCAAGCTCCATTTCAAGTTTTGAGTAAGGCCCTACCTTTTCCTCCCTACTCTCTGGTTTATCCGTTAGACCGATCAATTTTAACATCTTACTATCTTTTAAGACACTAGATAACCAAAGAAATCTCCTAAGACATTAGATGACCAGACATATTACATATCAATGATACTTTTAGGTCTTTCCTATTGTAACAACCCCTCCTTATTAATGTAGAGCTTCCCTTGCCACGATTTAAGAACTTTACCATCGCAGCATCCTAAACATACTTTAGCAGTCAAACCCCATGCTAGAATCACAGTGAATAACTGCAATATTTCATTACATTTTAATACCGTCTTCTTATCAATAAATCCAAGTATTGCAGTATTTAGGCACTTAGACAAAAAGCAATTTAATCTAGATTTGTTTATTGCATCATAAATGAAATTATCTACATGTTCCAAATAGAAGTCCTTAATTATAAAGTATAGTAAGCGTATTCCTTTAGTGTGACCTTACTGATAAAGGCATATTTTACTCATGTCTTAACATGTAAATTATGTAAAATTATTATTAATTTTATAGAAATCATTCAAAATTGATACTTAAGTATTTTCAATTGGACATTTTAGGTATTAGAGGATTTAGGGTGAAAATACGGTTAATTTAGAGGAGTTTTACGTAAACAAACAAAACCTAAATTGAGCCACGGTACCTTGAAATTTAAGGCAACCAACCTTGGGCTAACCTTCACTTTACACCGGTAGCATTGGAGTCTATGTCGCTGGCCTTGGAAGCTATGCTGCCGGCTTTGGAAGCTACATAGAAAGAACTATTCAAAAGCTAACCCTAGTTTTCTCTATAAATAGACGTGTGTTTCATAGTTTAGAAAAACTTTGTCATCTTCTTTAGAATTAGAGTCCTAGAACAATAAAAGATAGTTTTAAAGAGTTTTCTTTAGAATTTCTTGGATCGTTGAGAAGACTTCGCTTTTGCTGTGGAGATCAACTTTGGAGTGCAATTGAAGTTTACTCATTACAATTATAGAATTAGTGATCTTTATTCTATTTATATTTATGCAATTCTGTAATTTATTCTTACTTTTGATTATGAACTTCTTTACAAATTCAATTATTATCTATGCTTTTGTTTTAATTTTCATGGCTAGTTAAGTTTTATTTGTAGGAATTGATGAAACCCTAGGTAGTTGAGATGAGAATTGTATTCACGTCATAAGGTTAATAGATGTATGGATAATTCATGATTGCAATTATCTAATTGGTTATAATTGTTAGAAACATTATTGATATGGGAGTTGATATAGGGTTTGTTAGAAATTCTTGATTAATTTGATTGACTAATGTAGGAGTGGCATTAATTAGATTAATTAGAAATTATCCAAGGATTAATGTGATGTTTTGAGTTAATTATTCACTAAGATATTAAGGATAATTGATTTAGGATATTAGACAATCATAGCATCGAAAGATGTATGATTGTAATTTAGAGTCAACTATTAATTAGAAATGCAAGAGCTAACTGATTAATTAAAGGTTCAAGTCCTTAAATTTTAAAGCATGATAATTTCACTTAAATGACCGTATAGCTATTAATTTATATAATATGATAACAATTTGATTTGCATAACTAGGGTGAATTCTGTTTTTTTTTTTTTCAGACATTCTCAATTGATTGCTTTGTTTTAGATATATTCTCGTACTTTTCTTTTCAACAGCTTTAGGGTAATTAGAAATTAGTTAATTTGCAATTCAATTTTGATTGCCTAAATATTGATAAGAACTATTATAGGATTAATACTTTCTTAGTCTTCGAGAGATCGACAACCTTACTCGCTCTTTATTACTTGATTCCAACTCAGTATACTTATTGAAGTATTCACGATTTAATTTCATGCATAGTTTAAGCGAATCACTTGCTCACTTAAACTCGTGAGTCGACTCGTTTAGGTTTATAAGTAAGTTTACGGATTTTATATATATTATTAAAATATAAAGGCTAATATCTATATAATATATAATCTAATTCTTGTTCACCATTTTTAATCTATTTATTTATATATTTCTTAATTTTGTATACTTAGACTCGTTAATAGTCTCGAGACTAGCTCACTTTAGACTCTACTTAGCTCAAGTTTGCTTAGTAAACGAGTCGAGTTTGGGCTTAAAACAAAGATTATTTATCTAAATGAGTCAAGTTTGAGCCTCAATTTCAAGTTGATAAAAGACTTGACTTAAGTTTAAGCTTGATAATTTTTAAATGAGCCAAGCTTGAACCTTTAAAAATTCAATTCAGCTCAGCTTAGCTAAGCTCATTTTAAACCTTATGTTTCAAGTCCAAAAGGTTATAGTGTTAATATTTACCATCATGTTTTAAGTTTACCATGTCTTATTTAAAAAATGCACCTCATCTATCCCATTGTTTAATTTATATAAAATTTGTTATAAATTCTAAAAGAAAAAGAAATAAAAGATTAGTATCTACCTTTCAAACATAAATCAAACTCCTTGAGATCCTTTTTTTCCTTTAGACTACTAGCCCTAATTAGTCGTAGATAAATCTAAGCTTGGGAATGTTTGCACAATCCCCTATAGATACTTACATAACTATACGCCAGTCAATCCTATGTGTGATATTCTACCAGCTTTATCTTAGGACTGACAGTTGAAGGAAAGCGACCTTTTAATAAAAGTAAGAAAGACTATTAAGTTGATAGAACAGATATTAAGGATACAATTCCTATGCTTAAAATAATTAGATTTTCACACATGAGGTCTAAAAGGCTAGTGGTGTAACTTAGATTAGAGAAAGATATATATAAAGATGCACTAAGGTATGAAACCTTAATGCATGTATGTGTATGTGCTAAGATACATGCTCAGCGTAGCCATTGGGCCTTTCTCAGTCTACCACTATCCCATGGACCATGTGGCTCAGACGGTTGGACAAATTGATTCACCTCCTATGTTGTAGCCAACACTTTTTTCTATAACCATAAATAAACTTAGGTTAGTGTTAAAAATGCTAAGCAACTATTGGTTTTCTTCAATTTTACACCTCAATTTGACATTTGTTTATATCCTACCCACTATAACTTTAACTCATCATTTTCTATGCCCAAAGTTTGGAGTTATTATATATCATATTCAATCAAACATTTACTTATCAAATTTTGATATTTTCATCATCTTTAGAAAAATGTTATGGCAAATGTTTATTACTCAAAAAATATAAGCGCAAGTTATAAGAAGCCAGATAATAAATTTAATAAGCAAAATTTTTTATTAGATATAATATTTACTAAATTTAATAGTCATGTATAAAATTGAAAATACATTATGTTCATTGGTGATTTTGAATTGTCTCAATAAACTTTCTTTTTCTATTTTTTTTTTATTGGATTAGATTTAGTTACTCGCTTAATTCTCAAATAGTTCCTTACTTATTAACTTAGCTAAGTTGTTGAGTGCAATCCTCTTGATTTTCAAAACAATAGCCAATTATTAATATTGAATATATAATAAGATCGTCTAGCAACAATTATTACCCTTTTACATCTTGCAAATTTGTTTAGAACCAAAAAGCAACTAATGACATAATGAATCTACTATTTAGTCTCTTTGCTTGTTAATCTAATCACACATAGCATCACTAAATACAATCCTTTCAAACCTGGTAACTCATAATGGTGAACTTGTATCTTTCCATGGATAGATTTATTTAACTAGTATTATTTTGAGCAAGTGACAATAAGACATTAACTTTCTTAACTTGGAAAGCGACAAGGTCTTTATGCTTTACCACTATTTCCACATCCTGAACTATAGTCGTACTCTTGACCCATATTTCAAGTTTTCACTTTTAGTTGGTATGAAAGTGTGACCCCAATCACAAAACCCAAATAAAGCTCCCTAGTCTATGAATTGTTTACACTTGTTTACCAAAGAGAAGTTAGCCAGTAGTGAATTACGTTTAGGCTTTTTTATTTTATGGCTTTTGTCTAGTGTAACATAACTTAAAACACTTATTTATATGATCTGAATATGAGTTCCTCCATCTAGTGAGTGCCACCTACTCAATTAAGATATTAGATGATCTATCTAAGTTTCTTCTATGTACTAAAATTATTTAAAATATATATAACATAAATTAACGTATGAGATTCTTATTAAGGTTTATATAACATGAATTAACATGAGAAAAAATTTAATAATACTAATACACAGCATAAATTGATTAAAGGTATATAAGTAATAACAAAATTTTAAAACGTATAGGCATCATTAAAACTTTTTAAAAAGGTATGTTTATTTATTATCAAAGCATGTTTATAAAGGGATGTTTGGCACAAATATTTTTACCGAGCACCCATTTTCCTTTATAATTTGTATTTATAAATAGGTGCTTAACTTGAAAGATGTGCTTCATGAAGAATGGGTTCTCCCCTTTTCTTTTTCTAACAGGGTTGTTCATATGGCTAGTGTGTGAGGCGGCATAAATAAAGGCTTGTGTTGCATTGTTTTAGGAAAAAAAAAAACAAAGAAGAAGAAGAAGAAGAAGGTTGGACTTACAAAATAATTAAATAATGATGGAGAATATTTGCTTAAAGTATCCCTTCATAAAGTAAATGGACACTTAGATAAAAAAGTGTTTAGGATGCTGATGTAGCATCTTAATCATCTATTTATAAATATATTCTCACGTGTTTAAATATTTTTTGTATTTACATGTCATTAATTAATCAATATAGTGTGCCAATGCTACTTATTGCTATTTTATTAATCTTTAAGTGCCTTCAAATACAATAAATAAGCATTGGACTATAAAGAGTAGACATCTTCATATTTCTATGTCAAACATAAAAAACCAGAGTAGCTCATCTGATCCTTTTTCCTCCTCCTCTTGGTGAAATAACGAATTAGTGAAGTAAAAAGATGAACCGACTCGGCAATGGAACAGACATAGTACTTTTGTGGAACTGAACCCGGCCTCGCCAAGCCAGCTCCGCTTCTTTCTAATGGAACCAGAACAAGCAATTTCCCCCAACCTTCGTCTGAAAACAACAAATAAGCCAGAGCCAACTCGGACCGATGTTTTCTGGAATCGTTCCAAAAACCACGTTAAATGGTTCTGATGCTAGAACCGGCCGGTCTTTCGAGTAAGCCATTAATTTGCTCTTACCCGATTTGAGCAAAGTCAAAAAAACAAAAAATCTTTCGAACAAGTCGGTCTTCTGCCGTCGAAGAAACTCCACTGAAAAGTATTTATCGTCATTTAACATGATGCTTCAAGTTGACCATGCCATATCTACAGAAAGGCACAAGAAGCTAAAAACCACATGTTTATCGTCTTGCTTGGTTTTGATTACTTCGTGGAATTACTGGTGTAGTGGTGTTAGTGATTTGGGCCACTAATTAATGTGGATCATCATTTTCCCTCGGAATGTACCATTCGAAATCACCATTTTTCGCATAAAGCTGATGAAAGCGGTCGCAATAAACACGAGAATGACGTAACACCCAACTTGAGAATAAATGATATCCAGTCTCGATTCTCGAACTAGAGATTTATTTGGAGAAAATTGTAAATTCACCATTGAAAGTATCTGTGGCGATCGAATAGACAATCAACAGTCTCAAAACATTCACCATTTATCACTTTTGAATACATTTACATAAACTTTTTATATTGTCTCTGTATTATCGCTAAAACTATAAAATCCTTACTATTTATGATTATTATTTTTTTTTTATCGATCTTTTGGATTTAATACAAGCAACTACGAGGTATATCTGTACTACTAAAAGTTATAAAGATTATTGATTGACAAAATATTAAGAGTATAGATATTGGAGCATGGATTTGATTAAAATTGAATTGGTAAGGGCTGTATTGAAGAGTCTATGTTTGACTGTAATCGAAGGAAAGAAAGATCCGAAGGAAGGTGTGACTAGAAAAGGCACATAATGTATACAAGTATGTATACATTGTGTACATGTAAAGTGAGGATACATAACTTGTACTTAACAAGACATATATATTGGTATAGGCATGTACAAATGCAAAAGTACACACTGTGTAATTTTATGTGTATATAACACACAAAACGTATTGTTACAGTTCCAAAACCATACTCTTACATATTATATAAATTTCCTCTATTTTATTTCTTAAATACTGTTAAGCTGATATAATAAAGTTATTAAATAAATATAAGATATTTTAATAATTAAGCGCATTAAAAAGATAGTCTAGAACTTCCTAAGCAAACTTTAGTTAGCAATCTCCAACCTAGAGATTATTATGATTTATAAGTATAAAGTAAATAAGAAATACATAAAAATAGAAATAGTGCTTAGTAGGAATTAAGAATGGAACCTAATGGGCTTATTATTTTGTATAATTATTTTAAGCACAAAAGTTGATACAAACTCGATTTTAGTCAAACCTTTCATCATCAGTCCACGTACATGTTACGCTTATTTGTTTCTTGTGTTTGTTTAGTATTGTTCAAAATAAACTGGACTAATAATTATTTGAAATATAAAGTTTGCTTGTTGCTTGTATTTGACTAGGCTTCGAGGGCTGCAATACCAGTATCAAGTGATACCTTGATAATCTTAAATAGCCTTGTTCCTAGTGGAGAAAATGATTTGAGTTATATAATACTTGCATACTAAGGTCATCATTGTCTCGAAATCAATTAAGTTAAGGGTATCTAAAAGCCGTAGTGCCAGTATCTCAGTGCCATTAGACCGGGACCTCAATGGCAGTATTCTAACTTAGGAATTGTCAAGTGGCATCATGAGTGACTTCGAGTTTAGGATCAATTACAAATGATCTCAAGCTGTGGTGTTTGTTGGCTAATAAACGGATTGTTATTATTCCTATTACATAAATGCATATAATATTTTGTGTGTAATGCATGGCATGTAGACGTGGTTGCCAAATTCTGTATTATGCTTTGGTTTGTTCCTTACTACTTTTCAGGTGTAGGCAATTAATTGACAATTACTAGAATTATTGAATTTGGAGACTATTAACAAGACTACCAAGTCAAGGAGTGACGATTAATTTTATTGTTATGAGGATCACCTTGATGCTAGGCTAGTTAGAATTAATTTTATGATAAGTGTTTCTTATTTAAAGATTTAAATAATTTATTTAATTGTAATACTATTTTAAATTGAAGAATTAAATTTTATGAGAATATTTGGAGACTTTTATAGAGATTTTTCGAGACTTTTAATTTAAATTTATAATTACCGTGTCAATAGATATTGATAATATATAACATTCTAAATCGTAGGCATTATCCTATTTTATACGTCTAATTGACTTCATTCACAAATTTTTTATACCACGTCGCATCAGTGTGTGTCATATTGGCAATTTGAGGTGGAATAATTTTCCATTCCGATTTTCACAATGATCAACTAACTTGGCAAATTCAGCACCGAATTGCGTCTTGGAATTCATTCTTTTTTGGGGGTAATCTACCATTCGCATTTTTGTTTTTTCTTTTTCCTTTCTTATACCTTGGTCAAAATTCTCTGTGGTTTTGCCCATGCCAAAAATCTGTGCATCCAAGGTGGAGCCGAGTACGGGATCTCAGCCTAATCCGAACTGGCCAAACCTGGAAGTTTACGAGTTCTTAAATGGAGAAATCTATGCAAGACCGGTTTTAAATCGGGTTCTTGAACCGACAGATTCTCTTAGAAAACTATGAAATGACGTAATTTTTTGTTTTTCTAAGAAAAAAAGAAAAACTTAAGTTTTAAACTTAGATTACATCTAAATTGATTGTTGTACGAATATCGTTAAGTCAATTTCGAATTTTCTTCAGTGAAACTAAAATTTGACACGACAATTTCATTTTCATGAGAAAATTCCAATACAAGTTGGAATAATACGAACAAAATAGCTAAATTAGCCCTAATAGCAAATCATTATGGAATTTCCTTCTAACTGTTTGATATATATTTGTACAGGATAAAGACAATCCAAGTGCCTATGCTTTTAATTTTTAGCAATTTAGTATTTAAACTTTTATTTTTTTTGCGGTTTGGTCCTTCTTCTTTTAGTTTGGTTTCAATTTAGTGTCTCCATTAACGGCAAAATTAATGGCCATTGCAGCTTTTTACATGTTAGTGTCTATACGTTAATTATTATTGCATTTTGGTATTCGTATCTTTAATTTTAATACATTTTAGTGTTTGTTCATTTGTTAATTTATTTAAAATCAATTTTTGATTTTATTTAATTAATATATCATTTTTAAAATAAAAACAATTTGTTTATATTTAATAATTTCAATTGTATATGATTTTTACATGTAATGTTTAATTTTAGAAAATCTTATAATTTTAAAGTTTTAAGATCTACTTTTATTTGAAAATAAAATTTAATATTTGATGGGTACGTGAATCAAGTAAAATTTTAAAGTTAACAACCATTGCAGTTTTTTGCATATTAGTATCTATTCTTTAGTTATTATTGCATTTTGGTGTTCGTACTTTAATTTTGATGCATTTTAGTGTTTGTTCATTTGTTAATTTATTTAAAATCAAATTTTGATTTTACTTAATTAAGATATCATTTTCAAAATAAAAACAATTTGTTTATATCTAATAATTTCAATTGTATATGATTTTTAAATGTAAAATCTTAGAAAATTTTATAATTTTCAAGTCCTAAGGTCTTCTTTTATTTGAAAATAAGATTTATTATTTGGTAGGTATACAAATCAAGTAAAATTTGAAATATTCATAACTTGTAAATCAAGTTTTATTGGACCTTATAACATGAATTTTTCGACTAATTAAACAATATACTTCTATATAATAATATTTTATTGTATATCTAGTAGTATCTCGATACTGATTTTTATAATTTTGCAATTTCATAATTTACAATTCAAACATCATGCAACTAGTAGTTGGAAAGCTTTAATTATGTGCTACGTAAAAATTATTATTTTTAACTTAGAATAGGTGTATTTGTCTAAATCAATACATTTCCACGCATTACACAATTGACCTTACTTTTATGAATTTAATTATTTTTATTTTAAATGACCTTTGTATGTTATAACCATGCTTTTTTTTTTTTTAGGTAATGTTGTATACATGTTTTTATTATATAATTTTGCCAAAATGTCTTGTAATCATATATTATTTGTAAATTTTTGCACCCCTTGATACATTAGTTTGCCTTAAAATTATACATTTAAAAACTGTCATTTTTCTTAAGCAAACTTGTCTAAGACTTTTAATTTTGTATTTTTTTTTAAATCAATATGATTTTAATATTATAACCATTACAAAATGTTAAGAAACATGATCTTATAATTTTACGATCACATTAAGGGGTATGGAAATTCACAAATAATATATAATTATGAAAATTTTGGTAAAATTATATAGCAAAAACATATCTATAATATATAAAGGTCATTTAAAATAAAAATAAATAAATTCATAAAATTAAGATAAATTGCAATGCATAGAAAATGTAAAGACTTAGACAAATACACTTACAACTTTGAGTTAAAAATAACAATTTTTAGATCGTACATGATTTAAGCTTTTTAACTACTATATAATTACAATTGTATGATGTTTAATTTGTAAATTATGAGATTGTAAAATTATAAAAATCAATATCAGGATACTACTTCATATACAACAAAATATTATTATATAAAAGTATATTGTTTGGCAAGTTAGAAAATTTATGTTATAAGGTCAAGTAAAACTTAATTTACAAGTTATAACTATTTAAAAATTTTATTTGATTTGTGTATCCAACAAATAATAGATCTTATTTTTTTTAAAAAAAATAGACCTTAAGACTTAAAATTATAAAATTTTCTAAAATTAAACATCACATATAAAAAAATCATGCACAATTGAAATTATTAGATATAAACAAATTGTTTTAATTTTGAAAATGATATATTAATTAAGAAAATCAAAAGTTGATTTGAAATAAATTAACAAGTGAACAAACACTAAAATGTATTAAAATTAAAGTACAGACACCAAAATGCAACACTAACTAAAGTATAAACACTAAAATGCAAAAAGTTGTAGACACTAAATTAAAACCAAACAAAAAGAAGAAGTACTAAATTGCAAAAAATAAGAGTTTAGATACTAAACTGCCAAAAGTTAAAAGTACAAGCACTTTAATTACCTTTATCCTTATTTATACGGTCAAAATCCTATGTATGGTAATAGATTCATACGGATAATATAACATGCAAAACCTCTAGCTTTAAATTAATTTGAAACTAATTAGCTAGGCTTACTAGAGGAGTAACACTAAGAATCAAGCGTGCTATCAATCCACGTAATTTGCAATTGACTCAGAATTCAAACGCCAAATGCGGCATGTAAAATACTTTCATTAACAAAATTTGATAAGATAACTAGAAAGAGAATTGCAAATACATTTGAAGGAAATTTTGTGGTTCATAGTCATAATCCCAAATTACTTCAAAAGCTTGCGATTAATTTTAGTCTATTCTCAATCACATACCATCTCACATCTTAAAGAGAGATACGGCGATAAAATTCTAATTAACTGAAAAGAAAATTAAATGTTTCATAAGATATAGTTTGATTTAATCATACATATTATAGGCAAACATGATTCTGTTAGCTATAACTAATTTCCTTGCCGAACTCTTACTAAAATTTTATCCAAACTTATAGTTAAAATTGCACAAATTCATTCACGAACTTAGATTGGCAATTGGCACTTGACATCCTACCTAATTAGGAGATAAGGCATATCAATCAAAAAAACCTACTTATATTTTACTCACCACCGGCTTCAATCTCTTGCTATGCAATTAATTAAAAATCATGATGACAATGGAATCTTGACTGCCGCCTAATTTAGTTAGTGGAGCTGACTTTTCATTTAAACATATAGTTTGTAGTGGTCTAGTGTTACATCTGCTAATTGTACGCTATGTCATTGATTTCTGTCTTGTTTTGGAAGTGGAGTTTAAACAAACGCAACCATCTTGGTAAGGTGCTTGCATGGCTACATGGACATGGAAAGTATTTTCAGCATAAGACCCTCTTAGATTAATCAATTCGAAAAGAACCGCTTAGTGTAATATAATCGTTTGACCTCCAAAAGAACCTGTTTTATTTTATAAGAATCCTTACGTACCCATGAGTGCTTATGTTAAGCTTAATTTATAACAAACTCTTACTAAATGTACTCACTAGGCGTGATGCACCAACTTTCAGATAATAATTTGATATGTATCGATTTCTTGTAACCACCCATGACAATTATCCTAACATGACCAGTGGATTGTTATGTTTTTATTGGATCTTGTATATCGCTAAGTGGTATGTATTATGCATGAAATCTCACTTTCGAAGAATTTCTTTTTTTTTTTCCCCTATATATTTAGCTTATAGGTTAGAAACGATTAGGTCAAGCACATTTTCGTAAAAAATTGATTTGTTGATTGCATTAAGTACATGATGATTATTCTAATATCTTAATGCTCACGGTTACACTGTCTTAGCAAAATGTTTTCAGTTCCATAAAAATATCCATATAGACTTTGTGTAGAAACTAATGGAGCCCCATGAATGGGAGCTTTATTATGATTACCGTTATTATCATGATGAGCTATTTTATCAGAACATAAATTTATTAAACTGTCAAAACTAATTAAAACCTTGTAACCTAATTGCTAGTAATAAATCTGTCTTTTAAAGTTAAAACGGATCCGATTTGTCCTTTTTAAAAGTTTTTGGTTAATTATATAAAACAATTTTGTAAAGAAAGAATGGAATTCAATCCGTTCTATTGAAATATCGGTATTTATATTATTAAATTATAACGGTTTTCACGATTTTTTTTTTTTAATTCTTATAAAATATATAATATTAACGAAAGGTGAAAACAAAAAGATAAAGAATCGTCAAAACTAAGCATGTCAACGCATGATTATCTCACGGTTGAGTTCAAGTTTGGCCAACTCTCCCAACAAGCATTTTTAGGTTCGCCTCAACTTCCTATCATTGGACAGGTACATTTGGTAAAATTGGATATATCTATTAAGATGGCACTACTAACTTTCTTCTGTTCAATGTTGATTTAGTTAAAAAGAAAAAAGAAAAATCAAAAGGATATAAACACGATCCATTTAACACAATAAAAAAAATCCATCAACACAGGAATTATCAGCTTTATTCAAAAGTCAAAACCTGTTCCTACGGTAATACATAAAACCAATCAACTATTTTTCGTAAAATTAAAGATGTTATTAATCGTGTGATGAAAAATAATTCAACCAAAAAGAATCTTAAAAAAAAAATGGTTTACCATGATAGAGAAATTAGAAAAGGGTTCCATTGGACAAATAAATTCGACCATCGTTACCAACTGTGATCTCCTAGTTATAATCGTCAATTATGTAGCATCTGATTACCACCGATATTTAGGTTTTGCAGAACAACAAAAGCTAAATATAATCACTTCCGAAAAGAAGGGCCCAAAAATTCATGGAAATCATAAAGATTCCGATTGTGTTTCACATTTACTTTACGTAAATGGTATATGCGGATGAATAACGCAATAAAATATTATCTTTCCTTTTCATCGAAACTAACTATATTTAGGAGAAAGTAGGAATGTGTAAATTTAAAACAGTCGATAATCTATTCAAATGCGTTTTTCAATATATATTCAAGTTCAATTTGATTATAATTGAAACTAACCAAGTAGTTTATCAAATTAAACTCTAAATTCAACTTATTTAATCCGAATATTTTTTAAGTCCAATTAAGTTTGAATCGATGTTACATATGTATCAAATTCGACAAATTCAAGCTTTAATGGTTAATTACCTAAAACGGACCTAAGCTTCCATCTTTCCGTTCGCATAATAGGCAAAAAATATAGCAATATAAGTATATGAAACTAAAATTTGCAAAAACTCGGTAATAAGTGAATATATATATATATATATATCTAGATATATATATAAAAATATATATAGATATTTATGTGAAAAAATGGGAAAAGATATATTTTTTATAATTATTCCTTTAATTTAATGGATTCTTTTAGGAAAAAAAAAAAGGCTTCAAAGCAAACTTAATTGAATCGTACTCGAGCTTATTGATCATCACATGATGTGAAGGAGGTTGCGAAATTAGGGTTTGTGAAAGGAGATGTGACAGCTAGTTGCAATTTGAAAGATAGAGTTGAGTTTGATTTAACTTTACCTACTCTTTAGTAAACACGAACTTACCTTGGCTTTCGAATTAGGTCAGACTAGAAATAAGGTCGACCAGTAATCTATTTATCCATATTTTAGAAAAATCTTAAAATCTATAGTGTGTGTAGTCATTAAGGAGTAGGTTACGTGTCATATCTCTTCACATAGAGGAATCTTATTTTATGATAGAAATTGTAGTCACTATGTATACATGAAAAGTGATAGAAAAAATTAAGAAGAAAAATACAAAAACATTGTTTCCCTGATAGCTTGCACTCGAGCTGATTTCTCTACATTCAGGAATACTATTATTGATTACTAAAAAAATTGAACCAATTACACCAAAAAATATTTATTTTTGATTAAGTTTTGACCAAGTTTGAACTTTAAAATTTCATATCAAACATAAGCGTAATTACATAAAAGCTTTTATCCCAGCTTTGGACTTTATAGGAGTGTTTTTTTTTTTTCCTTTGATATAGTATTTTTTATAAAAACATTTTTCCTACATTTTACTGAGTGTAACACATGTTTATTGATTCCAAAAAAATTATATAAAAAAATTTAACAAATAACCTGGTTATATTACATTTACAAGATACAATTTAATAAAATTTATCTCATCTTCAAGCTGCAATATTATAAATTCACCACCCTAATGATATCGCATTTTGTTATTGTGACATTATAACTCACACAGAACTCATATCTACAAGATATGATATTGCCATGCATGATACAAGACAAAAGACGCATGCTACAAAAGAAAAGCAGCTTATTGCAACATTTCTAAACAACAAATATCACATGTATGCAATATTGGCATGGTATTTTTATAATTTTTTCATAAAATTGGTATTTACATAATACTTATCTAGTTAGATGATAAAAATATATATTCCTTTGTTTTACTAAAACTCATTATAAATAATGGAATCACCCATAAAATATTTATCTTTTTTTGTAATTATAAAATATGTATTTTTCGTACACTTATCCTTTATAAATGATGGTAAAACGTATGGGAAAGGAAAAAAAAATTGTAAAAATCCAAAAAAATATCTCTAAAAAAGAACTGTAGCACTTAAAATTGCCTCTTGAAAAGAGACGATTTCAATCCTTCCATTACAGAATCCAGAAAAGCACAAACGCCGAGTGTTCTTAGGCTGAGTATGATCGACGGTGTAGAGAGACAACTTCTTGTCATTGTAGATTCTCTCCATTTCTTCGCAGACCTTTTGTGAGTTGAGATTTAACTTCTCATCTCCATTGTACATAAGTCGAGTTTTTATGGGGAGAGATAACTTTTCGGCCTTTGTTTTGGGAAAGCCTCACATAAGTTATGTTGATAAGGTTCTTTAAACATAGATCTCTTAAGCATATTCAGATTCGACGCGGCTCGCTCCACTAAAGAGGCTCTACCCTAAGCTCAGCTTGATTGAGCCCAAAAAGCTCTTTAACGGTTAGAAAACACTAAATAAGAATAAAAAAACCAAATCAACTACCAACTTCGATATATGTGAGACAGGTTAGACATTATGAACTTATTCTCTAATACTTGCAAAGGAAGCTCTATCCTTTAATTGTCGACTTCATTCCATTATAAATATTAGATTACCGTTTAATGGTCAATCTCTTTATACTTTACGAATTAAAGCTTACCTATTACTTTCAAATATCCCTTACTCTCTAGAGCATAATACTGACTTAAGCATTAAAATGAGTACATCGAATAACACCTTGATATCCTTTCACGATGCTTTATTTTACAGGCTTACTACACGTAAAGATTAATCTCTATTAGTAAATACTATGAGATGACAAGTTAGATATGGAAAGTAGATTTCCATTTAATTTGAAATCATATCATTCAAAAACGATTTTAGATGCCATAATTTTAAGATTATTTTTTTAGAATTCATAATTTTAGGAATTTTATTTTTCTTTTGCAATTTATTTTCCTTTTCACTAAAAGGTACATAAATATGTTTTGTACGTACACTTCTTTAATTTCCTTTTAGAAAAATACCGTACTTCCTTAGCCAAAAAAAAAAAGAAGAAGAAGAAGAAAAAAAAATACCGTACTTCCGTGTGGTCCTCCGACATCTCTTATCAGGAATCACCGACAGATCTGTTGGGTCAAACATCTGCATATGATAATTAAACTTAAGGGGCAATTGTGTTAAAAGCCCGCCAACAGTTTTATGAGAAATTTTTTGGGGAAAAAATATTATATTTTCTTATTTTCATCGATTTTGAAATTAATAATAAAAATTATTTAAATTTTTATAATATTATTTAAAAAAAAAAAAACTAGCGAACGCTGCTGCACTCGTAATAATAATTATATAAATTTAATCAAATCAACTTATTTGAAAGCAACAACTACCGAACCTGATCGGCCAATGTAGGTGTCCACTTCAAAGATATTTTGTCCCTCTCGAATCTCAATCTCTGAAACGTGTCAGTCCAAGAGAGTGCTCAAAATTTTTTAGTGCCAGGTGGAATTAAATATGCACATTCGTCCTCTCCCTAATAAAATGCCACCCGTTCAGTGAATTGTTTTAGCATCATAGGAACGGGTGGTCGAGACAATTATAAAATGCCTGAAAAAAGAAAAAAAATACGGTTATCTTTACTTTCATGAAATCCACTTTAATAACTTGAAAAAGCGAAAATATACCATAACCAAAGCGGTTTATAAATTATTTGAATTTAATTTAACTTTATTTGAATTTTATCTAATATCAGGAGAGTTAAACTTGAACCCTAGTTATTCCAGTAGTATCGTAAGCTTAAGTCAAACTTGAAGTAATTTAGTTTTTATGAAATCTCAAACATAATCAAACTTTAAGTAGAGTTTTCATATGTACAAATGGCATCTATCTTTAACCATCAACACATTACATACTTAACATAAAGAAAAGTATTGAAATTAGTTAAATTATTGGTTTTTACGATATCTCAAACGTAATCAGACTCCTCCTATTTAAAATTTTGAAAAAAAATATTAAAATTATTTTATACTCTCAATGCCGATGTGTTGTACGCGGATATATCTTTAACCATCAACGCATTACACGCTTAACGTAGCGAAAAGTATTGCACTTCAAATTCAACTCGAGATGAGAAAATATAAAAAGCGATATAAGAAGAGGAAGAAAGAATCCTATAAAGACCCCATACTAATATGATAGATGGTAAAGGTACATTAATAATCAACAACCACCATTAGGTTTTACTAATAATGAATATATTAACAATCATTAGGGAATTTTTTGAGCTAATAATAAGTAAGGGTATAATAGCTTGTAAAGAGTTGAGTTGAGCCCAAGTTACTCGAATTTAATCAAGTCAATCTCAAGTTTCATAGTGTTTAGCTCTATTAACTCATAAGTCTAATTGAGTTCCAGTTATGTGCAAATAATAATTGAGTTTGAGTAGAGTTCTTATATTAATATTATTATAATTAAAAAAAATATTTTCAAATAAATCAAATTTAAATATGTTTAATCAAGTCAAGCTCAATTTTGTTAATTGTCACTTTGAATTAAGCACAAGCTCAAATTTTTAAATTTTGATCAAGCTTAAATTGAACTCGAATTTTGAGATTTTAAGTCGAACTCAAGTTCAAGTTTTGCACTGTATAATCTCGGCTAGACTAATTTACATTCCTACTTATAAGTTTATGAAAGAGATATAATAAGAGCTTCATAAACTATTTAAGGAATTCGTTTAATATATGAATCTATGAGAAAAGTTAAGATCAAGTGTATCCTTCCTAACATATTCCCGAGCATATGTGATTCATCCCTCTCCATGCTTAAACAAAAAGTAGTAAATTTAGATAACTTATATAAAAAGTAGTAAAAGATAAAAGGATTGAAATTAAAAATAATAATAGATAGAAGATTATTATTTTACTTTTTCCTTTCTTTTAGATAAAGGATTTTTTTATCAAAAATAATAGAGTTAGAATGCGTTTAAATTATCTTCTATCGAGCTTTGTTAACTATATTTTAACTATTGGTAGAGTTTCACACTCAACTACACGAATCTAAGCAAAAGTAAAACTTATAATTCAACTCTTTGAGCTTTTATCTATGGGTTCTTTAAAAAGTTCCTTAAGGTGTCCCCTCAATATCTACTCTCTTACTAGGAAATTTTTTAAATTTATTAATGGGTTCTCTTAAAAGAGTTTCTAAAAAAAATTTAAAAATTTGTGGGTGCCATGTTTTTATTAATATATCTCACTTAACAAGAGGAAAAAAAAAAGGCACCAGAGCATACGATTTATGCTTAAGTCTTATAAAAAGGTTAACTTATCTTTTTACACTTTCTAGTATCATTATGTATTTTTTTTCATAATTCTTAAGTAATACCTATCAAATTTTTTTACCCGATAACTTTTTGCACCTTTTATTATGGTGCATTTTATGTTACCATAAAAATACATATACTTTTAAGATTTATTTTTAATTCGCCTTAAGTAACTCATATATGGTACTCTTATAAAAAGGGTTCCTTGAAATCGGAGTTTGTGTGCAATATCCTTGATAGACAAGCTTAGTAGACCATATCAATCGGCATGCCAATTGGGTCAAGCACGATATTTACTCATGGATCAACGTTAATTGACGTTTCAAGAATATTGGTTAAGATGTTGACTTTTTATATTTTTAACATATTTGCTTTCATATAAAATATAAAAAAACAAGGAATTTTATTTTTAAGCATTTAAAAATGTTTAGAAGGTACTCGTCGACGAAACCTACAAAATAATTTAATTTTGGAGCAACGTATTAAAACCGTCCGGTCCCCGTCATCTTTTTGCTCCGGACCAAATCAAACCACTGTGCAGTGTCCACATCAACGGTATTTTCACGCTCCCAATTCTTAATCAACCTTCGAAACGTTTTAGACTTGAAAAAGAATATTCGAAATTTGCAGTCCTAAATGAAAATGGTAATAAATATGCACATTCATCCCTTACCATATTTAATACCAGCCGTACGATAAATCTTTAGCATCCTTTTTATTGCTTTGTCATTCTCATACATTTATTAAGAAAAAAGTTTTTCACCTGCTATAGATTGATCCTATACGACTATATAAAAAAATTAAAAGTTTTTAATTTTTTAGCCTTTTAATCATAATTTAAGTAATTACTAATTACATGTTACATATTATATATATAATATATATATCAATAAAATCTTAATATATATAATATATTTAAAATACTGGTGTTGATTATTTTAGATCAACACATTTTGGTACTATGTGCCTGCGATAATAATTTTATTTGATACTTTTATGAAATATATATATATATATATACATGATGTGACTTATAAAATACATAATCCATAAAAGTGTGATATCAATAAAGCATTTTTTTAAAAACCAAAAATATTAACTCATACAATTACAATCTATCTATATAAATACTGATTCTTAGTTCGAATGAGTTAAATATAAAACTCCTTTTTATATAATTTAATAGAAAAAAAAACATATAATAGGAAAAGGCACATTAAGGAAAAAATATTTAATGTGAAAATTATATTATAAAAATATATTATATAAATTTTTTATAAATAACATAGTGTTTGCACGGAAAGAAACTTTGTCAAATATGCAAATATTTCGTATTTACAAATTAAAGTTGAACTTTTAGAACCAAATAAAGAAAATCTACCAGGAAACAAAAAAGACTATAGGATGGCAAGTATACGAACTCCATTAAATTCTTACAACACCGCTCTCCCTCTCTCTATCTTCCTCCCCCTTTCTCTCTCTTTCACCCCAACAATCTCGCCATTGTTGCCCGATGTTCTCTCCACAAATATCGTTGTCGGCAAGTGACATGTCCACTTCCTCCAAATGAAAGAAAATGTCATGTAAAATTCAGAACAGAACAAAGCAGACCATGAGTCATTTTGCCTAGAGTCATGTTAGGCCCTTGATTACTTTGCTTAGAAATGTGTACACTTTAGCCCCCTCTAGAGGTTGATTGAAATGATGGATACCAAAACATCGTTTATGTGCAAAGGAACTTCCTTTAACCAGGCTTTGCGCACAAACATGTTTTGGATCCTTAATTCTTTCTGGGTCTTTCTCTGCAACCTCCTGTTTTACTCCTACGCAACAATTACCACATCCATATCCAGGTATGTTTGTCGCTTAAAGTTTTGGTCTTTCGACAATTCTGCCAATCAAACAGCTTATGTTGTACCCTTTTTTTTTTATAGGAAATTCCATGCAGGACAAGTTTCTGTTTCAAAGGAAAATGAGTCAAGTTCTGGTTTTGTTCATCCAGAACAAGATGATATGGACAGAATTCATGAAAAGGTTAGTGGGAATGGGGAGAATCGTGTTGTTTCCGAAACAGCAACGAGCAAGTACCAATTTTCTTCCACTCAAGGCCTTAGTGGTTTTGTGGAAGAACCAAAAGTTATGAGCTTTACTATTCACGAAATGTTTGTGGATTCAATTGATTCCACCATTTGTAGGGATGACATAATTGGTGACGATGGCTCTGCCGACAAGGTGGTATGTGAACGTGACTCAGAAGTGGAGTCCTTTCGCACCTTTAATGTTGAAAACGTGTTGAAGGAAGAAGAGAAGGAGGAGTTGTTATTTGGTGATGACCAAATTGAGGAGAAGGAAAATAAATATAATGTAGAAAATTTAGATTTTGATGAGACTGATTCTGCAAATAAGGATCAGATTGTTTTCGATGATGAATCCTTGCATTACGATCGAGTCAAGTCATGCAAATCAGACGGTGAGGTATGCACTAGTGGTGATCAATCTGAGTCTTTTAGTGAGGAAAAATTGAACGATCATCAAATTGTTGATGACAAGGAAGCATCATTTGGTGTGGAGTGTTTGAGTTTTGAAGAGAATGATTATGTGGATGAAGAAAAGAGTGTTTTGGGATATCATTTCTCGCAAGTTGATAAGTTAGAGTCATTTAAATCCAGTGACAGCTTATTTATCAGCAGTGATCATGGTGAATTTTTCAGTGATAATGTGCTGTCTAGGTTTACACCAGGAAACGATTTCGTCATTGGTATGGAAGAAAATGAGGAGATCCTGGTTTCAGGAGTCAATCCCTTGCAAGGTGAGATTATTCAGGATGCAGAAGAGGCTTCCTTTAGTGATCAACCTAGCGAATCGGATTCAGATGAAGAATTCCTAGAATTAAAGGTACAGACTTCTGAAACGGATGTTTTATCCGAGGAAAATTCGAGACAGGGTGATGCTGATCATGAACCAAAACATGTGCTGTATACCAACACAGCAGGAGCAAACCAGTTGGACGAATCGCGGGAACTTCCTGTGCAGCAGAAGACATCAATCTCAGATTTCGATGATGAAGATGATTTAGAAATGATGTGGGAACATGATGACATAGTGGAACAGCTGAAGTTGGAATTGAGGAATGTGAGAACAGGAGGACTACCCACTATCTTAGAAGAATCAGAATCAGATTCGCCATCTCCATTGCCATCTCCAACAATCATGAATGATCTAAAGCCGCTGAATATTGAATCGAAATTCGAGCACAAAGATTTGTTGCAAGAAATCCAAAAGGTCTACAAAAGTTATGCAGAGAAAATGCGGAAATTAGATATCCTAAATTACCAAACCATGCATGCCATTGGTAAGCTTTCTTTCCATTCCTTTTCTTTTATGGAGAAAATTTGTCTGACTCTTCGAGGTTTCAAGCATGAGTCTTCCCAACAAAGCTGTTGAAAACAGAAAACATAGACCAAATAGGCTGTTAGGTGATATATTTTCTTTTCTATTTTGCTTTTTATTTTCGGTAACATGGTAGTTGAGTAGAGTAAATGGCTGATTACCCAATAAATTGCTTTTTATTTGGATTCACATCAGCATGATGATCAATATCTTCCAGTCAATTTACAAAATCACAAACAGTGATTGGGAAGTGAGATCATATGTTTTATTTGGGATCCTTGAATCATTTGAATGTAAAATGTTATGCATATGTTATTTATTGATTCCGGTTTGCTATGATTTGCAATAACTGAATCGTGTCTTTATTGCAAAAACATTATATGACCATGTCAAAGATTTTCCAATAATTAAAATCTTTAGAAAGGACTGCAATCCTTGGTGGGTCTCCATCTTCTTTATTCAATTGAAGATTTTTTAAAGGTGAGCAGGAAGAGCACCCATTTGGGCCATTTCCTGTCCAATCTTTGAAATAAAGCCCCACAGTTATTTTAACGTCCTGTTCACCGTCTTTATAGTCAGTCAGCTAACCTTTTCCTGTCCTCATAATTTTAAAAGTACATCAATGATTACTGCAAACACACTTGGACCACTCCAAATCTTGCCTTAATACCTTCGCCTTGAAGATCTTGTACTAAAACCACAATAGTAATTGCTATGTATATGATGTCGTCTAATGGCATGATCACTGCTTCTCATATTGAGATCGAGTAGGTTTGATTTTCCCTGCTTGAGATGTAATATACATGTAGTTGGCCCAAAAATAAGAAAAAATAGCTATTCGATTAAACTCGTCTGTAATGGTTATATTTTGCAGGGCTTCTCCAACTAAAGGATCCAACTAGATCAACAGGAACCAAAAAATCCTCAATGCCTGCAGTTAGATCTCTTGCCTCACAGAACCTTTGGCTGAACAAACTACGTCGACATAAAGTCGACCCCATGGTTGAATCAATGGCAGCATATTATAGGGACTTGGAAATAGTATATGTTGGACACATTTGCTTATCATGGGAAATTCTTCAATGGCAATATGGAAAAGCCGACGAGTTGCACGAATATGATTCTCCTGGTTCTCGTCAGTACAACCAAGTGGCCTGTGAATTTCAACTCTTTCATGTGCTTCTTCAAAGATTCCTAGAGAATGAACCTTTCCAGGGACCTAGAGTAGAGAATTATGTCAAGAACAGGTGTGTGGTCCGAAATCTTCTTCAAGTTCCTGCTGTAAAAGGTAAAATTACATTCTACGACCATCATAAGAATTAGGTCTTGCCATATTATTGCACAATTACTCATGTCAACACAACCGTAGTGCAGATGATTCCTCAAAGGATAAGAAGGTTAAAATCGGGGAGAAAGATGCGGTATCACTACTGGCATTGATGGGAATTCTCAGGGAATCAATGCGGTTATTCCGGGACTTCATTCATGCTGACAAAGACGAAGCTGCTGGAATACTGAAAGCTTCCAAGCAAAGTGGTCTTCAAGATGCTGCAGACTTAGAGCTTCTGATTGCTACACGCACTTACCTACAGAAGGTTCTTCCTCAAATTGCTATCAGTTTTGGTCATTTCGATTTCAATTATTCTTTTTTAGTACTATATAATGATAGAAGTTTTCATTCTACTTGACACAGAAAGAAAGAAAGCTCAAGGACATCATCAATGCTTCAAACTGCATTGTAAAGAAATTCCAGAAGAACCGTAGTCGATCAGATCAAGCTTTATTGTTTGTGCAGATAGAACTGAAGCTTGTTTCCAGGGTTCTGAGTATGTCGAGAATTACAAAAGATCAGTCACTCTGGTGCCGTGAAAAATTGGATAGGATCGACATAGTTAGCCGAAAAATTTATAGAGAACCGTCCTTTTTACTGTTCCCATGTTGAATGAACTGAAACTGCATCTGGGCATGAGTTCTCTGTTCAATTGTAGAGATATATACAAGATTTTAGAATACCGGTCTTAATAGAAACAGGGTTAGGAGGCATAGTGTTGAGGCAACTCGTGACTTTGTCATACTATTATCAGGTGTGTCATTCATGTCATGTCTGCGAAGTTGCTCCACCCAGGATGTATTTTAATATGTTCCTTGGGGTTATTGGTTGATCTTTTTCCCTTTTCGCCTTTTTGTATAAAAGTAAAATTGCGAAATTTGTACTTGATATTTGAGGAGAAAATAAAACTTGCCAATTTCTCCTAAGGCTTCCTAGTAAATTGCATCGATACAATTAAAATGCAATATGACACTAAAAGTATTTTAGATGTGTTACAAAACCCAATTAAAAGTAATGATAACAAGGAAATTACCTGTCCTAAACTTTTTCCTTTCCCTCTTTAGGAATATCATTACAAGTTGTCTGTGAATAATGTAAAAATATTTTCGAAATTTGATATGAAATCTGGATTTTTGTAGATTTAGATTAAGGAAAGCAATAGATACAAAATTGCCCGTTACAATTCCTTTTTTGTCAATATAAATGGAATATAATGTCATTTGAATTGAAAAATAATTGCCGTTACAGTTCCTTTTTTGTCAATATAAATGAAATATAATATCATTTGAATTGAAAAATGCTCTTTCTGAATTTTAGAGAATAATAAATGAAATTTTTGATGACTTTACCAATTTCATAATTATCTATATAGATGATGTTTTAATATTCTCATTTAATATAGACCAGCATTTTAAATATATAAAAATCTTCATTAATATAGTTAAGAAAAATGACCTAATAATTTCACCTTCTAAAATTAGTTTTTTTAAGACTAAGATTAGGTTTTTAGGCTTCAATATCCACAATGGAACAATAATTCCTATTCAAAGATCTATAGAGTTTATAGATAAATTTCTTAATGAAATTAAGAATAAAAATCAACTCCTAAAATTTTTAGAAAGCTTAAATTATGTTGTAAATTTCTTTCGAAATCTCAATATAATCTGTAAACCATTATATCAAAGGTTAAGAAAAAATCCACTTCAATGGTCAATTGAACATAATCAAGCAGAAAATTAAAGAAATTCCTTATTTATACATTGTAAATCCTTCTCTACTAAAAGTGGTAGAAACTGATATTTCTGATTTAGAATTTAGAGGAATTTTAAAACAAAAACAAGACAATAAAGAATATGTTGTTTAATTTGTATCAAAAATTGGAATGATTGTCAACGTAATTATTCTATAATCAAAAAGGAAATTTTAGTAATTGTTTTAACAATTTCCAAATTTTAAGGAGATTTATTAAATCAAATTTTTTTTTACGTATTGATTGCAAAATTGCTAAAAATATTTTAATAAAAAATGTCCAAAACATTGCATCGAAACAAATTTTTATCCAATGGTAATCAATTCTTTCTGTATTTGATTTTGAAATAAAGTATATTAATAGATTTTCTTATTCTCTTCTTGATTTATTTACTTGTGAATTCTTGTAGGGAGATGCCTTCTAAGAAAAAAAAGGATAAAGGAAAAGAAAAGATTTCTTTAACCTCTAATAAGGGGTTAACCAATATTAAATCCTGGTTAAATATTTGTAAATCATCTAACACTCTAATAACAATAAAAAAGGAATCCTCTTTTAGGATCTCTAAGCCAATATCTTCAAACAATCAATCTCTTTCTCAATTAACCAATATGGAAGTCACTCTAGAATTACTGAAAGTAATTTCAATAGCTTTACAGTTAAAAAATGAAATCTCAGTATTGCATGGAATTCTTCAACAAATATAAACTTAGAGGAAAAATCAGAATATTTAAGTTACTAAAATAACAACTTCAGTACCCTCCACAATAATACCTGTAAACCAAAGGTTTAAATTTTTCATAAAACCTATTTCCAAATACTTTTTCTTTATTGAAGAAAATTTATTTGAAAAGGACCCTTTTAAATTTGCAAGAAAAATTTTTACAAAATTTTTTTATTATTTATTATATAATGTTTACAAACTAATCCAGTTTTATGAAAAAGTTTTGACTGAAACTAATTCAATAAAATTCAAACATTTTAAAAAAGAATGAATAATTAGCTATTCTACAGTTATAATTTTGAAAATAATTAATCTGAAAAAATGGCAAACTTATCTAATAATTCCAATAAAACTCAATATAGAACCATTTTCTGCACAGTCAGGTTATCGAGCCAATTATAATTATTTTGATTGTAAACAGACTTGGTGGAATGTTTTTAACCAAATGAACCTAAAAAGATCACATACTTGGCTAATATTTTTTTATAATTGTTCTTCTAAAAACTTTCCTAACTGGTTTGCACACTAATGGGAACAATTTGGAGCAGTTCTTGAAATCATTCATGAAAATACTAGGAATTGTTTCAATACTTTCATAAAAGAATATAATCTAACATCTTATGAGAAAAATTTCCAAAAAGAAATGCTATATTTTATACACATTGGTATATCTTGAATCATGGTATGGTGGTTCGATTATAAACCTAATCGAATCTCAAATACAATCAATTTGGTCATAATGT
Source organism: Lumnitzera littorea (assembly GCA_024138015.1). Taxonomy (NCBI): domain Eukaryota; kingdom Viridiplantae; phylum Streptophyta; class Magnoliopsida; order Myrtales; family Combretaceae; genus Lumnitzera; species Lumnitzera littorea. Next base: position 27,912,921 of record JAMXBB010000005.1, read on the forward strand.
ATAAAGTTAAATGGTGGGACAACTTCAAGATGTGAAATAAACTTGAAGAAGATTCTTTTAAATTGGATCAAACACAATTCCACAATTGGATCAAACACAATCCACAATATTATAATAGAAGTTTTTTTATCTCTTCTCTAGCTAGTGTAAGTTCTCTAGAGTAAATGAAGCAAATTCTAGAAATAGCATTGGCAAATATCAATAAATCAACTCAAGGGGTAAGTTCAGATTCAACATCAGAATTGGGATCTCACCACAGTAAGAATTCAAATGAAAATGACTACTATGGAATAAATCTAGGTGATCCTTGAACAATATGTGTAATTTTCCTTTTCTCAAATGTAATTTTTGTACTGTAAAATATAGTAAGAATACAATATTTATACACATGTACCATAGTGTATAATATTATCAATAATGTCAAAAATCACTTCCTTACATAAAATTGTTTGTGTTTCCTCCTTTGTACTGTTTATAACAGTACATTGTCGGCCATAATGCTACTATTCACTACAGTAATTTGTCGATTTTCCAATTATAAAATCATACCCTCTCTATCATTTGAAGCAAGGTTAGATATACAACTTCTTTCTCCTTCTCCCATCCTCCAAAACTATTTTTCTCTTTTCTCTTTTCTCTAACACTTCTCTATTCACTCTTCTTTCTCTCATACACATACGGTACCTTCTCCTACTTCCGATCTTGCTTCCACCAATTAGTTTCCTTTTAATAATCAAATACTTTTCCTTTCTAAAGCATATCATTTGCTTCAATCTTGAGGTAGAATACAGTTACCTCTCAATATTTTCAAATCTCTTTTAAATACTTTCCTTTCCGAAGCATATCGTTTGCTTTAATCTTGAGGTAGAATACAATTACCTCTCAATATTCTCAGATCTCTTTCAAATATTTTCAATATTTCAAAAATTGTTATTTAGATATTGTATATGCTCTTACATTTATATTTTGTACAAATTGTTTCAAATCAATAAAGATTTCAAATTGTTTATCTCTTTTTTTATATTATATCTCATATAGGGAATCTCTAATTCGATTGGATGTAACTCTACGAGATCTCTCAATTTAATTTGCAAACCTCATAATCAACTAGTATTACCGCCTTTGGAAATCTCAGATTTACATAAAACCCTATTAATCTTGACATTGCTACCTGTGGTGGTTTCAATAATATCTTACTTATATATTTATGTCATAATTTGTTGTCGATATCTATGTTTATAATTATTTGAATAGTGTAATAAAATTTCTTGAGTAGTATTATACTTTAATTGTTAATAGTGATTGGTATTAAATATTTTCTTTATATTTATAGACTATAATTCTTTTCATGAAAACGAACAGGATACAGAATTGTCTTATACTTATTTAGAAGATTGTATTACTTTTCTTAAACATTTTCATAGATTATATTTTTAGTTATTTAGGTGAGTTGAAAATATTTTAGGTCATACTTATTAATATTTTAATAATAATAAAATCATAAAAGTTCTTTAGTATATTGGCTGGAAATTGGGATTAATTAGAAGAAAATGTGAGGATTTCGTAGGCATCCCATTAACTTAGCAATACAATACCACGTACTAAGAACAACAAAACAATAAATATAATGTTTAATGTCTCAAAAAACTAAAGATAATAACGGGAAAGATTTAATTAAATATAACCAATATTTTGAAAATGTAATAGAATTTTTATTATATATTGTTTGGGCATATTCTCTACTTAAAGAAAGATTTTATCTAACTGATATATATTTTAGAAAAAATTAAATATATTATCTAGTTATCTGTTAAGCGTCATTTTTAATACACACACACTATTCCATCATATCCTTTAAATGAAACTGGAGCTGGAATTAGATCTTCATCATATGAACAAACTCCATACATACCATCGGAAAGTGATTCATTAACTAAACCTTTAAGATTAAATGTTTTGTTGTTGTATTCTAGGCAAAACCTTAGAAGTATCAACTAATGTAAGAGGTGTGGTCGATTAACATTTAAGCTTGATTCAAACCCTATTAAACTTGTAAGTTGATACAATAGTCAATTTGGTGGACTAATCAAATAACTCAAACTTAAGCTCAATCTAACTATTATCTAATCAAACTTTGAATAGGTTATAAATAGGTTTATGTTATTTATCCTGCCATTTGAGCATCCACCATCGGGCACTACCGTTGCCACCTCTTAATCGCTAATAAATCTCATTCGTTACTAGGGAAAAGAAATAATCCAACGATTATAAGCTCCTTAGTCATACCACATATCACAGTTTCCCCTAAACCAATCCCATTAAATTTCAGTGCATTGATAAAAAGCTGTCCAAAGCCGAGCCCCACTAAATTTTCCATGTTACTCCCAGTCACACTTGCGCGTTATATCATGTGTCATGTTTGATTTCTCATAGACTTCGGACACTAGACATCAAACCTATAGATATAAAAAATAATAATAATTCCTCATGATCATGCGTTACGGTTTTCACATTCAGTGATGCTTTTTTGATGTGCGTCGGTGAGGAAAACGTGTGAAGAACGAAGTGATTATTATTTAAGTTTGGCACGAGAAAACCCGTCTCCCTCCGAAATGAAAAGCTAGCCAATTTCTGACGACAGCGAGAGGGACCTTCGATAGGTAAAGGGGACAGAGAATTGACAAAAATCTATTTTATTCCGAGATAATTACGGCCATTATAAGATATGTTTGACATTAACTCCTTGTTATGGTTGCATTAATTTTATAATAAGAATATCCTCTATTTATATATGTAAGTAATTATGCGAACTTTATATTCACTACATACCGTAAGGTTCCTCGTCTATTCGAACTGGGAGTAGTATATATATATATTTAATGTATACACTATTTTATTTAAAGGCTTGATTGGTTACTAGATTTGTTTCATTCATAATGTTCTGTTCTCTCTCTTTTCTTTTCTTTTTTTTTTTAAAGAGGTTTAAGTATCATAATTTGAAATTTAAACATCATGATTGAAGTATTTAAAATTGCATAAATTGGCTTCCTGCGAGACATTTAATGTAACTGTAATTAAAATAAATAAATAACTTACATAAAATTAAATCCAGCAAACAACTTTTGCATAACGAATAAGTTTTCATACCTCATCATCCATAAGGGAACAACAATGTGCACTTCAAATGACCGAGACATTGTACCCTAATTACTTACTTTTTCTTATTCACCTAAACAAAATATTCTTAAATCGTGCATTGTATCAAAAGCGAAGGCTCAAGAATCATGCTAGACACACTAAAGCTGAACATTGTTCTATTCCCTCATTCCCATCCTTACTAGCATGATTTGCACCTCACTCATATCTAGGGTATTTGATTTAAGGTGTAGATGATTTACAAAACATTTTTGACCGAATTTTATAGGCATAGACAACGGACAATAATATTCCAAGTTTCTAGATTCAGCTCATCAATTGACAAATAACTCGATTTTGATTAACATAGAAAAATTAGTTGAAGTAATCCAAGTAATCCAATGAAATTGGATTTTGAAAATAACAATCCAAAACCCTAATCTTAAAAGTATAATTATTTAATATAATATAAAATTGCTCAACACCTCTAAAATCAAGCTCGGAGTACGACGAGGATTTACAAATAAGTTAATTAAGCTGTAAAACAAGATAATATGATATAATTTATTATATGAATATATACTAATTTTTATGAGTAGATATGATATGTATAATAATTATATCTGTAAATTAACTCGAAATTATATAATTATATATAATATACACTAAATTCATAAAAATAAGTAAATAATATATCTTAAAAATAAAAAATATGTTAGAAATATTGTTATATGAGTACAAATACACGTTACATGTGATATGTACATATGATATATACTCATATATTAATTAAATAACTAAATACTGACATTATATATATAATACTAATGTTAACCAAAATATCAATTAAAACTTATCCAATTGCAATCAAATTCTTGGAAAATTGCTGGAAATCACCGTGGCTCACTCCCGTTAAATAACAATGCTGAGTCAAAAAGCAATGAACAAACAAAAGACACCTCATGCTTGGAATTACAATAGGATAAAGATAAAAAGAAAATGGCTTGTAAATCACGGCAATTGGAAATTGACCTAAACAACTATATAAGGGGCTTATAACATCAATTAGATACTTTAGGGCCCTAAACTACCGAAAAAAATTAGAAAAATCTTAGGAAAAATAGAAAAAAAAAAAGGAAAAACATAGCAAAAATCATACTAGGATAGTTTCCTAACCCCTTAATATTCTGCTGTCGAACCCCACCGTCTCTAAGCAGTCCACCAACTACCCAAGCCGTTCGACACCACCCCATCCATTGCCAGACACTGGAGTTTCGATGAATTGAGAGGTAAAAATTCTACTTTATTTTTCAATAATTTTTAAAAAATAACAAATCCACTCAGAAAATTTTGGAAAAATTTACATTTAAGATATTTTGGATATTCTTTCATATAATATTTTTATTTTTGTAAAATTTTGAATATTTAATACACATACTTTAAAAAGTCACTATTTACCTAAATTTTAACTTTCAAAATAAATATATCAAATGATATAGTTTTTAGCTTAAAATTTTTGTGTAAAATACATATAATATATAGGTAATTTGTATGTAGTCTAATTTTTATTCATATATTTTTAATATTTATTGTAATTTTTAGCCCCAAAAATAGTTATAATTAAGGTGAAAATGTGAAATAAATAGGTTTTGTGAAATTAATTGAGGAAAACTAACCTATACTAACTTTTGGTGAATTATAGTGATGTTAGGTTAGGTTGAAAATAATTTTTTTGTATAAAGAATAACATTTGGATAATTAAGTATAATTTAGGGGTAAAATTAAAATTTTGAGTATATAGGCGGTAAATTAACAACACAAAACTAAGTGATGACTGAATTCTTTATATTTTTAGGAGTTTATATAAATTTTTGAGAAATTATTTAGTAACTTGAGCTATTTATTACAAATTTACGTCGTAAAATAGCTTAAATTATTAACCGAGACTCATTTTTAGTGATAATTGGCTAAAATATGATAAATTATTAAATAAAAAACTATCTAAATGTGTACTGGTTAGAATTGATAAAAAAGTATATTTTTAATACATTTAATGATATTTTGACGGTCTTGATATGTTATATGTGTATTAAAATTAAATAATATCCACATTATAAAGTTATATTGACAAATTATGTAAAATATAATTTAATAACGTAAAATATGTACAATATGATAATATTTATTTAGATATGTATAATTGTGTTAGAAATTTGAATTATCCGTTAGAAGTTATCTTTAAAAATAAAATCCATTATACGTATCTTTATGTCTATACGAACCTAACAACACTATTTTTACTAAAATTGAACAATTCTAAGTAATATAACTTATATCTCTATAATATTATGACAATTTACGTACTACAATAATCCTATCATAATTGAAACGTGATTTATCCAATTAAAAGTATGTTTCGATACGATCAAAACGATATATTATGTGTAATAATATAATTATGTATATTATTAATAATTAATAACTTAACTTGACTTATATAATAAAACTATATATTATTATATAAGGAAAGTGATAATATGCTTTATATATATATATATATAACCATTTTAGATAAAACTCTAATATTTTCATAATTATTACGAAAACTAAATTTTGATTTTGTGTATATAAGATCCCTTAATGATTAGACCGTTGACGACCAGAGTCTCCTATAGTAAGCATCTATGTAGATAAGTTGAGATTGTAACTTTACCGTTTGTTGGGATACTGTATTAAAGTATCTAGAGACTTAAAAGTACTTTTATTTATTGTTGTAGTTAGTTGTTTGTATGCATGCCATGCGTGTGATTGGTATTCAGCTGTGATAAAAGTTGAACTTTCTGGTATGTTGTTTTACATGATCTCATTGTTCCTGTATTGTATGAACTTGTTTGTTCACCTCTAATTACAACTAATAATGATTTGAATACAATGAAACTGGACATGCATAGTACCCGTCAGGGGAAACGATTAAGAGTGTCAAACCAATTACCTATTTTCTTCGATGATGATAGTTGAAATAGTTATTTTCTCGTCCTTAGTCAAACTAAGTGATAGACAAAGAGATCACACAAAGGTAAGGACCGTAGTTCGAAGATGGTTACGGAATGAGGGTGTTCTCCATTACATAAACCTGAGTTTGGTTTGATTTGAGTCGCAATAAAAGCTCTTCAATCTACATTAGAGTTGATGTAATTTTTCTAACCTCATAATAGACCAAATAACATTGTGCAATGTTTTAAGTGGTCGATTACATTACATTTCATCACAATTAATAACCTTACTTGTGATTGTTTAGTACTCTTCTGACTCCGTCTCACTTACTGAGTTAGTTATGCTTATATCCCTATAGACTCTCTTACAGGTAATGAGTAAAGACTAAGATTTTCAGATATAACTATCTTAGGTTAGTGTGCTATTGATTGGGAAAGTAAGGAATGAGGAATCCATTGAATCTAAGTTTTTTACTTTTCTTTTGAGTTTTGAGGAAACTAATTAAAAATTCCTTGGGACGCTTACTAGTTTCCTATCTTACTATAATTAGGCTTCAAATATGTGGCTTTTGGTAAACTCTAAATGTAAATTATAACTCTGGAGATGAAATGTTTATATGTAAGTACTGTTATGTTATGAGACAACAGGTTGTATAAAACAGGTATCTTGTAAAGTTGTACCATATGTTTAATCATTCACAGGTATTAGAATGAATATTTTAAGCTAGTTAAGTCGTGTAAGTCTTATATGGACTATATCTATAATAACAGTTATGAAATCAGCTTCTATCTTAGGTTAGTTTACACGGCGAGATTATTATAACTCTTCATGTTCGGAGCATGACACACACATACACACATAAGTCATGTATTCAAAATGGTGTCTAATTAATCTTATTGTTGGTATGTACGGCACAATATGATGATTTTATATATGAGATAAATTACATATTGTACAATATTTTAAACGTAATTAGTGTTATTTAAAAAATCTATACACATGATATAGACATATATTATTTATTAAAATGACACTTTCATTAATAGCATTATCTTGCATTATTATGTTACAATTATATATATATATATATATAACAAGGGTTACATAATAAGTAACATAAAAAGGATGGTATATATTTAACATGTATATATGTAATAGAATTATATATATATTTAATAAAGTTTTGATTATAAGTAATATAGAAGCTAAACAACTGAGTAAAATTATAAATTCAAACTAAAAATAATGATTTGAAGCTTATATATAATAAGAGTATATATACTAAAATGACATTTATAATGTAGGAGCAAGTAGTGACGATCCGATCCGATCCTGCATCAAACTTGAGTGAGTAAATCGGAGACTTTAGGTAAGTTTAGGATCAATACGTTATTGTATTTTAAAGTACTATTTTACAGTACTCAAAGGCTTAAGAATATACCTAGTTATGCTTGTTAGATAGCTTGATTATATACATGTTTCTAGATTTATTTGTGTGATTCTGGTTTAATGCTCTAAATTGTAATTTTTGTCTTGCTTGAAATGATTTAATGCCTTAAATTAGACTTAATTAAATATACAACTTATAAATCTAAATCGGACATATATTGCAACCCATTAAAGGATACATTTAAGATTCTTCGACTAAATACCGACACCTTTCAAAAGGGATAGCACTGGAGTGTAATGGTCTTTTCTTCATTCTTAGTTGAACTAAGTAACAAAAGAGGAGATTACGACAAGAGTGAAGACAATGGTTTGAAGGTAGTTGCTGGAAAAACGGTGTCTTTATTGTACAAGTCTAGGTTTGGTCACGAGCTATTAAAATGTATGTTAACCACCTTAACTCAGATTAGAGCCGGTGTAATTTTTCTAATTTCGCGATGAATTGGATAACGTAATCCAATGGCATTTATTTTTCGCATTGCATTTAAATAACTGGTTGATAACCCTACTTTCTAAGTGGTTGGTTGCTCACATTCCAATAGATATTATTGTAGGTGTTAGCTTAAAAGCGGCATCACTACCTTGAAGCTAGCTATTGTTGGATCTTGGGGAGTGAGAATATAAAACTGAAGAACAGTTACATTTCTGAGGTTGGAAACTAAGGGATTATGGCTTAGAGAATATTAGTAAGATACTTTTAGTAAGAATAGAAGAGAATGACCTTACCCTATTAGTACAACTTATATTTCGATTAGCATATCATGTATCTTTAGATGTTACCCTCAAATGACTAATGACTAGTTTCCTATATTTTCCTAGATCAATTGGAGAAAGTAAAGAAAAACCCTTAAAATTAAAAGGATCTCACCCTAAACTAATAGTTTATGAACTGTAGGTGAATCAAGAACTACAGAATTCTAATATGATATTTTATCTCATATTTAGTATAAATATGAGATAGTGTAGTAGAGAGTAAAATAAATCATAGTGTAGAAGAGAATCTTGAAAAAGACAAAATGATAAAGGAAAAGGTTAGAAGTTGATTTAAAAAATGAATTAGAAACTATACTAAAGACATAATCGGAACCCAACTTAGGAGCAAATATGATCTTGTACAGAACGAGAAGGTGATATAAGAGATAATAATTAATAATAGCATTAAGAAGTTGGATAATGATAAGGTATAAGAAATAATTACTATTTTTTATTTTCTTGTGGAGATATAGAGTATTGAAGCAACTAGTGAAAATAATGATGATTTAATTAGAAGATAAATGTGGTGAAATTCTTTTGAATAAATGGTTCTTATTAGTGATTTGAATGATGAATATATTATAATAGTTGGTTATGTTTTGTTGGGAAATTAGAGTTAATCCCATGTTAAATGTTCATATATGCAGACATCTTGTTGATCTCTTAATAGATATTGTTGTATTTCCTGATGAATGTGTATTCTTTTGGATAAGTACATATGCTATAACATTTTATATACTTATAGTTAAGGGTGTAACAGGATCAAATGTGTTTTGGGTGACCAATATTGAAAGTCCTTTATATATGTAAGAATGGTTGTAGAAACTATAATATGAGGTTATAATCAGGTTATGAATCTTTTAGCTCTTAATGAATAATAAATAAAAAACTTATATGTTTGGAGTTATAGGAAAGTACAAGTGAAGCAAAATAAATTTGTGAGATCTTTATGTTTTATTAAGGCAAACGAAATGATATCGTTGTGTAATACTTATGTTCGGTTATAAAGGATGGATGATTATTTAATGGCACATGAGAAGTAAAGTAAAATTGTCGTATAAACTATGAATGAATATGTATCTAGATACCCTAAAATAGTAATAGTGAGATGAGTAATAGTTGTCGATGAAAATGGGAATTATAGCAAAAAATTCGAAGAGAATCAGGACTTTCAATTAAAAGTTTCTTCACTATTTTAAGATCGATCTAGATAGAACATAACCTATTAGGAAGTGAATTTTATAAAGTGGTTACCCACTGGTATACTTATTATAATATGATGATAATGAATAATGATCTAGCATCGTGTTATAGAAAGAACTAAATGAGATAGAAGGTCTCAAGAGATAAAATGGGGTATGGACAAAATCTCAAGGAAATGGTAGGCTATTTGAAATCATCAAGCAATATGATATCCTAAGACAATATGGATAAACCTCTTAGATCGATTAATTGTTAAATAAAGAGAGAGAAGTTTAGAACCCTTGAGATTTCAGAATATCAAAGATTGACTTATGGTATAATCAAACTAAAGCTAGTAGTATGAGCAGGAGAAAACTTGAGAGCAAGACGATTAAAATGAAGGGTTAGATTACTTAATGGATGTTCATAAATAAGTTGGAATGGGGTATTTCTATAGTGGTGTTTAGATAAAGATGGTATGGGAACTGCCTCTTATTAGATTTGATCTAATTATGTATTGTGAGTTGAAAAGTTATTGTTTTACCCCTATTAATAAGGCGATCGATAAGGAATGTTGATTAAAGATAATTATTTAAGAATCCAAGCTTAAGGGAGTTAGAAAATGAGAATTGATTTTAATTAAGGATTCTCACTTAATTATAGCTAAGTGATAATAACTTTGAACAAAAAAGAAGAAGTTAATAACTTTAGTAAATAAAATTTACTCAACCTAAGTTTAAGTCAAATTTTATGATATTAATAAAAGTATCGAGTATTGGAACGAGAAGTATGTTATTTTTCTCAAATGTTGTATTCAAATTAAAAGAGAAATAATTAATTGTAAAGGTAGGAATCACAAAATTTATAGAGGTATGATAATGATATTGGTTAAGTGTCATCAATATTGTAAGAATGGATGTTCTTCTAAAATCATTACCCGCATATAGAGGAGGAATTGGAGACATGAAGGAATTTAGTAATACTATCCCGATTGTTCAAATGCTTATCATAGAAGACATGCTAGATGATGAAGGAAATTGCGCTAAAAGATGGAAAAATATTATCATAATGATTATGTAATAATTTGGGAGTTAAAGGTAAAATCACAACAGAATTTATGATATACGCTTATTCAGATACCTAATTTTAAAGTAACATTTAACATGTAAGTTGAACTCAACTAGTTAGAATTTAAGTTCTATGAACAAAAGAATTGGTTAATAATCATAAGAATAATGTATAATTATGTATATACAAATGAATGGAACGCATATACAACATTGATAATGAAGTGTTCATTTCTTGCAAGTTAGAAGTTGGTGGACAGAAAAGAATTTAAGATGATTGGGATTATCAATACCTATCAATCTAGAACTTATATTAGAGGAAGGATTTCAACTTGAAAAGCTGTATAATATGATTAAAGTAGAATTTAGGAGAAAAGTTACTCAAGGTAGGTGATTAGAAGTTTTTTTATATTTACAAGTGAGAGATTAAGGAAAGCATCAATAAGTATTGAATCTACTAGTAATATATAAATGTTCAAATGTCTTTCTAAAGATTTGTTTTGTGTAACTTGATCATGAAAAATTGAACTTTATGGTTAAATTAGCTAAGAATCAAACATATAGCAGAAGTTTTATATTGGGTATTGCAAATGGGACCTTAAAAACTAAATGTGTGGCTTTAAAGAACTAGTGGGTAAGAGATTTACATATGCAAGTAGTTCTTTACAAAAAACATCTGTACTTATTTAAAGAGGAAAAGTTATAGGGTACAATGGAGATGGGATGAGAAATAGAGGAAACTAGTCAAAACAAGTATCTTTAACTCTAAATTTGAGAATTGCTTAATTAATTATAAGAAGTGACTGAATTTTTTTTATGTAACTTAAGTAGAAAAGTTATCAATTTTGGATTAAGTTGGAGGAAGTCTTTGTACTCATGATATGATATGAACATTATGAATGCCTAATAATGTCTCTTAGATTAGCAATGCATTGGCTGTATTCGCAGAATTGGAAAATTGTACATATACCAACTATATATGGAAAAAAAAAAACCTATTGTGATAACCATCGTTAGTACTTTGATTTATTTAACAACTAAAAAAGAATATACAAAGTATTTTTGGATGACATTACTAAAATTAGGCAACCATAAGTAGTATGCCAAATTGAAGAAGTGTGACTTTTAGATGAGATAATATTTTTTTTCTTTAAACAAGTTATATTTAGAGAAGAAACTTCTGTGGACATTGAAAATGTTAAAGTAGTAACCGAGGGCAAATTGCTGACAAACACTAAGAACAAAGAAGATCCATTGAGGTAATCAGATGTACAAGAGAGGTATGAAATAACAATACACTTCACATGAGTAGTTGTAATATGTAATCCAACAGAGAAGTGGCAAATCTAAGATGATCAAATTTCTCATTTGTTAAGTCTTTTGTCATGTTAATCCTATAAGTGTATTATATCATGTCGAGTCTTATTAAATGATGAGTTCTTGTTAATACCACCTCTCTTAATTGAATCTGTTGGTTAATAGTCACATTTATCCTTATTGAGTTAGGTCAAGTCAAATTGAGTTGATCCAAAATATCAATCATCTCATTTGAATCCAAGATGAAGGAAAGTCAAGATTTTCTAAATTTACTTTTGTTAACTCTATGCAAAGCTGTATGAAGAAACAAATAAAAAACTACGACAACAAAATAGTTATTGTAAGTAAAAAATTATGAATGAAAGAAAAGGTTAATGGCATGAGTTAGGTTAGAAAACTATTGATGATCATAAGCAAAATCTATAAATTAGTAAAACAAAGAGCAAAATAGAGGGTAAACCAATAAGATAATTGGAAGGTTATAGAGATAAGTCATAAGATAGTCTAATATGATTAGAAGACTGCGGTGATTGAATAAGGCATAATTGATATCAAAGTATGGAATGCAAAGAAAGAAAATAAGATTGAGAATTTGAGAGATAAATGAAGAAGAAGTTAAAGTAAAGGCTCAGATGGAGGAGGATTTAGAATCTCAATTAAAAGACGATTTAGAAGCCTAATTAAAAGATAATTCAGAAAATATAAAATAGATTATAATTTTTAAAATGTATATATCTCCTTTTAGGGGAGATTTAGAATATAGTAGTTTGAAGGATGAAACTTTTATAAGGGGGATGAAATATGAGACCTTATAAAAATTAGTAATTAACTTATAATTGGTCGATTTGGTGATAATTTGTGAAATTTATGGCGATTGCATAAATTATTCAATTAAGCTCAAATTTTAGGACGAAGTTAAAAATATTAGTAAAAATGATACCTAGTTGGTCAGATATCTCTTTTTCATTGGATTGATTAGAAGCACTCATAAATGTCAGAATTACAACTAGACTTGGATATGCAATAAGAAATAAAATGAAAAGTTTAGTGTTTAAGACACACTTTAAAAATTATGAATTATATTAATGTTTTTAGAATTAAGTTAAATCCTCATAACTAGGTAATAAAAAATTTAAAAGAAGTAACAGTATAACTTTATTATTTCAAATTTAGCTCATTATGCAATTTTCTTAAAAATATTAAGTTTTTTGAGTCTAATCGCTATAATGTAAATTTTTATAATTTTAGATATAATTTATGATAATTTTTTTGAAAACAACTACATGATCTTAATAATTAATATTAATGAGTAAAATTATATATAAGATGTATATAAATAAATCCCAAATAATTAATGAAACATATCCATATATATCAAATATCAAAGAAAAGTGTATTTAGGACCTTATTTTGGAATGTAAGACTAATAAAAAATTAGTTCTAAATAAGACTAAATGGTAATATAAGTCTTTCCAAAAGTTATAAAGAATAATTTAGTAAAGTTAAATTTCAAAAATAAGTTGAAATACAACTAATATAGATAATAATGTAAAGTTTATCGGGTTAAATTTTAACCAGTTTAGAAATAAAAATTTTAAATTAGATTTGTAATATAATAATTTACTATTTTTATGTATATTATAGAGCTTTATAAGATATAAATCATGATAAAATTACACTAAAAAAGTAATGTAAAATTGGATCAACAATATATATATATATATATATATATATATATGAATCATTGCCTTAATCAAGGCAGTAAATGTAAGCCCCAAAGCTAAGCCAAGTAATCGTGGGATTGAACTTAGAACCCAAGGTTTAGGGCGATCGGTTAAAAGATCCGATCAAACCCAAATTATAAACTATTGAAAAGAATATTAGTAAAAATAACCCTGTAAACTTAAATTTAAGAAAATAAGTAGTAAAATAGGAGACTATAAAATGTTCAAATTTTAAGCATAATAACTGCTAATTACCGAAAAGGCGCAAAGTGTAATATAATAACTAATAAATTATTAGAGATAGATTATATGTATACTAAAAATTTTAGAATGACCAAAATAATAATTAGGAATGTTCA